>VXJC01000010.1:600000-1015000 GCA_009193075.1 Mychonastes homosphaera
GCGGCCTTCCTGCGTCTGCGCGAGTGCACGGCCGCGCTGCTCGAGAACCAGCAGCAGCAGCAGCAGCAGATGCTGCTGATGCAGCAGCTCCAGCAGCACCAGCCGCAGCACCCGGGCGGCGGCGGCGGCGGCGGCGGCGGGCCGTTTGGCGCCGCCAGCGCGCTCTTCCCGTCGAGCCTGCCCGGGCTGTGCCTGATCCCCACCGCGCTCAACGGCGGGACGCTCGACGGCACGCCCACCACGCTTGTTACCGGCCCCGGCCCCGGCACCGGCACCGGCACCAACATGTATGTCGGCAACGGCGACGGCGGCGACACGACGATGGTGTCGGCCGGCGCCGCCGGCACAATGCGCAAGCTCGCCGGCGGCGGCGGCAACGACGACGACGAGGCCGGCGAGGTGGTCGACGACCGCCACCTGCCCTTTGGCGGCGGCGGTGGCGACGGCACCACGCTGTCCGGCCCCGGGGTCGCGGGCGCGTCCCGGCCGGGATCGTCGAGCCGCATGTTTGCGATGCGCCAGCACCAGCAGCACCAGCAGCAGCACGGCAGGGAGGGCGGCGGCGCCGGCGGCGCCAGCGGTGGCGGCGCGCCGTCAATGGCAGCGCCCCCCAACGGCTTATCGCTGGCCACCGCCGCCGCCGCGGGCAACCAGGTGGCCCTGCGCAAGCGCGTCGAGGAGCAGGCGGTCCAGATCCAGGCGCTCCGCCAGCAGGTCGCCGCGCAGCAACAGCACCTGCTCGTCGGCAGCGGCGCCGAGCCGGCCGCGGGCGGCAGCGGCGGCCGCGCCGACTTTCTGATGGGCCTCTCTGCGGCCGCCGGCGGCGGCCACGCGAGCGCCAACGGCAGCAACGAGTCTCTCGGGCGCGCCGACGGCGGCGGCGCCGCCGCCGCCGCCTTTAACCCCGCCGCCCTGGGCCTGCAGCACCAGCAGAGCGAGCAGAGCATGGTGGTCGCGGCGGCGGCCGCCGCCGCGGCTGCGGCCGTGGGCGTGGGCGCCTCGCCCGGCGGGCCCTTCTCGGCGCCCCTGCCCACGGTCCCGGTGGGGCCTCCCCCCGCGCCGCCCTCGGGACCCGGGGGGGCCGGCGGCTCGATGATGATGTGGCACCAGCTGCGCGCGGGCCGCCCCCGCAGGCCCGGCGTGGCCTATGGCGGGCACGGGGGCGCTGGCGGCGGCGGCGGGAGCGGCGGCGGTGGCAGCGGCAGCGGCAGCGGCAGCGGCGGCGGCGGCGGCGCCAACCCGCCGCACCACCAAAACCCCCACAACATGCGCCGCTCCGGCAGCGTCCCGGGGGTCGGCGGCCCCCACCAGCCCCGCTCGACCACCCCGCTGCTCGTCGTCGACCCCGCCGCGGCCGCCGCGTACGCCGGGCCGTTTGGCCTGGCCGCGGTCATGGCGGCCGGCGGCGGCGGCGGCGACGTGTTTGGCGGCGGCGGCGCGTTGTTTGGCGCGCCCCAGCTGCAGCAGCAGGCCTACGGCGCCGACTACTACCACCACATCCTGCAGCAGCAGCAGGCGCAACAGCATCAGGCCCACCAGCAGGCGCAGCAGCAGCAGCAGCAGCAGCAGCAGCAGCTGGCGATGGCGGCCACGTGGCAGCAGCAGCACCGGCAGTACATGAGCGCGCCGCTGCCGCCGCCGCCGGCCGCGGCGGCCTTTGGCCTCGCTGGGCTGAGTGACCCGGCGGCGCTCCAGCTGGCCACCGCCTTCCAGCAGCAGCAGCAGCAGCAGAACGCCAACCACAACCACAGCGGCAGGTTTGCGTCGGCGCCGGGGCTCGCAGGCCAGTCGGCCCCGCTCGACGGGCCCTGCGCGTCGGCGTTTGGCCAGCAGCAGCAGGACGCCGCGCTGCACGAGCTGAGGCGGCAGCTGATGGCCCAACAGCAGCAGCAGCAGTAGTCGTCACACAAGATCCCCCAAGAAACGCGCGCGCGCGCGCATGCACAACAAAAACAACAACCCCCCCTTTCCCCACCCCCACCCCCCCTACCCCACCGCTTGGAACCCGCCCCCCCCCCCTAATGAGAAACCCGTCCGGCACCCCCTTCCCCCACCAGCGCCTCCTCTTCCCCAACCACAAAACGCCGCGCGTGATCTCCTATGTGCGCCGCGAGGGTCTTCTCTCACCATGATTATCTTCTTCGGAGCCCCCCCGATAGGACTTCTTGGATGCGCCGGGCGTCGCCGGCGCTCGCTCTCGCGCGAGCGCGCGCTGGGGCCCGCTGCCCCCCCCCCCAGCTGCCGGCCACAGAATAGCGCCAACGCCAACCCCTCCCCCCCCTCCTCCTCCTCCTCCTCCTCAAACCAAACAAGAGCCTCGCGCACAAGCGGCCCCCAACCAACTCACACTCCGGGTTCTTTGTCATCGCCTGTCCTCGCCTCTCGTTGCCGCAACCCAACCACCCCCGCTCGCAAGATCAAAAACCAAAACACTCTCGCGCGCGCAACGCACCTGCCCCCCTTTCCAGCACTTCTTCTTCTCCCCACCACCCCTCCCCCGACGCCTCTCTCTCTCTCTGTCCTGCGTGCGCGCGCGCGCGCGTGCTGCCGATCAAAACATGCCCACGCCCGGCCGCCGCCACCGCCGCCGCTCCCCCCTATTTTTCCTCCCAAAACCCACCGAGTGTCGACCTTTCCCCACCCCCATCCCCACCCCCACCCACCCCTTCCCATCCGCCTCCTCCTCCCCCCAATGCCCGCCTCCCCCTTCAACGGAACAAACGCACCCGCCTCAATCCCTTTCCCCACCCCGGTCCTCCGCTCGACGATGAGAAGACGCACCCCTCCCCCCCTGCTTGTTGTGGTTTCGCTTGGCTGTCGGAATTTTGCCGCCGTTTTTTTTTCCTTCTCGCGCGCCCGCCCCCATCCTGTCCCCACCTACGTCCCCATCCGCGTCCTCGTCCTCATCCTCCTGCCCCCTAGGCCCTGCCCGTCCCTGCTTTTTTTTCCATCCGCGTCGTCACGCGCGCGCGTGAGTAGTCCGCGCCCGAAACCCAACCGCAGACACACTCACGCGCCCTTTTTAGAGAGATCACTGCACGGAAAAACTCACACGCGAGATCGAGATCCACCCTTGCTGAGATTCCCCGGTGGGCCGCCCCCTTTGTCTCTGGCCCCCAAGAGCATACATCAACAAAGAGGGGGGGGCTGATTATCGCACGCGCGATCCGGCAGCATTCTCCTCAAGCCGCCGCCGCCCGCCGCCGCGAAAGCCCCCCCCTCCCGCGCGCCCCCCCTCGAGAGAGAGTTTCCTTGTTCCTCCTTCCACCGCCCTGCTTGCTTCGTTTCTCTTTTTCAAAAGGGTTTCAACCCTCTTCCATCCTCGTTTTCCAAATGCGAGATCGATACACACACCCACTTGTGCAAAACAACACTCTCTCTTTGTCAAAACGAGCGCGGCAACGAAAGATGCGGCGTGTTTGGGTGGCAACGAAACCCTCCTCCTACAACTCAGCGGTGGCGCGCAGACGCGACGTGCAACCCCAGCACCGCGCCCAGCGCGATCAGCGCGAGCGCGACGAGCGCCGCCTTGAGGCGCGCCATCAGGACCGGAAGCGCGCGCGCCAGGCGCCCGGGCGGCTGCTTGGCCCCCCTCAGCAGCTCGCGCAGCAGCCACTCTCCACCCACGCCGCCCCGCATCCGCGCGAGCGGGCGCGCCAGGCGCCATAGCAGGCGCGGCGCGGCGGCGCCGCCGCCGCCGCGGCCGCGGCCGGGGCGGCGGTGGCGGTCGCGGTCGTGGTGGCGGTCGCGGTCGCGGGCGCGGGCGGCGCCTTGGTCAAAGTCGATCGAGACCTCGCGCGCGGCCGACTCGAGGAGAGCCTGCTCGCGCGCTTTTTCCGCGCCGGCGTCGTCATCGTTGCGGCCCTCGACGCTGCCTCTAGCCGCCTTGGCCGCGAGCGCCGCGGACAGCCCGGAGACGAGCAGGCGGTCGTCGGGGAGGTGCAGCTTGACGGCGCGCGGGAGCACCGAGAAGCGCAGCGCGCGCGCCTGCACGAGCGGCTCGCCGTCCAGGTTGGCTATGAGGAGCGGGGGCGCGGGGGCCTCCTCCTCCTCGGCCGCCAAAGGAGACGGCGCCGCCGACGCCAAGGGCGCGCCGGCCGCGGTCGGCGCGTCGCTGGGCGCGCCAAAGCTCGCGCCCTTCTTCTCCTCGGCGTCGTCGTCCTCGAGCACCGCGTGCAGCCAAGGGACGCGCAGAGTGCACAGGCCGGCCAGGCGCGGCACGGGCTGCTGCTCCTGCGGCGGCTGCTGCTGCTCTTGCTGCTGCTGCTCCGGCTGTGGCCCCCCCGCCGCCGATGCGACAATGGCCGCAATCGCGTCGCGCGCGAGGTCGGCGGCCGCCATCGCCAAAGAGGGCGCGAAAAGCACCGTGGCGTCGATCAGGCCGTCGTCCAGCAGCGCGTCGGGGCACACGTTGATCAGGCGGCCCATCTGGCGGGCCTGGCCGACCGCCATGCCCGCGAGCAGCCCCCGCACGGCCATCACCTTGCCGCCGCCCTTGCCGGCCGCGGCGGCGCCCGCCGCGCCGAGCGGGGGAGGCAGCACGACGACCCCCTGGTCCTTCTCCTCCTTCTTGGTGGCGCCCGCGGGCGGGCCCGCGACGGCGGCCTCGGCCGCTGCGCCTGCTGTTGTCGGCGTTGTCATTTCCGCCGCCGCCGCCGCCGCCGTCCCCGCCTCGCCTTCGCCCTCGCCCTCGCCGCCTCCCGCCGCAGGACCACCAAAGGCCGAGGCCGTAGAGCCGGCCGCCGTCGCTGCTGCTGCGGCGCTCGCCGCCGCCTCGGCCACCCCGGCGGCCGCCGCCTCCTCCTCCTCCTCGGCGCGGCCGCCCCTCCCGGGCCCGCCACCACCTCCACCCGCCAGCGGCGGCTCGGGCACGTCCTTGGCGGTCGGGAAGACGAGGGTGACGGGCTGCGGCCGCAGCACCGAGTGGCGCGACGCGGGCGTCAGCAGCTGCGCCAGCCCCGCCACGGGCACCGACAGCGGGCCCAGCAGGCGCTTGAGCGACTCGCTCATGCCGGCGGACGACACTGCGCTGGGGGGGCCCGCGGTCGCGACGTTGACAAAGGGCACGCCGTTGCAGAGGGCGAGGTCGACGGGGCGCGCGCGCGAGGGGTCGGCGGCGAGCCGCAGCGCCTGCAGCGGGTCGGCGCTCACGCCGGCGGCAGAGCCGAGGTCGTTGGCGGTACCCGCGAGCAGCATGGCCAGGGAGGGGGGCGGCGGGGGGCCGGGGATGCTGCTGCTGCTGTTGCTGTCGTCGTCGGTCTTGGGGATTTTCTTGTTTTGGTGCGCGAGCACGGCTTGGATGACCTCGGTGAGTGTTCCATCACCCCCACCAGCGACGATGGTGGCGACGGGCGGCCGAGCGCCGGCGTCGGCGGCCGCCAGCTCGGTCAGCACGATCGTGCGCGCGTCGCCCGCGCTGTAGGTCGGGCGGACGTCGATGCCGGCGATGGTCGAGACGGCCGCGCGCACGCCCGGGTCGCCCGCGGCCTTGCCGTGCAGGACGAGCAGCAGGCGGGGTTTTGGGAGCGGCGGCGGCGGCGGCGGCGACGTCGCCATCGTCGTCGCTTTCAGTTGTTGTTGTTCGGTTTTCTTGCTCTGCTCGCGCGCGCGCGCGCGTGCGTCTGCGGGCGCGCGTGTGTTGGTTAAACTCGTGCGCGTTGTACGCGGTACAAAAAAGTGTGGCGGGACTCTCTGTCTCGAGAAAACATAGGAGGAGCAAGGGAGAAAAGGAGGGGCGGTCGCGTGCCACCGCCGCCCCCTTGCCGCCTCGACCCCTCACCGCTGCGCGCGCTTCTTCGCCTGCCTCTTCGCCGTCGTCGCCCGCCCCCTCTCGATCGCCTCCAGCACCCCGTCGTCGTCGTCCACCCCCAGCGCCACGTGCTCGACGGCGCGGTGCTCGCCCGCCCGCGCCTTTTCGAGCGCCGCCTCGCGCGCCGACGCCACGCGCCCCTCCTCCCACCGCCCGCCCTTCTCGCCGCCGGAGGTCGGCCGCGCCAGCAGCGACAGGAGGGCCGGGGGCGCGACGTTGGCGCGGGCCAGCGCGGCGTCGGCGCGGTCGACGCCGTCCTCGCTGCCGCTGCTGCTGCTGCTGCTGTCCCCCTCGTCGGCCGCCTCCGCCGCGGCAGAGCCGCTGCGGCCTCCGCGCGGCCGCCGCCGGCGCTGCTGCGCCGACGCGAAGCGATCGGGCGTCGGGATCACAGCCGCCGCCATCGACGCCGCCGCCGCCGCCGCCGACGACGACGACGCGACCATCGCCTCGGCCAGCCGCTTGACGAGCGCCGCCTTTTTCGTCGACGCCAGCGCCGAGGCCGACACGCCCCTCTCGGCGGCGACCAGCAGCTCGGCCAGCAGCTCCCGCAGACGCGGCGCCGTGAGCTTTTGCAGCAGCGGCCGCAGCGCCTCCGCGCCCGCGCCCGCGGCCGCCGCCGCCCGCGCCACGTCCGCCGCATCGCGGTCGGGGGCGCAGTGCGAATTGAACGGCTGCACCGGGGCCGCCGCCGCCAGCGCGGCGCGGCGGGCGGGGGCGAGGTTCTCGGCGGCGGCCGCGGTGACCGCGGCGGCCGCGCCGCTCTCAGAGACCGACGAACAAGGCGCCACGGCGGCCCCGCCAGCAGCACCAGCGCCCGCCTTCCCCTTGTCATTCTTGCCCCCCCCCGCCCCCACGGCAACGCGCGCGCGCCGCGCGGCCTCGGCAAAGGAGCGCTCGAGCGGGTCCTCGCCGGGCCCCACCAGCGGCTGGCAGCGCGGGCAGGCGTAGCAGGTGCGCCCGGCCATGTCCCACGACGCCACGCGCCCCTTGCACTCGCCGCACGTGGCCATGTTGTACAGGTACCTGCGCGTCCAAGGCTTGCCCAGGCGCTCGGCGTCCTCGCGGTCGACGGTCAGGATGGAGCCGCTCTGGGCCCCCCGGCGCAAGAGGTCGACCGAGTGGCGCCAGATGCGCTCGGCGGCCGAGCGCGGGAGCGTCGCCGCGGGCTGTTCGGGGTGGACGCGACTTTTGAACAGGATCTCGGCGCGGTAAATATTTCCCGCGCCAGCGATCACTTGCTGCTGCATGAGCATCAGCCCCACTGGCTTCTTCGGTGGCGCGCGCTCGAGCGAAGAGTAGAAGCGGCCCTCGTCGGCGTCGTCCCGAAGCGGGTCCGGCCCCAGGGTGCGCACCGTGTCGGCGAAGAGCGCGCCCCCGCTGCCGTGCTGCAACGTCATGGCCGACAGGTGCGCGACGATCGGCTCGGCGGGCGTTCCGGGCAGGCCCTCGAGCCGCAGGCGCGTCGTCGGTTTGGGAGGCGGCGCCTTGTCGCGAGAGAAGACGGGGAACATGCCCGACATGCCGAAGTGCACGCGAGCTACGACGGCGTCCGCTGGGACGGACGCCAAAGCCCACTCGGCGGCCTCGTCGGAGCTGGAGGGGCGGCGGCCGGAGAAGGAGAAGGAGGGAGAAGGGAGAGAGGGGGGAGGAGGAGAAGGGGGAGAGGGGGAAGGAGGGGCCGGCATGAAGATGTAGAACAGATTCTTGCCCACGGCCTCGACGCGCGTCAGGACGCGGCGGTCCAGCGCGGCCGCGCCCTCGGTGAACCGCCCGTTGGGCGACGACGCCAGGAAGCGGTGGCCGACGAGCAGCCGGCGGTGCGCGTGCGCGACGCGGTGCACCTGGTGGCCCTCGACCATGGCGGTGTGTGTCTGTCGGGGGGGTTAAGGGGGTTGCGCTCGCCGAGCGCAGCGACGCCCACGGCGACGACTCCGGCACGGACCGCCGACGTGTGGACCGCGTGGACCGAGCTTGAGCTCGGGCGGGGTCGCCGAGCGCAGCGACGCCCACGGCGACGACTACGGCACGGACGCCGACGTGTGGACCGCGTGGACCGAGCTTGAGCTCGGGCGGGGCGGGTGGGGTTGAAGAGGGGCGTCTGTTTTGTGGTCGGGATGTTGCGAGGGATTGCGGTCGGAAGCGTCGTGCAGAAGGGTAAATCAGGCGCGATCTTGAAGATGCGGCATGCAGGCGAGCTTGGAGCAAGGAGTACGCGTCGTTCTGAGGGAGGGAGGAGAGCGAGCGCGCGTGTGCTGCTTTTTTTGGGAGCGTTCAACGCCCGCGATCGCGTGGTCGGCGCCGCGCGCGCGTCGCTCCCGGCTCGGGGCGGCGACGACGACGAGGCGGCGGAGTACTCAAGAATGCCTCTCTCTCCCACACTGACGCGCGTCCGCCCCAAACACACACACACACACACACTCAGAGATCACACCACCTCGACCTGATCATCACCGGAAAACGCACACACACCCCAAGCCGGAACGCAGAGACAAACACACACCCCTCCCCCCATTTTTGATTCCGTCCGCCCATCCGCCCCCCCCTCTCGGATCGAACCAAACAGAACACGCAACCACAGACCTCCCGACAAAGACAAGCAAGACCACCACATCTTCAAGCAGCCCCCCCCGACATGCCGCCCAAGCCGTCGCTGACGGCCGCGGGCCGCTCGGCCGCGGCGGCGGCGGCGGGCGCAGCAGCGGCGGCCGGCGGCGGCGGCGCCTCGGGGTCGGCCGCGGAGGAGCTGCCGTACGCCCTGCTCAGCGTGCCGGAGAAGTTTGCGTCCATCCGCGCCAAGCTGCAGGGCGACGGCGAGTGGACGCAGGAGGAGCTCTTCGACATGATTTACTGGTGCGTTTTGTTGTGTTTTGTTTTTGTCTGCGGGCCACCACCGCAAGCCGCGCCGCCAACGCCTCGCCACCAGCGCCCCTCTCTCTCTCGCTCACGCGCTCTTTTCTCAACCGCCCTCCCACCCAAACCACAAACAACAACAACCCAGGCTCCGCCAAATCCTGGGCCTCGCCGTCGGCATCCTCTGGGGCTACCTCCCCTGGACGGGCTTCGTCGCCTTCATGGCCTTCGTCGCGTCCAACATCGTCTCGGCGTCGCTCGTGCAGGGCGCGCTGGCGCTCGACGACGACCACCCCGCGGTCCGGGGCGGGGAGCTCGTGTCGGAGGGCATGCCCGGGTCCATCTCGCTCTTTTTGGTGGCTTGGGCGCTGTCGTACACGGCCTTCCACGGCGCGGCGGCGGCGGCGGCGGCGGCGGCGGCTGCGTCGGGATAGAGCGAGACAGAGAGAGGGGAGGAGGAGGAGGTGGTCTTTTGAGCGGCTGCGGCTGCCGGGTTTTTTTGTCGTCGCAAAACTCTTTGAAAAAAAATATCTTCTCTCTATATGTGTCATCAAATCAAATCGGAATCAAATCGGAATCAGAAGCGGAACACGACGTAGTCGCCGTTGTCGTCCTTGCCGGCCTTGTTGTCCTTCTTCTTCTTCTGCTCCTTTTCCTCGCCGCTGCCGCCCGCCGGGGCCGGGGGCGGGGCCGGGGCCGGCGGCGCTGCCGCCTCGGGCGCTGTCGCTACACCGCCCTCGCTCACCGCCGTCTGCTCCGACGCCGCCGCCGCCTCGCCCATCTCGTCGGGCACCTTGGCCTCGACCTTCCTCTCCTTCCTCTCCTCCTTCACCACCACATTTTTGGCGGCCGCCTTGAACTCGGGCGGATAGATCGCCTCGCTCGCCCCGTCGCCGCTGCCCGTGCCCCACCGCTCCTCGTTGACCCGCACGAGCGCCACGGCCGTGCGCGGCGGGCTCACCACCTCCAAAAACTGCCCCCGCCCGCAAAACTCCCCGCCTTGCTCCTCGTCCGCGGGGCTGCTGAAGTAGTCCTGCCAGGGCACGCGCCCCTGCCCGCCAAAGCAGGCGGCGTCCGAGTCGAGCACCACGCGCCATTTCCCGGGGACCGGGCACGGCACCCGCAGCGCGCCGTGCGCCAGGTGGGGCGAAAAGTTCAAGACCCACAGCAAGGGCCCGCGCTCGGCGACCACGAGCTGCCTGCCGTCGTCGATGAGCGTGGCCCACTGCGTCGGGTTGGACACGTAGCCGTGTGCGTCATCGGCGGCGTTGAGCGCGCGGTCCCACGCGAGCAGCTGCGAGTAGCGCAGGTCCTCGCGGTCCCCTAAAGACCACTGCCTGCGCGCAAACTTGTGCGACCACCCGTTCTGCGCCGTGGGGAAATCGATCCACTCCGGGTGCCCAAACTCATTGCCCATGAAGGTCATGCGCGCCTCTCCCCCCAGGGCGGCCGTGGCGGCGCTGATGGTCTTGTGGAGGGCCATGCCGCGCTCCACAAGGGGGGAGGGGGGATTCTGGAGGGCAGACATGCCTTCGTAGATCTCTTTTCCAAAGAGCCACATGGCGATCGTCTTGTCGCCCACCATGGCCTGGTCGTGCGACTCGGAGTAGCCGACCGTGCCGACGCGCCCCTCGCCGTAGCGGCGGCCGCAGAGGGTGGCGACGATCTCGGAGACGGGCCAGCCCTCGTCGGGGACGTGCTTCAGGAGGCGGATCCAGAGGTCGGGCGCGGCCATGGCGAGGCGGGCATCAAAGCCCAGCCCGCCCTCGGGCACGGGGGCGCACAGTCCCGGCATGCCGCTGACGTCCTCGGCGATGGCGAGGACGTCGGTTGGGGGTGGGGGGAGGTGGGAGGAGGAGGGGGAGGAGGAGGAGGAAGAAGAGGAAGAGGAAGAAGAGGAAGAGGAAGCCGCTTTCGCCCCCGCCCCTTTCGCCCCCTCAACCACCACCATCCCGTGCACCATCTCGTTGGCCAGCATCAGGTACACGCACGCCTCTACGTCCGTCGACATCCCAAAGTACTCGTGGTACCCCCCGCTGAAGCCCACGCCGATGCCGTGGTGCTGGTAGAGCATCGACGTGACGCCGTCGAACCGAAAGCCGTCAAACCCCATCTCGGAGATCCAGTACTTCAAATTCGAAAGCAAATAGCGCTTGGCCTCGATGCGCTCGTACGCGTAGATGCGGCTGTCCCACTGCGAGTGGTACCCGGCGTCCCCCGTGCGCACCAGAGCGCCTTCGCCACCGCCCAGGTCGAAGCCGGCGATGCCGTCCGCCTCGTTTTTGGACGCGTGCGAGTGCACGACGTCGAGCAGCACGCGGAGACCGAGGGCGTGCGCGGCGTCCACGAGGCGCTTGAGGTCCTCGGGCGTGCCGCTGCGCGAGCTGACGGCAAAGGGGCTGGTGACGTGGTAGCCGAACGAGGCGTAGTAGGCGTGCTCCTGTGTTTTGGGTGGGGGGGGTGGGGGGGGGGGGGTTGTTGGTCGGTCGTCGTTTGCAGCCCGCGCACTCCGTTCCCGCGCCGCTTCACAGCCCTCACCTGCACCGCCATCAGCTGCACGGCGTTGTACCCCTGCGCCTTGATGCGCGGCAGCACGACGTCGGCAAAGTGCGCGTACGACGCCACCTCCTCGCGCTCGCTCGACATGCCCACGTGCGCCTCGTAGATGCGCAGGGCGGCGGCGGGGGCTTCTTGAGACGAGGACGCCGCCGCCCACAGCGGCGGCGGGCGAGGGTGCCGCCACGTGTGCCGCTCGCCCTCGGGCGGCCACCACGCCACGCCGTCGAACGTGGCGCCCATCTGCCCCTGGGGCGCCTTCGCGTAGCGCGCCCACGCCGACACCCGGTCGGCCCACCACCCGCCCGAGCCCGACTGTACGCGCAGCTTGTAGCGCGAGCCGTGGGGCACGGCGGGGCCGCCGCCCTCCTCGTCCGGCAGCGTGAGCGTCCACACGCCAAACGCGTCCTTCTGCGCCCAGTCGAGGCCGTCGCGAGGCTGCCAGCCGTTGAAGTCGCCGACGAGGGCGACGGCGCAGGCGCCCGGGATCCACTCGCGCAGGGTGACGCACCCTGGGGCGCGCTGGAGGCCCCACGTGCGGTAAGAGTCGGCGAAGAGCGCGAGCGGCGAGGAGGAGGACGAGGCGGCCGCGTCGGCGCCTGCCGCCCCCGCGACCGCCTGCTCGATCTCGGCCTTGGCGTCGAGGTAGCGCTTCCAGCGGTACGAGAGGTGGTCCTCGAAGGGCTTGAGGCCCGGGTCGCGCTCGACGAGGGCGAGGGTGGAGGAGGAGGTGGAGGAGGAGGAGGAGGAGGAGGCGGTGGCCGCGTCGCGCGCCGCGAGCGACGACGAGGCGCGAGGCGCGCGCCAGAGGAGGGGGAGCGGCGCCGAGCGCGGGCGGCGCTGCTGCTGCTGCGCGGCCGGGGGGCGCGAGGCGGCGGCCGTGCCCGGCGGGGTGAGGGGCCGCCGGAGCCGCGCGGACGCGCCCAGGGCGGCCCCTCCGCCGCCGAGGACGGCGGAGGATCGCGAGCACAGCATTTGGGGGGGGCGGGCGGGTGGTTGCGGGGTGGTGGTCCCTCTTTGGAGGGGAGGATTCTCGCCCTTCCGAGAGCGCGCGTGGGAAAGGGTGTGCCGGGGGATGGCGATCCGCGCGGCGGGACGGCGGACTACGAGTGATTATCTAGAAAGGAGAGCGTTTGGGGAGGCGCAGGGGGTTTGGGGCGCGTGTGTGTGTTGCGGGTTGGATGGGACAGGCACCGGGAGTCAAAATAACGAGCGCTGCGTCGCCGAGTGCCGATGGCGGTGGGTGCGCGCAAAGCGGCCGTTCGCCGCCGCTGTCTCTCTCTCTCTCTTGCGCAAATCCTTCGGCCGCCCTCCACGACTCCTCTCAAACTCTCGCCCGCTCTCCCTCCCTCCCAATTATAGTAGTACATAGCCGCCCTCCTAAACCAAGAGCGCGAACCAAGAGCGCAACCCCCAACAACAAACGACGACCGTCACCCGACCACCACAACCGGAGCGAGCGAGCGAGATGCGCGAGGGGGCCCGCGTGCTCCTGCTGCGGGCGTGGCGCGCGCGCGTCGCCGACGCCGCGGGCGCGACGGGCGCGCCGGCCGCAGCGATCCATCCGCGGCCATTGCTCGCGGCGCGCTGGCCCTCGTCGCCGTCGTCGCCATCGTCGCCGCTGCCGTCGATCGGCGCGCGGCCGCCGCCGTCGCTTCTTCCGCGCCACCACCAACAGCAGCAACTCGCCGCCCTGTCGTCGTCCTCGGCCCCGCGCCAGCAGCACAAGGAGCAGCCGCATGGCCCCTCCTCCTCCCTGCTCCCGCCCCTGTCCGATCTCCTCAAGAGCGGCAGCAGCAGCGGCAGCAAGCCGGCCAAGAAGCCCCACCAGCAGCAGCAGCAACCCAAGCAGCAACCCAAGCAGCAGCAGCAGCCGAAAGGCGGCGGAGGCGTCGCCCCCCAAAAACAAAACCAAAACCAGAACAACAACAACTACTACGGGCGGCAGCGCTGGGAGGACCAGGAGCGGCGCGCGCGCATCGCGGAAGAGACTCAGGCCGCCGCGCAAGACACGGCCGAGCGCCTGGCCGCCCGCCTGCAGATGTTCGAGGGCAGCTCTGGCCGCGGCGGCAGGGGCGGCGGCGGCGGCGGCAAGGGCCGCGGCGGCGGCAGGGGCGGCGGCGGCCTCGTGCGGGCCGCGCCGGGCCGCCAGGCAGGAGGCAAGCGCATGATGCAACCGCCCGACCGCAAGCAGCGCACCGCGGACGCCGCCGAAGTGCGTGAGAAGACGCGCGCGGCCGCCGCGCAGCAGGTCGCCGGGCGGTGGGCGTCGCGCCTGCAGGAGCTGCAGCAGCAGCAGAAACCGGAGCACCAGGAGGGGGGCGGGGCGACGGCGGCCGCCGCGCCGTCGTCGTCAAAGCGCGAGGATGACGACGACGACGACGACGACGACGACGACGTGAACCACCGCCGCCAAAAGTCCAACCCTTCCTCCTCGTCCTCATCCTCCTCCTCCTCGTCCTCCTCGAACCCCATGCGCGAGGTCGTCCTCTCGTCTGCCGACGCCGAGCCGGGCGCCCTGACATCCCGGCGCCTGGCCGCGCTGCTCGGGTGCGGCGCGGCGCGCGTCGAGCGCGCGCTGGCCGAGCTGGGCGAGCCGGTCAAGTCCGAGGAGGACCCCGTCGCCCTGGACGCGGCCGAGCTGGCCGCCCTCGAGCTCGGCGCGGCGCTCATCCTGCCCGCCGGCGGCGGCGGCGGCGGCGGCGAGGGGGCCGCCGCCGCCGCCTCGGCCTCCTCCTCCTCCTCCTCCTCCTCAGCCTCCTCAGCCTCCTCCTTGCTCATCCTCGAGCCCCGCCCGCCCGTGGTCACCGTCATGGGCCACGTCGACCACGGCAAGACCTCCCTCCTCGACGCCCTCCGGCGCACCGACGTCGCCGCGGGCGAGGCCGGGGGCATCACGCAGCACATCGGCGCCTTTTCCGTCGAGCTGCCAGGCTCCTCGCGCCGGATCACTTTTTTGGACACGCCCGGGCACGCCGCCTTTGGGGCCATGCGCGCGCGCGGCGCCGCCGTGACCGACGTGGTCGTGCTGGTCGTGGCCGCGGACGACGGGGTCATGCCGCAGACGGCCGAGGCGCTCGCGCACGCGCGCGCTGCAGGGTGCCCCGTGGTCGTGGCCATCACTAAGTGCGACGCCGTGCCCCCCGAGCGCCCCGCGCAGATCAAGGCGCAGCTGGCGTCCGAGCTGCAGCTGGAGCTCGAGGATTTCGGGGGGACGGTGCAGTGCGTGGAGACGGCCCTCCCCAGGGGGGCAGCGGGGGAGGGGAGGAGGGGTTTGAGGGAGCTGGAGGAGGCGCTGCTGCTGCAGGCCGAGGTGATGGAGCTCAGGGCGGCGCGGCGGCAGCGGCAGCGGCGCGCCGGGGGCGCGGGCGGTCTGGGCGCGGGCGCGGGCGAAAGAGGCGGCGTCGACGACGACGGTCATACGACGACGGTGCGCGTGCCGGCGTCCGGCACGGTGGTCGAGGCACGCGTGGAGCGCGGCATGGGCCCCGTGGCCACGGTCGTCGTGCAGCGCGGGGAGCTGCGCGTCGGGGACGTGGTCGTGTGCGGCAGCGCGTTCGGGCGCGTGCGCGCGCTGCGCGGGGGGGGCGGGGGCGGCAACGCCAACAGCGCCGGCAATGCCAACAGCGCCGACGTCGCGATCGGCCCGGGCGAGCACGCGCTCGTGAGCGGCCTGCGCTCCCTCCCCTCGGCCGGCGACGAGCTCGCCGTCGTCAGCGACGAGGACCGCGCCGCGCGCATCGCCCGCGCCAGGCTGGCGCGCGCGCAGGACTATGCGCGAGCCTCGCTCGTGCGCGCGCGGCACGCGGCGGCCGAGCGGCGGCGCGCGGCGGCGGCGGCCGACTCGGCGCGCAAGAAGGCGCTGTCGGCGCGCCTGAACGAGCTGCGCGGCGACTCAAAGCGGCACATGGCCGGGGAGTACCAGCGGGCGAAGGCGGAATTCAAGGCGCACATGACCGGCAAGGGCGGCGGCGGCGCTCAAACGCAAGGCGACGGCGACGGCGAGGCGGGCGCCGCCGCCGCTAAAATCGATTCTACCAGCACGACCCCCGCCCGAGGCGCCGACGACGATGCCGACGCGGACGCTGACGCCGAGAGCGCCGACCAGAACACAAACGACGACGACAACAGCAGCAACAACAACAGCGATGACACCCCGCACCCGGACGCCCCCTTGATCCCCTTCATCATCAAGGCCGACGTCCAGGGCTCGGCCGAGGCCGTGCGCGACGCGCTGATGGCCCTCCCCCGGCGCGGCACCGCCGCCGCCTCTGTGGTGCTCTGCGCCGTCGGCCCGCCCACGCTGTCCGACGCGCACCTGGCCGCGGCCACGGGCGCGCGCCTGGTGGCGTTCAACGTGCGCCCCGCCGCGGCGGACGTGGAGGCGGCCCTCAAGTCGGGCGGGGTGCGCCTGATGGAGCACAACGTGATCTACCGCCTGCTGGACGACGCGCGCGAGCTGCTCGAGCGCGAGGGCGCCTCGGCGGCGGCGGCGATGGCGGCGGGAGCGGGAGCTGGCGGGGAGGGCGGCGGCGGCTTTGGCGGCCAGCACCACCAGCCGGGCGAGCGCGAGGTGGTGGTGGGCTCCGGCACGGTGCTGCAGACGTTCCCGCTCCTGCGCAAGGGCAAGAGCTTCGGCACGGTCGCCGGCCTGGGCGTGAGCTCCGGGTCGCTCGTCCGCAGCGACGCGGCCGGCTCTGCGGCGGCCGCGGCGGCCGCGGCCGCCGCGCTCGGCGGCGGCAACAGCAGCGGCGGCAAGCCGGCCGGCCTCCCGCCCGGCGCCCAGGTCGCGCGCCTCGAGTACCGCCTCGTGCGCGACGGCGAGGTCGTCGCCTCGGGCCTGCCCTGCTCCGACCTGCGCCGCCAGAAGCTCGACGTCGAGTCGGTCGGGCGGGGCGCGCAGTGCGGCGCCGCGCTCGACGGCGGCGCGTGGGGCGGCAAGGCGCCGCGCGCGGGCGACGTGGTCGAGTGCGTGGCGGTTTTGCGCGGGGGGTGAAAGACGTCCAAAGTTTGTGTTAGGGGATGATGTGTGTTTTGCAAACGCGCAAGCTGTGGCGCCATCGTCGTCATCGTTGATCGTCGCATTCCGAAAAAAAAGAAAGAAAACGCGCCGCCAACTCTCTCTCTCTCGCAAAAACGTTCGTCCCCCCTTTCGTCGTCGTCGTCGCTCACCGCTCACGCCGCTACGCCGCCTGCCGCCGCCGCCGCCACCGCGGGCGGCGGCGCCACGCCGTGCGCCGCGCAGAAGGCCGCCACCTCCTGCGCGGCGTACCCCCGCGCGTCCGCCACCTCGGGCAGGGCGGGCAGCTCCGGCACGGCCGCCTGCGCGAGGCGGGCGTAGGCGGCCGAGTAGCCCGCGGCCAGGCCGTCGTCGCCGCCGCCGCCAGGGCCGCCGCCGCCGGGGCCGCCGCCCCCCGCGCCGCCGTCGCCCTGCCCACCCTCAAGGCCGCCGCCGCCGCCGAGCCCGTCGAGCGCCGCGGCCGCGGCCGCGGCCGCGGCCGCCGCCTCGGCCGTCGCGCCGTCGGGGCCCACGGCCGCCAGCGCGCGCGCGAGCGCGTCGAGCAGGGCGTCCCAGGCGGCGCGGTCGTCGGCAAAGACGCACGCGGGGGAGGGCGCCGCGGCCGCGAGCACGCGCGCGGCGCCGACAAACAGCACACGCAGGTCGTCCGGGGCCGCCACCGACACGCCGCCGCCACCACCACCACTTGCGCCGCCGGCCTCGCCCGCCGCCGCCACCACTCCGGGCGCAAGCACCTGCCGCAGCGTCATGGCGTACGCCCCAGGCTGCACCGCATCCATCGCCGCGCGCGCCGACGCGGGCCCCTGCCGCGGCGACGCCAGCCACCGCGCCAGCAGCCCCACAAACCCGCGCACGAACCGGGGCGTGCGCGAGTTCTGCATGCGCAGGAAGAGGAGCTGCCACGCCGTCGCGGCAAAGGGCGCCAGCGCCTGCGCCGTGCCCTCGGACTCGGCCGCGGCCGCCAGCAGCGACAGCCCCTCGTGGTCGTGCGCCTTTGAGGCGACCAACTTCTGAAACACCCCAAGGACCGCCGGCAAGTGCCCCCCGGCCACCACCCCGTCGCCCGCGCGGCGCAGGTAGGCGCACAGCAGGCGAGACAGGGCGGGGACGTTCCCCGAGCGCTCCCAAAAGACGGGCGAGAGGAGGGGCGGGAAGATGGCCAGGTACTCGGGCCGCAGGGGCCGGTCCCGGGGGCTCAGCTCCACCAGCTGCGCGAGCACCTGAAACACGTACGGGTGAAACTCCTGCACGTCCTGCTGGAGCACGACGTCGAAGGGCGGGAAGAGCGTGTCCTCGAGGAGAGCGAGGGAGGCCGCGAGGGCGGCGGGGTCCGGAGGGGGGGCGGCGAGCGCGGCGCCGCCGCCGCCGACTCCCCCCGCCCCGCCCGCGGCCGCCAGCGCGAGCGGGCTGCCCGCCGCCGCGGCCGTCGCGCGCACGAGCGCCGCCACGGCCTCGAACAGGTAGTGGTTGAACCCGGGGGACCGCGGGTTGCGGCACACGTCCATGAGCATGGCCACGAGGGCGCGCAGGGCCGCGGGCGCCACGGGGGCGATCCCGGCCCCCAGCAACGCCAAGACGCGCACCACCGCCCTCATCACGTACTCGTTCTCAGCGCTGTCGGGGGAGGCCTTGAAGGCCGCGAACAGAGCCTCGAGTAGGGGCTGGGCGTGCGGGGCGAGGTCCTCGGGCGTGAAGCGCGGGCGCGTGGGCAGGGGGAAGGGGTGGGGGGAGGCGGCGGGGGCTGCTCCTGCTGCTCCTGCTGCTGGTGTTCCCGCCGCGCCTCCTCCCGCCCCCGCCGCAGGAGCAGCAGTGACGGGCTCGCGCATGGTCAGCAGCCGCTCCACGGCCGTCGCCGCGTACGAGTGCACGACCACGTGCGACGACCGCAGCAGGCGCGTCAGGTGCGGCAACAAGGCGAGGGCCTGCGCTTTGGGGAGGCGCGCGCGGAAGGTCGTCGCGAACTTGAGCGCGTCGGCTTTCAAGAGCGGCCGCGCCTCGGGGTCTGCGTCCGTGAGCTCTGGCAGCACCTGCGCCGCGAAAAACTCATCCACGGGCACGAGGGGGTTGGTCTGGGTGGCGCCGCGCTCGCCGGGCCTGCCGGAGCGCACCGTGAGGGCCATGACGAGGGCGAGGGCGCAGTCCTTGGCGCGCCAGGCGCCGTCGGCGGCGTCGCCCGCCGCCGCCGCGCCGTGGCCGTGGCCGTTGCCGTTGCTGCTCGCCCCTCCCCCCGCTCCTCCCGCCCCTCCCCCTCCCCCTCCCGCCGCGACCGCCGCCGCGTACTCCGCCAGCAGCGCCCCCACGTACCCCGCGCACAGCTCCGTCACCTGCGCCTCGTACCTCCCCGTCAAGGCCCGCACGAGGTCGGCCGCCGCCCGCCGCCGCGTGTCCGAGTCGGAGCCCTCGGCGTCGCGGCGGATGTACTCCACGGGGTTGCAGTCGAAGAGCTCCTCGTCCTCCTCCCGCACCCGTAAGTTTGGGATCACCACGGCCTCGCACACGCGCTGCAGCACACCAGGTTCCCCGAAAAGGGCGACGTGGGCGGAGCGCGCGACGGTGGTCAAAAGGCGGATGCCGGCCATGGCGAGGTTGTCCTGCCCCGGCCGGGCGGTGACGGAGCCCGAGGTGAGCAGTTGCCAGACGTCCGTGACAAACGTGGGGAGGTACTTGCCGACCTCCTCGTCGTTGACCTCGGTGAAGAGGTCGACGTTGGCGCAGACGGCGGCCTTCAGGGCGTCGAGGGGGGACTCGCGCTCGGGGTCGGGGTCGTAGAGCAGCGGGCGGCCGGCGCGCTTGTCGGCGGCGGCGGCCCCGTCGGCCCCTCCCGCTGCTGCTGCTGCTGCTGCTGCTCCGTCGGCCGCCGAGCCCGGTTCCATCGGGTCCTCCCACGACATCCAGAAGTGGAAGGCCCCGAACCAGTCGTCCATCTGCGACTCGATGAGGGGGGTGAGCCCGGGCGCGTTGAGCGAGTAGAAGATGCGGCACGCGAGGCGTACCGACGAGAGCGCGACGCGCAGGGCCGGGGCGTCGCCGGAGCGCGCGGCCGCGGTGGCGTCGGCGGCGAGCCGGCCGAGGGCGCGCAGGCAGGGGGGCGCGAAGGCGTTTTGGCTGGCCTCGAGCTCGCGGACCAGCTCGTCGGAGCGCCACTTGTCGCGGTAGCGCTTGAAGATCGAGTTGGCCGTGGCCAGCACGCCGTTGATGACGGCCGCGTGCTCGGGGGGGATGGGGAGGGCAGGGACGGGGGTGGGCGCGGCGGTGGTGGAAGCGCCCTTGCCGCCGCCGCCCGCGCCGTCGGCAGCGACGGCGGCGCTCGGCGGCACCTCGCCGCAGGCCGCCAGCGCGCCGTTGAGCCGCTCCACGAGCTCCGGCAGCAGCTGCGGCCACTGCGCGGGAAAGTCGTGCGAGGAGACGATCGTGAGCGCCTCGGACAGCTGCGCGCGCACGAGGGGCGGGGTGCTCAGCATGAGCCCGGGCAGCAGCGCACGCACGGCCGCCTTTTCGTCGTCGGCGACGGCGCGCTTGCCCTCGTACTGGGCGCGCTCGGTGGGGCGCTGTTGTTTTTGTTTGTGTTGAGGGGTTGTGGAGGAGGAGGAGGCGAGAGACAGTGAGGTGGATGGGTGGTGAGCCATCATCAGCCGTGAATGAGAGAGAGAGCGACGGGGCGGGTGGCGCGCGCGAGCCGTCGCTGCCCGCCCCCCGCCAGCACCGCTCGCCGCGCGACGCCGCCGACGCACCCAGCAAAACTTGACGAGGTTCTTGAAGTTGACGGCCGCGGCCAGGCGCACGTCCAGGCCGAGCGCGTCGCCCGCGGCGATGACCTGTTGGTGTTGTTGTTGGGTGGTGGTGGTGGTGGGTTGGGTTGCGAGGGGCGGAGAGGAGCAAAGCCGTCATCAGTTGAACGTTGTTCAAGGGGACCGCTCTCGATCGCGCGTCTCCTCGGCCCGCGCGCGCTCCAGCAAAATGACCAACCCACCTTGAGCACAGTGATGCCGTAGCCCGGCTGCTTGGCCAGCTCCTCCAGCTGCGCCGTGGCCGCCTTGATCGCGGACGCGTCGTGGCCGACGCATCGCGCAAACACCTCGGCGAGCTGCTGCGCTGCGGGCTCCATGTTGTCGTGAGCCGCCCTCTGTTGTTCTCTCTCACACACACACGCTGGTGGGCTTGAGGGGAGGGCCCACGCGCGCCTGCGCGCGCGCCTTCAAAGCAGTGCGCGCGGAGAGAGGGAGAGAGAGAGAGAGAGAGGCGGGCGTGCTTGGCGCTTCTTCCGGAGGGCGGTGGTTTTCGAGGGAGAGAGCGAGTGTGTGTTGAGAATGGGGGGGTGCGTTCGGGGTCGAGAGGAGATCGGCGCAAGGGTATGTTCGGTCGAGAGAGGCTGCTCGTCGCGAGGGGTGGTCGGTCGTGGGTTTGTGTGGGTTGAGAGAGCGGGCGGAGCGCGAGCGGCCTTTCTTCCGCCGCCGCGCGCTCAAACCCGCCGACGCGAGACTGCGCGTCGCACAACACACAAAACCCTCTCGCGCGCGCCCCCCAAGGACCCGACCACACACGCGCTCGCCTCGCCCCTCCAAGCCGCCACACTCAGTAGTAAAGGCCCTCGTTGTGTGTGCCTGTCTCTCTCTCTCTTTCAGAGAGCGCGCCCGCTTGGGCCACCCCTTCCCCCCCGCTCCTGATTGCTCGCGCGCGCGGCAGGGCGCCCGAGAGAGCCCCGATCGCGCACCAGCCCCACGGCGGGCCGGGGCGGCGCGCTGCATCGCACCCGTCTCTGACCGACCACTGAGCAGCTGGGGGCGCGATGTGCAGCCCGACGAGTGAGTTGCCCTGTTCCGTCGTGGTTGGGGAGGGTGGGAAGGGTTGTTCCTCCTCCTCTTTCTTGGTTTCCCGCTCGCGCCCGCGCGGCGCACCCCGCGGCACAAAGCCCGTGCACCTGCCTTGGCCACCACCAGCGGATTTGACCGCTCGTCGCGCGCGCTCTCAGGCCCCGGCGAGCACACGCACAGCACTCGGCAATGCTGTGGTCGCCGCTCGCCGCTCGCACGCGCGCGCGCCACCCCCCGCACGCGCTTCCTCTCGCCCTCATCCCAAACCGCCAAAACCAAACCAAATAAAAAACAGTGTGCACCTTTTGCGCGTTCCTGTCGGCCTTTGGCGTCTTCTTCATGACCCTGCTGGGCGTGCTCATCCGCCACAACTACCAGTTCATCGGCGAGTGGTACGAGCCGGAGCCGGGCCAGCACGCCCCCACGCGCGAGCAGCAGGACGCGGCGTCGAAGAACTGCTTCCTGGTCGCGGGCATCTATCTGGGCTGGGTCGTGTTTGCGTCGATGTGCGTGCGCGTGCAGAACGGGAGGGCCAAGAGCCGCTGAAGGGAGAGAGCAGGCAAAACAGCGGTTTCAAGGTCGACGAAAAGCGCGCGCGCGCGGCGCAGGTCGGCCCAGTCGCGAGGCGGCGCGGCGCGGCGGCGGCGCACAACAGCGGCACCAAAACGAACGCTCGACGCTGCGCGCGACTGCCACACACAATAACAACACGCTAGCGAGACACACTCTTCTGTGCAAAAAAGCTTAAGAAGACCCCGCGCGCGCGCCCTCTTCTTGCCCCGCAAGCGAGCACACACGCATCCTGTCAACCACGCGCGAGCGCAAAAGGGACTCTCCCCCCCTCCCATCTTTTTCTCCTCCGCACGCGCGCGCCGGACAAAACAGAGAGAGGTGATGCAGCAACGGCAGCTCCGCCTCGGCCGCGGCGGCGCCACCACCGCCACCACCAGCGCCATCGCGCCCCGCCCGCCGTCGCTCCTCCACCACTGCTGCGCGCCGGCGGCGGCCACGCGCGCCGCCGCCGCTCCGTCGCCGCTCGGCCGCCGCCCGCTGCGCACACGGCGCGCCGCCGCCGAGGGCGCGTCGCCCTCCCCCGCTGCCCAGCCCGCCGCCCCCGCCAACAACGCCGACGACGCCGACGACGGCGACATCGACCCGAGCCGCCTGGCCGACCTGCGCGCGCAGCTCGCCGTGGCCGTGCGCGACGAGGACTACAAGAGCGCCGCGCAGCTGCGCGACGCGCTGTCCAAGCTCGAGTCGGACACGCGCCTGGCGCTGGCCGACGCCAACGCGGCCTTCTACAGCGCCTTCGCCTCGGGCGACGCGAACAAGATGGCGCGCGTGTGGGCCGAGGGGGACCACGTGCAGGTGGTGCACCCGGGCGCGCCCCCGATCGCCGGGCGCAAGGCGGTCGACGCGTCGTGGCGCGCGATCCTCTCGGGCGTGCGGCCGGGCGCCTTTCGCATCTCGGCCGAGGACGTGCGCGTGGTGATCGCCGGGGACGACGTCGGGGTGGTCACGTGCGTGGAGGTGGTCGAGGCGGACGACGGGCGCGGGCGGACGGTCGCGACCAACGTGTTCGAGCGCGTGCCTTGCTCCTCGTCTTCTTCTTCGGACGGGGAGGAGGGCGGCGGCGGCAACAAGGCGGCGGCGGCGGCGGCGGGCCCGCCGGGAGGCCGCTGGCGAATGACCCTGCACCACGGCAGCCCGATGGCGATGGGGAGGCGGTGATCTTTTTCGAGATGGATTGTTTTGATTCTGTTACTGCACCTATGCAAACCGATGCTGGAGACACAGCCATGCAAACGACGGAACAACGACGACGAAAGAAGGAGAAAAGAGAGCGCGCGCAGCAGACAATCGCCCGCGCGCGCGGCGCGTGCTTTTTTGTTGCTGCTGTTGCCTTTTTCTCTCTCTCTCTCTGGCTCAACTCTCACCTCGGTCGAAAACACAGCCTCGCCGTCTCCTCTCTCAACTCTCAACACCCTCGAGGACGCCGCCACTTCACACCTCGGGCAGCTTGCCCTCCTTGGCCGCCGCGAGGTTTGCCGACGCGGCCTCCCAGTTGACGACGCTCCACCACGCGGCGATGTACTCGGGCCGGCGGTTCTGGTACTTGAGGTAGTAGGCTGTTTTGATGTGTTTGTTGTTGTGGGGGTGTTTGCGGGGGTGTTGGCGGGGTTTGTTGTTTTTTGTTTTGGGTTGGTGATCGAGGAGAGAGAGAGAGAGAGAGCGCGCGAGCAAGCGCCTGCGCGCGAGCAAGCGCGGGGGCCCTCCTCGAGTTTCCGAACCCGCCACCTCACCGTGCTCCCACACGTCCAGGCCCAGGATGGGCGTGCCCACGATGTCGACGGCGCCCGTCCCTTTCAGCGTCGCCATGAGCGGGTTGTCCTGGTTGGCCGTTGACGTGACCTTGAGCGCGCCCGTGCCCTCCTCGCGCACCAGCCACGCCCACCCACTGCCGAACCGCCCCGCGGCCGCGGCGTTGAACTGCGCCTTCATCGCGTCGACGGACCCGAACGACTCGTCGATGGCCGCCTTCAGCTCGGCCGAGGGGCCGTTGCTGTCGGTCGGGCCGCACATGGCCCTCCAGAAGAAGGCGTGGTTCCACGCGCCGCCGCCGTTGTTGCGCACGACGGTCGCGACGTCGGCGGGGACCTTGGCGGTGGCGACGGCGGCGTTGAGGTCGGCGAGGCCAAGGGACTTGAGCTCGGGGAACTTGTCGATGGCGCCGTTGAGGTTGTTGATGTAGCTGTGGTGTTTGTTGTGGGGGGTTGGGGGGTTGGTTGGGCGGGAGTCCTGGCGTAAGCGAGGCGCCGCGCCGGTAGGGGGCAGGCGGGACGGAATAGGCGCCGAGGACTCACGTCTGGTGGTGCTTGGTGTGGTGGATGTTCATCGTCGTGGCGTCGATGTGCGGCTCGAGGGCCGCGTATTCGTAGGGGAGGGCCGGGAGCGAGAACGCCTGTGGGGGGTTTGGGGGGGAGAAGAGGGAGAGGGCGGGCGAGTGAGGAGTGACACCCAAGCAAGCAAAGCACCACCACCAACCCCCTTTCCATCGGGAGAGCGCCCCGCGCGCGCCTCCGGGCTCCGATCGCACGGGCTACTGCCCCAGAAACGTGCGCAAGTGTCCCGTTGGCGTGGTGGGTAAGGGGCGTCGCAGTCGGAGTCCGAGTCGCTGCTCACCATAGTTGCTTCGGGGGAGGAGGTCGATCGACTTCCGAGAGAGCGGTGTTTTGGGTTGTGGCTTTGGCGCGAGGGCGGGTGGGGGGCAGGCGGATGGAGAGAGCGGCCGGGGGCTTGTGTTCGTGTGTGTTGGAGGCGGAGAGGCGGAGCGCGAGCGCGCGTGCAGCATATATTGCTGAGCGCATCATCGGCCGTTGCCGTCGCCGCCGACCGGACGCGCGCCGCGCCGCGCTGCCCACGACGTCCGACCGCCGACCGCCCAACCCTGCCCGTCCCTCCTTCAGCAAAACACGCTCAAGGAAGACGACGACGACGCAAACGCCGACGCCGACGCCGACGACCCCCGGCCGCTCGACACGTTGCGGCTCAGGAAGGGGTCGTCGCGCCAGGCGGCCGCGTACTGGTGGTAGCGGCGCACGCGGTCGACACGCAGGGCGCGCGGCAGGCCGCCCAGCGGCGGAGGGGGAGGCGGCGGGGGCGGGGGCGCGGACGCGCCGCCGTACGCCGCCGCCGCCGCCGCCGACCACGGCCTGCTCGCGATCGCAGCAGCAGCAGCAGCGCGCGCGGCCGAGCGGGCGGTCAAGGTGGCGGCGGCCGTGGCGGCGGGGCGGCCCGACGCCGACGCGTAGTAAAAAGGGGCGGCGCCGCCCTTGGCGATGGCGGTCGCGGCGGCTGCTGCCGCCGCCGTCGCCGGCCTCCGCGCAGAAGGAGAACAAGCAGCAGAAACGAGGCGCCGCTGCTGCCGCTGCGAGGCAGTAGGGCGCAGCACGACGTAGTCCTCCATGCTGCTCGTGCCGCTGCTGCCGCTGCTGATGCTGAAGGTGCTGCCGCTGCTGGCCGCGCTCATGGCGCGGCGCGCCCCGGCCGCCGTCGCCTCCTCCCGTCGCGGCGCCCGTTGGTGGTGGTGGTGGTGCGCCTCCTGCTGCCGCCGCCGCTGCTGCCCCTCTCCCTCGCTGTCGCTCGTCGAGAACTCGTCATCTTCCTCCTCGCACCAGCCGCCGCCGCCGCTCCCCAAGGCGGCGGCGCCGCCGTCCTGGCCGTCGTCGCCGCGGCGGCCGCCGCCCCGTTTGGGGCAGCCCGCCCCGCCGCCGCCGCCCTTTTTGTTCTGCCGCCGCTGCCGCCGCTGCCGCCGCTCGTCGTCCTCGTCCTCCTCTTCCTCGTCGCCGTCGCCGTACCCGCTCGGGTCCTCGGACCACAAGTCTTCCGTGGCGTCGTTGCAGCACGAGGGCGAGGGCGCGAAAGCGGCGGCGGCGGAGGGCGTGGTGGGCGGCGAGCGGCGGAGGTTTGGGGGGGCAAGGCGCGGAACACCGCTGTTGGCCCCTCGCTGCTGCTGCTGCTGGTGCTGCTGCTGCTTGTCCTCGTCGTCCTCGTTATCCTCGTCATCATCATCGTCGTCGTCCCCCTCGAGGTCCGCGCCCATGCGCGCGACGGCCGCCGCCGTGCGGTCGAGCCGCCCCAGCAGCTCGGCGCACCGCCGCCCCAGCGCCCCGGCCGACGCCCGCACCGCCGCGCCCGCGGCCGCCGCCTCGCGCTGCGCCGCCGTCGGCGCCGCATGTGCGGGGCGCGGCCGGCGCTCGGGCAGGCGGGGCATGCCCAAGAGTTTGCACTGGGGAGGGCTGCGCGACTTGGTCGGCATGGCTGCGGTCGCGGTTGCTGCTGCTGTCGTGGCCGCCGTCGGCCTCGCCCCCGACGCCGACCCCGCCGCCATCGCCGCCGCCTGCTGCTGCTGCTCGTGCCTCAGCGCGCGCATCAGGCGCGCGACCTCCAGGGCGGGCAGGTCGTGGCCGAGGATCTGCAGCTGCTCGCGCACGTCCTCGACCGTGACGCCCGCGGCGGCCGCGAGCTGCGCCATGTGGCGGTTTGAACAGGAGAGGGAGGAAGAAGAGGCAACGCGGCGGCGACACAAGGGGCGAGCGAGCGGCGCCGCGCAAGGCGAGCAAAAAAGAGCCACGCGCGCGCGGCGTTGCTCTGTGTTTTTTGTCGGCAGCTTTTGTTTTGGTTCGCGATGTGCAGAGAAATTGCTGTTTTGGGGGGTGCCGCGTGGCGCGTATGTGCACACAAGTAATGGAGCAGAGCTCCCCATCGCCGGCTGTCCCGACGCCGACGCGGCCGACGCGCTCCGTGAGCGAGAGAGCAAACAAGAGCTGGTCTCTCTCTCCCCATCCAAGCACACGCATCAATCTTCTTGTTCTTCCACTTGCTAAGACGCTTGTTAACGCTCACCA
Organism: Mychonastes homosphaera; assembly: GCA_009193075.1. Lineage (NCBI taxonomy): Eukaryota > Viridiplantae > Chlorophyta > Chlorophyceae > Sphaeropleales > Mychonastaceae > Mychonastes > Mychonastes homosphaera. Next base: position 626,455 of record VXJC01000010.1, read on the forward strand.
CCACCCATTGTGATCTACCTCAACGAGCTCGCCCACCCGCGCACGCGCAGACTGCCACTCTCGCCGCCGCGGAGCTGCGCCTAAAAAAAGAACGCGCGTCGCCGCCGTCCCTCTCCCTTGCAAGCCCCCCCTCGCCTCGCCCCAAAATGTCCCTTTACGACCTTCAGCAGCGCACGGACCTGATCTTGAAGAAGTAAGTGTCGATCTCGTCCAAGGGCGTGACTGCTTTGGCCACACACACCCAATCGCGCCGCCTCTGCCTCTGTCGTCGCGCTCACACCGCTCCCTCCCGCGCTGCTTCCCCCCCCCAAAAAAACCCCATGCAACCAAAAGGTATGAAAAATACGACAAGCCCATGGGCAAGCGGCGCGAGAGCACCTCAAGCGACGACCCCTTCGAGTACGAGCTCGCCGACCTCGAGCAGAGCGTCGACGACACCCTGGCCGCGTCCAAGGAGGCCGCCGCCGACCGCAACCGCGCGGCGGCCGCCGCGCGCAACGCCGAGGTGCGGCGCGCCAAGCAGCGGCTGCTGGCCGAGGGCGTGCCGGCGCTCAACCGCAAGCTGAAGAAGGGGAAAGGGGTCACCCCGGAGATCGTCGAGGAGCGGCAGCGGCGCGTCAAGGAGCTCATCGAGCGCGTGTACGCCATCCCGGACGGCCTGGGGGGCGCGCGCCCACGGCCCGGCACCCCCGGCGGCAACGGCGGCAACAACAACGCCGGCGCCGGCAGCTCGCCCACGCCCGGAGCCCACGGCGCTGGCGGCGCGGCCATCACCCTGGCCCTCCCCTCCGGCGCGCAGGCCAACCCCTCGCACTTCAAGGCCACCGAGGAGACCGACGAGTTCGACGGCGAGTGGAGGGCCGCGCGCCAGAGGCAGGACGCGGTGCTGGAGCGGCTCGAGCGCGGCGTCGGGGAGCTGGGGCAAATGGCGCGGGGGGTCCAGGAGGAGCTCGACCGCCAGAACCCCGTGCTGGACGACGTGGACGCGCAGCTCAACCGCGCGACGGCAGCCTTGCGGGGCAACAACCGGCGCCTCAAGGGCGTGCTGGAGCATGTGCGGTCGTCGCGCAACTTTTGCGTCGACTTTATTCTGGTGGCGGTGCTGCTGGGGATCGCGGCCTACCTGGCGACGGCGCTGGACAAGAGGAAGAAGGCTGGGGGGGTGGCCGTGGGGGGGATCGGGGGATGAGTGTGGTTGAGTGGGAGGGCGCTTTGGCGCTATGATTTTAAAGACGTGTGCGAGATGCCTATTTTCGGGCGTGTTTTTTGTCGTTTTTTTTGCGGTTGCGAGGCGGCGGGAAGCAGGGTCGGAGCGTCGGGTCGGGTCGGTTGGTCGGTGGAACCCCTTGCTGCGCGCGCGTCAATGAAAAAAAGGCAAGGGTCGAGAAAGAAGCGAATCAGTCGTAGTCGTCCTCCTCGCCGGCCGCCGCGTACGCGGCCAGGGCGGCCGTGTCCGGCACGGCGCCAGCAGCAGCAGCTGCAGCGGCCGCGTCCTCGCCCGCCGCTGCCGCCCCTTTGCTGCCCTCGGACGGCGCTGCTGCTGCTGCTGCTGCTTCCGCTGCGGGTGCCGGCGCCGCTGCTGCTGCCTCCGGGGCCGCTTCGTCTGACGCTGCTGCCGCTGCTGCCACCGCCGGGGTCTTGGGCGCGCCAAAGGCGCGGCGCGCGCCCAGCAGCGGGTTGGCTGAGGGGGGGGCGGGCGCGGGCGCGGGCGCGGGCGCGGCGGCCGCTGCCGCCTCGCCGCCGCCGCCGCCGCCCTCGTCGCTCGCGCCCCCAGTGCCGGTCGCCGCCGCTGCTGCCTCGCCCTCGTCCCCGGACGATGTCCCGCCGGCCGCCGCCGCGCCCCCGGCGCCGCCGCCGCCACGCCCCCCGCGCCCCCCGCGCCCGCCCCGGCCGCGCCCCCCGCGCCCCCCGCCGCCGGCCGCGCGCTGGCGCTTGGGCTTGGGCGCGCCGTCGCCGTCCTCGTCGCCCCCCTCCTCGCCCGGCAGCGGCGGCAGGTCCGGCGCCTTGGCGCAGATCTCCTGCAAAAAGTCCATCGTGGGCTCCGAGTTGACGTACGATTTGCTGGTGTTGTTGTTTTGGGGTTTTTTGGGGGTGGCGGGGGGGCGTTTGGTGGGTTGTGTGAGGGCGTGGTGGTGAGGGTGAGGCGTTCGTTGCAGTTGTCCATCCACCCCCGACCTGCTGGGTTCCCTCAAAGCGCCCTCGCTTCAAGAAGAAGAAGAACAAAAAAGAGCCCAAAGCAAAGCAAAGCGAAAGAAAGACTCACAGGTGCCCCGCCGCCACCGTCTTGGCACTGCGCTGGCGCGCGACGCGCGCCGCGTTCTCGCACAGCTGCTGGAGGAAGAGCTCCATGGCGCGCGCTGTTTGGATTTTTTCAAGGGGGAAGGGGAGGGCAAGGGGCCGTTAGTTCAGTCGAGTGTCTCGGGTTCCTCTGCGCGCGCGCGCAAGCACGCGGGCGCGCTCGTGTCTCGGGCGTGTTCTCCCGCTCTCTTGCGCGCGCCGCTCTCTCCCCCCCACTTTCTTTCCCTCTCACCGATCAGGACGGGCGTCGCCTGCGCGATTTTGCCCACGTCCTCGTCCGCCTGCATGATGCGCTTGACGCGCGAGGCGAGCGCGTGCTGCTTCTTGGGCGGCATGGTGTTTTTGTTGGGGGGGGGGCGGCTCGAGTGAGTGTGTGCGGGCAAGGCCGTCGGCGCGCGCTCGGCTCAAGTAGCGACGGCGGCGCCAACGGACGACGACGCGGACAGCCAGGATCCACCACAATCGCGCCCGCTCGCTCGCCCTCTTTTGGTTGCCACAGAGCAACCAATCGGGCGCCCAAGAGCGATCGCTCTGGACCATCATCATCATCCCCATCGGCCCCCCGAAAGCGCGATCGCAACGAGCGAGAGCGACAACGGACCTTCTCTCCCCTCTCTCTCCTCTCCCCATTCGAACCCGAAACGAAAAAACCAATGTCGGGCCCGCTGCACGCCGGGGCGCCAACGCGGCGCCGGTCGGCCGGGACGACGGCGGCGGCCGACGAGGAGCCCCCGACGAAGGCCTGGCCGCACTTTCAACAGCAGCAGCAGCAGCAGCAGCAGCAACAGCGCCCGACCTCGGAGCTGTCGGCGGCATCGGCGGCGGCGCGCCCCGGAGAGGACGACGCCGCCGCTTTTGGTGGCGCGTCTGACGCTGCTGCTTCTGCTGCAATCGCCGCGCCGGCGAGCCGCGTCGCCGCCCCCCAGAAGCACCCCCCCTACGCCGCGGACGACGCCCCCGTGCGCGACCACGACGACGACCAAGAGGAGGAACAAGAGGAGGAGCTGTCGCTGCACCTGTCGCCGCCGCCGCCCGCTGCGTCTTCCCCGGCCCTTGCCCTGCACCGGCCCACGCCAGACGTGGAGCAGGGCCTGACGCTGCGGCCGCACCCGGCGTCGACGTGGGGCCGCCCGCCGGCCTTCACCCTGCCGGCGGAGGAGGAGGAGGGGGAGGAAGTGAACCAGCCGGAGGAGGAGGGGGAGGGGCAGCAGCAGCTCCGCCACGACGCCAACGCCAACGGCACCGCGGCCGCCAACCCCGACCACCCTCCGCCGCCGCCCCCGAGCCTGGCCGACCTCCTGCTGGGCGCGGCGGCGGCGGCGGCGGCGACCCCGACCGCTTTTCCCGTTCCGACCCCGACCCCGGCCGACCCGGCCGTGGCCGCCGCCGCCGCCGCCAACAGCAGCGCGATGGCGCAGGCTGCGCAGCGGGGGATGCTGCAGGCGCTCGCGCGCCTGGCCGCGGAGCAGGGCGCCCTGCGCGCGTCCGTGGGCGAGCTGACGCGGCAGCTGGGCGCCGTGCACGTGGCCCTGGCGTCGCGGCGCCCGCGGTCGAGCTCGCACGCGGGCGGGCGGCAGCAGCAGGAGGAAGAAGCGGGAGGCGGACACGAGCAACAACAACAACAACAACACGACGCCGCCGCCGACGATGACGACGAGGACGAGCAGCTGCGCCGCCGCCTCGCGCGCTGCGAGTCCGAGGCCGCGTCCGCGTCCGCCCTCGCGCGCGCGGCCGCCGACGCCGCGCACGAGCTGCGCGCGCAGGTGCCCGCGGCGGCGCGGGAGGCGGTGGCCGCGTCGGCGCCCTGGCGCCGCGACCTGCGCGCGCTCGCCCCTCTCGTCGAGTCGAGCGCGGGCCTGCTGCGCCAGCACGAGGCGCAGCTGCAGCGCCTGGACCAGGCGGTTGCGGGGCTCGAGCGGAAGCAGCAGCAGGAGAAGGAGGAGGGGGGCGGGGGCCAAGGCGGGGGCGGTGGCCCGGCGGCAGAGCGGGGGGGGCAGAAGAGCCAGGAGGAGCTCGCGTTCCTGCGCGACGAGTGCGCGGCCCTGCGCGAGGAGCTGTCTTTCCTGCGCGCGGAGCGCGCGGCGGAGCGGACCGAGGTGCTGGACCGCCTGCGCCGGCACGAGGACGAGGCGCGCGCGTTGCGCGCGGTGGTGCTTGGCGGCGAGCAGGGGGAGGGCGAGGGCGAGGAGCAGGCGGCGGCAGCGACGGCCGGCCCGCCGCTGCCGCCGCCGCCGCTGGTCGCCGCGATCGAGCGGCGCGTCTCCCGCGCCGTGGGGACCGAGCTGGGCGCGCGGCTGTGCGCGCTCCAGGACTGGTGCCTGCGGCTCGAGCAGCAGCAGCAGCAGCAGCAGCAGGGGCAGCAGCGGCCGCGGCTGGCGCCGCTGGTGCCGCCGCGCCAGCCGCTGCGGCCGATGGTCCCCGCGCGCTTCGCGAGCCAGTGGACCCACGGCGGCGACGACCACGATGACGGCGGCGGCGCGCGCGCGGCGGCGATGCCCGGGGGCCTGCTGCCGTCGTGCGCGCCGTTTTTGTTTGGCGGCGGGGGCGGCGGCGGTGGCAACGGCAACGGCAGCGGGCGCGGCGGCAGCCGGAGAGCGACGCGGTGAGGCGTGAAAGACTGTTTGCTCTAAAATGCCAAGAGGGTGTTGTTCTTTGTTATCGTGGTTTCTGGGGACGTCTATAGGCGTGTATACACGGGGGGGGGGGGGGGGCGAAGAGAGAGAGAGAGAGATGGAAAAGAATGGCAAGGGGGGGCGTGCAGGCAAGGCAGGAAGGGGCAGGAAAGATGGCGCGCGAGAGACGACGCCAGATGGAGAGAGAGCGCACGAGCGAGCGATCGAGCGCTCCCCCCCCCTCAACTCACTCGTCCTCGTCCGCCGCGCCCGTGTCCCCCCAGCGCACGCCGTACTGCGCCGCCAGGTAATGCGCCCCCACGGGGCCCCTCGACCCGTACGGGTAGGGCTCGGGCGCCACCCGTGCCGCCTCGAGGTGGTGCAGGCAGGGCGTGAAGAGCGACCACGCCGCCTCGAGCTCGTCGGCGCGGATGAACAGGCGCTTGTCGCCGTTGACGACGTCGAGCAGCAGGCGCTCGTACGCGTCAGGCAGCCCGCCTGCGGCGACGTCGCCGTAGGCCGCGGCGTACGTGAGGTCGAGGCGGGTCGTTCCCAGCCTGAGGCCCAGTCCGGGGACCTTGTTGTTGACCTTTAGATAAATCGCCTCCTTCGGTTGGATGCGGATGACTAGTTCGTTCGACGCGGCGTCGAGGTCGAGGCCCAGCTTGTTGCGGTACAGGTTGCCCGGCACGTGGCGGAACTGCACGCGGATCTCGGCGCTGCGCTTCTGCAAGGCTTTTCCGGCCTTCATCAAGAAGGGCACGCCGTCCCAGCGCGCGTTGTCGATGCGCAGGGCCACGGCCGCAAAGGTCGGGCAGAGCGAGCCGGGCGGGACGGTGTCGTCGTCCAGGTAGCCCGGGAGGCGCTTGCCCGAGGGCAGCTGCCTGCCCCGGTACTGCCCGACGACCACGTCCTCGGGCCTGACGGGCCTCATGGCGCGCAGCACCTTGACCTTTTCGTCGCGGATGTCCTCGGCGTCCAGCGAAACAGGAGGCTCCATGGCGAACAGCGCGACGATCTGAAGGAGGTGGTTCTGGATCACGTCGCGGATGATGCCGTACGAGTCGAAGTAGCCGCCGCTGTTGTTTGTTGTTTTGGGTGTTGTTGTGTTGTTGTGTTGGTGGGGTTTGTTTTTTTTTTGGGGGGGGGGGGGGGGGGGGTGAAATGAGTTGGGGACGGTGGGGCAGTCGGTGCCGTCGCCGCTGCCGCGCTCGCCGCGCGCGCTGTTTTTGCTCGCTCCGCGCTGCAACGAGAAAAAACAAAACTCAAACTCACCGCCCCTCGGTCCCAAAGTCCTCCGAGAAGATGACCTGCACGTTGCGGATGTACTGGCGCGTCCACAGGGGCTCGAAGACCAGGTTACTGAACCGCAGCACCGTCAGGTTCTCGATCAGCTCTTTGCCCAAATAGTGGTCGATGCGGTAGATCTGCTCCTCGCTCAGGTGGCGCGAGAGCTCCCTACCTAAAGCCGCGGACGACTCGGCGTCGCGCCCAAAGGGCTTCTCGACGATGACGCGGGTCCAGCCGGTGGAGGAGGAGCAGAACTGGGCGGCGTTTCCCGCGGCGGCGGTGAAGACCGAGGGGGGGATGGACAGGAAGAACATGCGGTGGGCCTGAGGCGGTGGCGGGGGCTGGGCGGACGAGGCGGCCGCCTCGCCGTTGCCGCCGTTGCCGCCGCTCGCCGATGCTCCTCCCGCTCCTTCTGCTCCTCCTGCTCCTCCTCCTCCCGCGGCAAAGTGCGCGCGCTCCTGCTCGTCCATGCGCTTGTCCAGGGCGCGGAAGCCGTCGGGCGTGTCGTAGGGGCCCGAGACGTAGAAGCAGCGCGCGAGAAAGGCGCTCTGCGCGTCGGCGCACTTGGCGCCCGCGCTGACGCGGCACGCGAGCGTGCGCCCGACGCGGTCGCGGAACTCGGCGTCGGTCATGCCCGAGCGCGCGTAGCCAAAGACCTGAAAGTCCGGGGGCAGGAGGCCCTCGTAGTACAGAGCGAAGAGCGCCGGGAAGATCTTCTTCTTGGCGAGGTCTCCCGAGGCACCGACGACCACGACGGACAGCGTGCCGCACGCCCAGTCGTCGCGGGGGAGGTGGTAGAGCGCCGACATGGCGTCGACGGCGGCGGCGGATGTTGTTTGGAGGGGCGCTGCTGCTGCCGCTGATGTTGGTGCTGCGTCGGTGGTCGCGGCCTTGGGCGGGCGGGCGAGGCGCCGCTGGTGCTGGGGCGGGTGGTGCGGCCGGCCGAGGAGGAGCGGCGACGGCAGCAAGTGGCACGCTGCCGCCGCCGCCGCCGTCGTCTTGGTCGCCGCCGCCGCCGTCCGTGACCGCCGGCTCAGCGGCGGCGCCGCCGCCGCCGCGCCGGCGTGCTGCATGGCGCTCGGACCTGTGTGCGCGTGTGCTTCGGCGCGGGCGGTGGGGGTCGATCGGGCGCGTTTCAGGTGGTGGCGGTGTCGACGAAAAGCAGGGTTGTGAGAGAGGTGCCTCCCTTTCGCGTGATTCGCGCGGGTCGTGTGTGTGTGGCGCGCGCGCGTGTGGAAAAGGATGTGGGTGGTAGAGGAGCGCGCGCGTGTGTTTGTGTGTCTGGGGCGGGCTGAGCGGCGGGGTCGGGGAGGTTGAAGGGGGGCGCCGCGATCGCGGAGGTGCCTGTTTGTGTCGAGGGGGGCACTCGCCCTTGAAGTGGAAAAGGCACCCCCTGCCCTCTCCCCCTCGCACCCCCCTCCAAACGCAACACCCCTTCCCAGTGCAGCGCGCCTCTCCACCAATGCGCGCCTCGCTCCAGTGTCGCTCCGCCACCCCCAGCGGAGCGGGGGTCGGCGCGCGATCGCCGCGCGGAGGCCACGTCGGCAGCATCAGCAGCAGGACTTCAGGTCTCCCCGGAAGAGCGCCGACGACGACGACGACGATCGGCGACGCCGCGAGTACTACAGGAAGGAGCAGCAGCAGCATCAGCCCGCGGCCTGGCCGCAGGCGGCGGCGGCCGCACCAGGCCATCGCAGCGAGCGCCGCTGCCGCCGACGGCGCGAACACCGCCGCCGCCGCCGACGACGAAGGGCGCGCCGCCGCTCTCGATGCCGCGAGGTCGCTCTACACCCGCGCGTGGTCGCGCGGCGACATCAGGCTACTTGACGAGATCATGGCGCCTGATCACGTCCAAAACGACGCCGTTTGGCAGCCGGAAGGGTCTTCTCAAAAGCCGAACCCCCCGGCCACTTCCGCCGCCGCCGCCGCTGCGGGCCGCCGCGCCGCCACCGCGGGGCGCGACCGCATGAAGCGCGGCATCCTCGCATACCGCGCCGCCTACCCGGACGTGCGCTTCGAGGTGCTCGACGCGGCCGCCACCCGAATCACCGCCTCTGACGACCCAAACCTCTGGCGCGTCTTTGTCCACTGGAAGGCGACGGGCACCAACCTCGGCCCGATCCGCGACGCCGCGCCGACGGGCCGCCGCGCCGAGTTTAGCGGCGTCAACGTGGCGACCGTGCGGGTGGTGGTGGTGCGGGAGGGGGTTGAAGGCGGCAGCAGTAGGGTCTCGGCGCAGCTGGTGCGGTCGGACGTGTACCGGCAGGCGCCCGCGGACGAGGCGGCGTTCTTTCTGGCGAGGGGGGGAGCAGAGGCGCTGGCCGGAAGAACGGCGGGCGGGCGGCGGCGCGGAGACGGCGCAGCAGCAGCAATAGAACGGTAGTGGCTCTCAAGCCGCTCTTTCTCGGTAACACCCTCTGAACGCGTCGCTCCTGGTCCGCACGCGCGCGCGCGAGAGAGAGAGAGAGAGACAGAGGCCGGGTGTACAGCTGGTGGGGAAGGGCGCCTCTCCACCTCGCGCGCCCCGTCGCCGCCGCCGCCGCCGCTCGCACACCAACGGCGCCGACGCCGACCGCCGGCCGCGGGCCACAGACACACACACACGCAACACGCCGACTTTTGACGCGCCTCTCTGACCCCGCATCTGACCCCACGCGACCAAAAGGATGGGGCGCTGCTCGTGAGCAAAGAGACGCCCCCCCCCCCCCCCTTTTCCCCCCCCTTTCGGCCCCCCCTCGCCCGCGGGGGAGGGCAAACGCAAAACATGAAGACGGCGCGCGAGTTTGTCGCGGAGACGTCGTCCAATGAGCCGCACAGCAAGCGCGCGCGCCTCAGCAGCGAGTCGGCGGAGCAGGTGAGCGCGCGGAGGAAAAGCGTGGCGGAAAAGCCCTCCGTCTCGGCGAGGCATGGGAGGGGAAGAGAGCGAGAGAGAGTCTCCGCCCGCCCCAACGCGCCGCCCCGTGCCCCCGCGCGCCCGGCCGGCGCGCGCGTCAATCCGGAAGGGCGCGGGGCCGTGCTCCTGGCCCGGTTCCGGGCCTCGGTGGGCCCCGGATGGCGCCGTTTTGATGGCCAAGGGGGGCGGGGGGGGGGGGGGGGGACAGAGAGGCAGGGGGGTGCTCCCCCTTCCGCCGCCGGTGACGCTCAACAACGAGACGGACGACTGACGCCGCCGACACCTCAACAACCAAACCACAGCGCCTCTTCCGACACAGCGCGGCCATCAAGCGGCCAGGGAGGCCCGAGCCCATCTCCCTGGCCAACTACCGGTTCGAGGGCAAGCTCTCGCCGCCCCTGCGCTCGGACGACAAGGTGCGTTTTGTCGCTTTCTTTGCCGCCGCCCGGCGGGTCGGCGTTGTTGAGGCCGCGCGGTCGGTTGGCGGCGCGCCCTGCCACCCGGCGCTCTGCCTCTCTCTTCTCTCTCTCTCTCACGTTCCCCCTGTCCCTCCTCCCCCTCCCAAAAAACTCGGCGCGCGCAGGAGGGTCACTACGTGTACGAGCTCGGGGAGAACATCAGCAGCAGATGTGAGTGATATGTGGGTTGTTGTTTTCCCTGCTCACCCCCGAAAGCGGGAGAAAAGCGGCGCGACCGAAACGCAAAAAAAATGCCGGGTCACTTACCAACCCCCCCCCCACCTCCTCACAAAACAGACAAAATCCTCTCCAAGTTTGGCGAGGGCACGTTCGGGCGCGTGCTCGAGTGCTGGGACCGCCTCGAGCGCGACTACGTGGCCGTCAAGGTGAGAGAGCTGCGAAGGGCGGCAGGAGACGCAACGACGACCGACTGCGGCCGACGAGAGCGAGGCGCGAGCAACCGCGGGGGCCGCGCCCCGATTGTTTGGCCCCTCAAGCAAGCACGAAGCGCTCGAGCCAAACAACTCACCGAAACAAACAAACAAACACCCCGCCAAAAACAAACCACGAAAAAAAAACCCAAAAAAAGGTCGTGCGCGCTGTCGACAAGTACCGCCACGCGGCCATGATCGAGCTCGAGGTCCTCGCCACGCTCGAGCAGAACGACCCGACCAACAAGCGCCACTGCGTGCGCCTCAAGGAGTGGTTCGACTACCGCGGCCACGTCTGCATGGTCTTTGAGCGCCTGGGCCCCTCGCTGTACGACTTCCTGCGGCGCAACGACTACTGCCCCTTTCCCATGGCCGCGGTGCAGTCGATCGCGCGGCAGGTGCTGTCGGCCGTGGCGTACATGCACGAGCTCAAGCTCGTGCACACGGACCTCAAGCCGGAGAACGTCCTGCTCGTGTCGGGGGAGTACGACAAGGTGCCCGCGCCGTCGGCCGTGGCGGCGGCGGCGGCCGGCAGCAGCGCGCTCGGCGACGGCGGCGGCGCTGGCGGCGGCGGCGCTGGCGGCAGCGGCGGCCGCAGCAACGCCAACGACAACAACAACAACACGGCCGCGTCCGCCGCCGCCCCCGCCACCCCCGCCCCGGCCCTCCGCCGCGCCCCCCGCTCCACCGCCGTGCGCGTCATCGACTTTGGCAGTGCCACCTTTGAGGACGGCTACCACTCCTCGGTGGTGTCGACGCGCCACTACCGCGCGCCCGAGGTGATCCTGGGCCTCGGGTGGTCCTACCCGTGCGACCTGTGGTCGGTCGGGTGCATCCTCGTGGAGCTCGCCACGGGCGACGCGCTGTTCCAGACGCACGAGAACCTCGAGCACCTGGCCATGATGGAGCGCGCGCTGGGGCCTTGCCCCGCCCCGATGGTGGCGCGCGCCGACCGGCAGGCGCAAAAGCTGTTTGGCGCGGGCGGGGCGCTCGCGTGGCCGCCCGCGCAGCAGGACACCCCGGCCGCGCGCAAGTCGCTCGCGGCCGTCGACGCCCTGCGCGACCTGAAAGGGCTGCTGGAGGAGCGGTGCGACCCGCCGCCGCCCGCGTCGCCGTCGCGCGCGGCGCTGGCGGCCGAGGCGGCGGCGGCGGCGGCGGCGGCCTCGGGGGGGCAAAAGGGCGGCGGCGCCGAGGCGCTGGCGGCCGCCGCCAAGCGCGACCACGACCTGCACGTGCGCGCCGTGGCGCTGCTGGCCGACCTCGCGGCGTCGTGCCTGCGGTACGACCCCGAGGCGCGCGTGACGGCCGCCGCCGCGCTGCAGCACCCGTTCTTCAAGCTGCCGCTGGGCATGCCCCTGTCGGCAGCGGCGGCGGCGGCGGGAGGGGTGGCGGGCGCGGGCGCGGCGGCCGGGGCCGGGACGAGCAAGGCGGCGGCGGCGGTCGCCCCCGCCGCGCCCCCGGCCCCGCCGGCGCCGCTGCTGGCCAAGGCGTCGGCCGGCAAGGCAGGAGGGGCGGCGGCCGGGGCGGCGGCGGCCGCGGCCCCGGGCGGCCCCGCCGCCGGCGCTGCCGCCGCGGGCGCGGCCCCGGCCCAGCAGCAGCAGCCCACGCGGCGGCCCACGCGCGTGGCAGCGCAGCAGCTGGTCACGGCCGGGAGCGGAGGCGGCGCGGGGTGATGATTGATCCCTCTCCCTGGTCCTCCTGCCGGCCCCCCGCCCCCCCGCCCCCCCCCCCGAAGAATCCTCTCTCCCCCCCCCCCCCCCCGCTTGCCGCCGCTCGGGGGGCCTCCCCAAAAAAATCCAGGCAGGCCCCTCCCGGGCGCGCGCGCGCGCTCTCGCGACATCATCCTCATTCTTTCCCCTTAAGCCCCGTGGACTGACAACAACCCTTACACACACCCGCATAACCCCTCCTCCCGGCGCGCGCGCGACGACAAGTCCCCGACCATTCTTTTCCTAGCGGCAGCAGCAGCAGCTTCAGCAGGCAGTACTCCCCTTTCCGCCACAGAGAGAGAGAGTGAGAGCGCGACGACATATATACCCTACACACAAACACGCAGGCCCCCATTAGCGCGCCCCTCTTTGACCCCCCCCCCCCCCCATTTCATTCTCCCCCCCCCCACCCGTTGGTTCTTTTTGCCGGGGGCTTGCGGCCGTTGTCGTTTTGCCGCTGCCCCTACCTCCCGGAGCGCGCGCGCGTGCGTGCCCCGGCGGGGGAAAAAAACGACCCTGACCCCCATCACGTGTACATTTCACCCCCCCGCCGCCGGCACCGACCCGACAACCCCTCCCTGACCCCTGACGCCGCCCTTTCCATTTACACTCTTTCCAATTGATTTTTTGATCCAAACCGCACATCCTCGTGTAACCGCGCGCTGGTTTTTTACCCCTCACGACTCTGGCCCCCCGCCGCCAAAGCCGCCGGCAGCAGCCGCATCCATCCGCAGCATCTCTGCCTCGGCCGCGCGCGCCGCCGCCGCGGCCGGGCCAAACAGCACCCCGCCCGACCCCAGCCCGCCGCCATCCAGCGAGATGGGCCCGCGCGTTCCCCCCGGGAGCGTCGACGCCTCGAACACCTCGTCGGCCACCTCGAAAAAGATGTCGTCGATGCCGTCAGCGTCAAACGGGTGCTCGGCGCTCGCCTGGACGTTGAGCAGGAGCATGCTGACGGCGACGTAGATGATCGCGTTGACGTAAGGGGCGGGGCACGCGCCGTCGGCCGTGTAGGGTCCCACCCCTCTGGGGCCCGTGCCCCAGTCGGCGCAGCTTCCCCGGTGCACAAAGTAGGGCGCGAGCGCAAAGCAGCCGAGGTGGACGAGGATGCCGCAGCACGTGCGCAGCATCGACGGCGTGCGGTAGTCTTTCACGGACCGGATCTGCTCAAACTGGGCGCTCATGAATCGGATGTACTGCGCGACGCGCGAGGCCCCGCCCTCGCCCCCGCGCCCGTAGCGGGCGGCCTGTGAGAGGTGCTCGTTCAGCACGTGCAGGCGCGACAGGCAGCCGTAAACGCGCATTAGCGGCTCGTGGCCCGGGTGCTCGTGCGCCGTCTGGCGCACGCGGTGCACGAGCGAGGCCGTGGGCTCGAGCAGGCGCGCGCGGGCGCCCCGGTCGCGCCTAGCCGACGACGACGGCCCGCCGAGGATGAGCTCGCGGTAGTAGTGGCTGTGCTGGAGCAGGCGCGCCTCGCCCACCGACTCGTGCGCGCAGGGCGCTGCGAGGTAGTCTCGGGCGGCCGCGAGGAAGTCGATAACGACCGCGCGCGCCTCGCACGCCCACGGGTTGGCGTTGTCGCCAAGGGTGGAGGGGAACGTGGGGGAAGTAGAGGCCCCCGTCGTGGAGCCGCCGTTGGGCGAGGCTGCGGCCGCCCTCGCGCGCAGGCCTCCGCCGCCCCCGTTGGGCGGGAAGACCTGCGGCCAGTCGCGAAAGGCGAAATAAACGCACACGGCCGACGCTTTTAGCTCTGCGATAAAGCCGAGCACGCGCTCGCGGCGCGTGAAGGCCTGCGTGAGGGCAAACGTGAGCGGAAAGGGGACGGCCATCACAAACTGCTGGCTGTCGATGTCGTAGGTCCACCCGTTGACGCTGCAGACGTAGGTGGCGAGGCACGTGAGGGCGCAGAGCAAGAGGGTGTGGAGGTTGAAGAGGAAGAGGATGGCGCGCACCGTGCGCCAGGCCGTGTGGCGCTGGCGCAGGCCTCCGGCGAACGCGCCGAGAGCTACTATGGCCATGAGGGCTGTCCTTTTTGATTTGCTCGCGCGCGCGCGCACGCTTGTTGCGGTGGCACCGCCTTCCCCCAAGGACGGCGCGCGGATCCACACGTGAGGCGCAAATCGCGCGGGAGAAGAGAAGCGGCGGCGGGCGGCGGGCGGCGGCGCCGAGCGGTCGGCGTCGGCGACGCTGCTTTGGGGCCGTGGGCGTGGGTGTGAACCACTCGCGCACACACACACACACGCACGCCGCTATTACGGCCGCGGGATGCACGCGCGCTCGTTGGCCCTAGGTGATGGGGTGGGGGCGCGCGCACGGGAGGGTTTCGAGAGAGGGGTCACTCGGGTGTGTGCAAAATACTTCTAAATCGGAATCGCGAGGGGGCGCCAACAGACCTGATCCCAGGAGCTGTCACAAACAGAGGTCGGGTGTAGCGTAGATTGCTTTGCATGTGTGTGCGCGCTACTCGAGATGCGTGTGTGTGCGCTAGAGAGAGAGAGAGAACCCTACGCCTTGACCCGCGCGACCTCGGCGTCGACGTCGGCGACTGTGATCAGCGCGCCCCCCAAGCCGCTCCCGCCGCCCGCTCCCGCCGCCCCGTGCGCCGCCGCGCTGACGGCCAGGAAGTCCATCAGGCGCCAGGCGGCGTCCGAGGGCGCCGGGGCCGTGTCGTGGTTCCACGCCACGAGCTCGTCAAAGGCGGCGACGGCGCGCCACGAGCGCTGCCGCGGGGCCGCGCCGCCGCCGCCTTCTGCCGCCGCCGCCGACCCGGGCCGCCCCTGCTGCTGCTGTTGCTTCTGCCGCTGCCTGCCCCCATAGTCGTCCTCGTCGTCATCGCCATAGTCCTCCTCGTCCTCCTCCATCGCGTTGTCCTCCTCCACGTCCAGGTCGGGCGCCGGCTCGAGCACGAGCCCGCCCACGCCCGGCGGCAGCGGCCAGCGCGCGCCCGCGAGCGCGCGCCCGCGGAGCGACGCCTGGAGCGCCGCCGACGCCGGCGCCGAGCCCACGGCGGCGGCGGGGTTCTGTTGCTGCTGGTCGCTGCTGGGCGCGTCGTCGGCGGGGCCCGCCGCTGCTACTGCTGCTCCCGCCGCCTCCTCTTGCTGCGCGCCGGGCGCAAAGGGGCCGAGCTCGGCGTCGGTGAGCCGGTCGAGGGGCTTCTTCCCCCCAGCAGCCTTCAAATGCACGGGCAGCCAGTGCGCCGAGGCTCCCCCTCCTGCTCCTGCGCCCGGGAGCGAGGCCGGGATCGCGAGCGTGGCGGTCGTGTTGTCGGCGGCGTCTCCCATTTGTTTTGTGTGGGTGTGTGTGTGTGTAGCGAGAGAGGGAGAGAGAGAGAGGCGGTTCTTTTGATCGAGCTGCCGTTTGAAACCGGGGGCGCCGCCTCGCTGAAAATCGCCCGTTTCGAGGCGCGTGCGAAGGTCGGGTTGCGCAAATGCGTTTCGGACAGCGATTTTCCGGACAAGGGGGGCCACTACTGTGTAACTCGTCAATTTCCCCCAAAACACCCTCACTTGCCAGCCTTCTGCTGCTCCCCACCACCACCACCACCACCGCCGCCGCGGCCCTTGCTCGCCGCCACCGCCTCTTCGGCAAACACAAACAGCTCCTTTGGCGTCCCCGGCGGCAGCGCGGGCGGCGCTGGCAGCGCGTCGTGCAGCTTTCCCCTGGGCTCTTTCCCCGGGGGCGGCGCCCTGAACCACCGCCGCATCTCGTACGCGTCCTCCCCGTTGGCGTAGTAGGCCTGCTCGACGTCCTGCACGCGGTAGCCCAGCGTGCCGCAGTACAGGCGCAGCGCCGCGCGGTTGGAGACCCTGACGTGCAGGGAGGCGTACTGGGCGCCAAAGACCTCCTCCATGGCGCGGTGGGTGGCGGCCATCAGGCGCGAGGCCACACCCAGGCGCCGGTGCGAGCGCGCGACGGCCAGCGACGTGATGTGGCCGTGCACCACGGGGGCGCCGGAATCGCCCCCGGCCCCGCTGTCGTCGTTCATTTTGGCGAGCACGTACCCGACGATGCGGCCCGTGGTGTAGTCCTCGGCGCAGAAGAGGAGCTGCGGCCAGGTGAGGATGTGGTAGTAGTAGTACTTGAGCTGGTAGTTCTCCGGGAGGCTGTTGATGTTTTGTTGTGGGGTTGGGGTTTGGGGGGGGGGGGGGCGTCAGGTGTCAGCGAGCGGGGGGGCGTACCCCACACACACACAACGCCTCATCCTTCAGCAGTTCCTGACGCACCACAGCAGGTTGCACCGCTGCATCTGGATGAGGTCCTCCAGCGTGGCCTGGCGGATGCACACCATCTTTGTTGGCAATGCGAGGATGCTTGAGAGACGGAGGCAGCGAACGAGGGCGTTGGCGGCGCTTGCGGCGGCCGAGCGTGCGCAACGGCGGCGGCGGCGGCGGCTTCGCTCGCACACCTCTCTCCCCTCGCTTCCAGCCGACGCGCGCGCGCGCGCGGCTAGCTGATTCGATGCTCTGCGCGCCGCGCGACGCGGTTGAAGCGTGTCAGTACGCGGTTGTGGCGCTCGCGAGCGCGCGTCTTGGGCAGGAGCGCGTGCGGGTGAAGGGTTGGGGGGCAGATAGGTGCGTTTTCGATCGTGGTGTGTGTAGGTTGGGTGCTCGGGAGTTGAGAGCGCTGGGATCAATGGAGGGGCTCGTGGATGCGCGGGTTTGAGTGGGTAGTACCGAGGCGGCGCGGTCGCGATATTTGAGGGGGAAAGAGGAGGCACGACGTCTTGGTGCCTAGCCCACCCTCCTTCCCCTCCCACTTCTGCCTCGTCTCTCTCGACACGCCCGTCCTCGCCACACCGCCTCCCTCCCTTTCCTCAAACTTGCTAGCACCACTAAGCGCTTGTCGACATGCCCCACAACGCCTGAGATAAACACGACCAACGCTTCTTCTTGGAGAAACAAAACGCGACACAAACAACACCACCACCAGCCGTGATGGCGGACGACCCCAACCCGCCCGCCCAGCGCGCGCCCATCCTCTTCGGCCTGCCCGAGCAGCCCAAGGGCCCGAGCGTCCTGGACGAGGCGCGCGAGGAGCACCGCAAGAGGTGAGAGAGAGGAGAGAGGGAGGGCACGACGCGAGCAGGAGCCGCCGACGGCCGACGACGCCTCACCGCCACCGCCACCCGCCCGCTCCCCCCGCAAAACCCAAAAAACAAGAGCCGAGCGCTTTGGCGTCCAGTACGTCGAGCCCGCGCGCGCGCGCGCCGACCTGCGCCTCGAGGCGCGCCGCGAGCGCGTCGCCAAGTCTGGATTCGTGACGGGCATCGACTTCTTCTCCGAGCAGGAGGAGGAGAAGCGCCGCGCTCGCGCCGCCAAGTTTGGCCTCCTCGCCCCCCGCGCGGACGACGGCAACGGCGCAGCGGCGGCGCCCTGGGCAGCAGCGGCCGCCCCCGCCGCCAACGCACTCGTCGCGCTCGACCCGGACGACGACCCGGCCGAGCTCGAGCGCCGCCGCGCGCGCGCCGAGCGCTTTGGCGTGCCCCTGGCGCCCCCGAAACCCCCGCAGCAGCGCGTCGGCGTCCACGGCCAGCAAGGCGGCGGCGGCGCTGGGGGCGGCGGCGGCGGCGGAGGGGTGATGGACGTCGACGCGCTCGAGGAGCCCGCCGACGCCTCCGCCGACGCCGACCCCCGCCCCGAGGGCGTCTACCTCTACGGCGTCGACCTCATGAGCACGGGCGACTGCCTGCGCTACTTCACCGAGTACGGCCCCACGTTTGTCGAGTGGATCAACGACAGCGCGTGCGTGGTGCTGTTCGCCGACGGCCAGTCGGCGCGGCGCGCCATGCACGGCACGGGCCTGGCGCTGCCGCCCGCTCCTGCTGCTGCTGCTGCTGCTGCTGCTGCTGCTGCTGCCAGTGATGGCGGTGGCGGCAGTGGTGGTGGTGGCGATAGAGGTAACGGCGAGGGCGCGGCGGCGGCGCATGGCAAGGCCGCCGCCGACGCGATGGACGGGGCCGAGGGCGGCGGCGGGGCAGCAGCGCCGGCAGCGCCAGCGGCCGCCGCGCAGTGGTTTCGCGGGCGCGACTTTGTCAAGGCGGGCACGGCCGTGCGGCTGCTGTACCGCGGCGCGACGGTCGCCGACAAGCGCGACCTGAACGCGCCCAAGCCCCCCTCGCGGTACCTGTGGAAGAGCGCGGGGGCGCTCCAGGTCGGCAGCAAGCGCGGGCGGCGCGGCGGCGGCGGCAGCGAGGCGGGCGGCGGCGGAGGAGGGGGCGGCTACGACAGGGGCGGCGGCCAGCAGCAGCAGCAGGGCCGCCGCCGCCGCCGCATGGACGGCAGCTACGAGGAGGTCGACATGGCCGACGCCGACGGCGACGGCGGCGGTGACGGGGGCGGCGACGACGACGAGGAGCGGTGGGCGCGGGGCCGCGGCCGGGGCGGCGGCGGCGGCGAGCAGCAGCAGCGCGAGGGGCCGCGGCGCCAAGTGCGCGCGCGGCGCCGCAACGGCGGCGAGCAGAGCGAGCAGCAGCAGGAGCTGGGCGGGTGGGAGGGTCCAGGGCCCGAGCAGCGCCAAGAGCAGCAGCAGCAGCAGCACGAGCAGCAGCGGCAGCGGCAGCAACGGGGCGGGGCGAGTCGCCGCCGCAAAAAGGGCGGCGGCGACCCCCCGCTACGTGGCCACGGCCGCCACATGGCGCGCGCGTTCCGCCCGCGCCAGGAGGGCGACGGGTTCTTGGAGATCAACTGAGATACTTGTGTGTGTGTGCGTTTTAAAAAACGATTGGTTGTTGTTTTTTGCGTGTGTGCGGTCGTGGGGGCGGAGGGGGCGGGGGCGGGCGGTGCTGTGTGCGCTCGGGCGCGAAAGGTGATACAAGAAAATCAGGTCGGCAGGGCCATTCCTTCTTTCAAGAATGCTGCGGTGGGGGTGGTAGTAAGGGGGTAAGGAGGGTGGGGGGGGGGGGGGGGCGGCGGCGCTTTGCTCCCTCCTCGTCGACAACTGGGTGGGACGAGAGGAGGAGGGGCGCAAGAGCGCGACGGCCGCCCTTCCTTGGCCTCGGGGGATTGTTCGGGTGGGGGTGGGGGTTGGGTAGGTGCAGCTGGCAGGATGCTGTTAAGTGGTATGTACGTGTGCATGTGTGCGTGTGCGCGCGCGTGCGTGTCTTCGGGGTCTCTCACTCAAAAAAAGGAAAAAGGAGCGCGCGGCGCGACCAAACAGATCGCGCGCACGCTCTCGGCTCGCTCTCTCTCTCAAAAAAAAACTCTTCCTCTCGCTCTCTCATCTCTTCCGTCATACCGTCGCTCACTGCTCGTCCCCCTCCTTGAGGTTCCACGGCCTGTCGAACAGCGACCGCGACAGCTGCGAGTCGGCCGCCAGGCGCAGCTCAGACACGGGCCGCAGGCTGTACGAGTCGACGCCCTGCGTCGTCTGCGGCGGCCGCGCGTCCTTGTAGCCCACCGTCTTGAACAGCTCGACGCACCGGTCGTGCGTCCACCCGCAGGGGACAAACTGCCAGTCGGCGGTCCATGTGCCCACGTTTTCGGGCGAGAACTGCGTGCCGCGCATCTCGGCCGGGTTGCCAAAGACGCGCCGGCCCTCTTTCGCGTTGGCGTAGGGCGCAAACCGCTGCTCGCGCACCGAATTCGGGTTGTTGGGGTCAAAGGGGGCGTACGAAAAGGGGCGATCCATCAGCACGTCGATGTGATCGTCCGGGCACTCGCTGCAGCGGTCGCGCACTTTCCCCATGAAGGCGTACGACATGTGCGCGCGGGCGTTGTCGCGCTGCAGGCCCGGGTTGTACGCCTGGTCGGCGCCGTGGATAAATACGCACATGCACTGTCCGCAGTGGCCCTTGTCTTGCGCCCACCCGCCCTGCTGGGTGCGCAAATACTTGGTGGAAACGGCGATGGTGGCGTGGTTGGTCGAGCCGCTGTGCGGGGTGTTGCACGCCGTGCGCGAACCCTCGCTCGAGCCGTACATGGGCCCGCGGAAGATGCTCATGCGGCCAAACTTGAGGCACGTCTGCGCTTTTGCGCTGGGGCCGTCGGGCCAGGGGCCGATCTTGCCAAACTTGCACCAGTGCTTGTCCGCCGCGCCGCTCGCCGGGTCGAGGGCCGAGGTGCACCGTCCCCAGTCCTGGGGGCGGGTGGCCGACTGGTCGGTGCCCGGAACGGCCGGGATGCCGCACTTGGTGGCGTCCTGGGCGAGGGCGGGTTGGGGGGCCAGGGTGGCGGCGGCGGCCGCGGCCAGGACGAGGGCGGCGCTCGCCAGGAGGCGGGCTTGGGGGCGGCGGCGGGGGGGCATCTTTTCTTTTTTGTTTGTGTGTTTGATGATGTGCCTCGGTTTGTTTGCTTCTCGCTGGCTCTCAGGGTTTTGGGCTCTTTTTTTTTCTTGTGTGAGTGTGCGTGCGCGCGCGCTGCCGAAAGGGGGGGATCGCGGGGAGGCGGCGGTGCTGAGCGGCGAGGTTCGGCAGGAACCGGGCGGCTCTGTTCGCTGTGTGTGTGTGTGTGTGGTGGCGCGTGATGGGGATCGGGGAGTTTAGGGGAGGAGGGGGGGGGGGGGTCATATGTGAGTGGGGGAAGGGCTGGCTGGCTGCTTTGATCAGAAGGCGCTGGCTCCTGCGGCGGCTCCTCCGGCGCGCGCGTGCGCGCGCACATTGCGCGCGCGCGCAAACGGGGCGGCGCGCTGGTGCGAGTGTGCGGCAGTCCCCAGTATGGGTGTCTGTTTCCGCAAATCGCCCGGCCAATTGGACCAGGGGTCGGAGGAGATGCTGATTTCGGGCGCGAGGCGCGCGGACGCGCCCTGCGAGTGGCGCGCGGCGGGTGGGTGCCAAGACGAGGGCGTTGCCCCCTTCAGTTCTCGCCCCCGAACCCGATTTAGTACCGGTAAGAATCGCGCGCTGGGCGCTTGAGCGGCGCTAATCGGGCTGCAGGAGCGCACCTTGAGACTCGGGGGGCGTTTCCGGTTGCAGTGGTGCGATCGTTGGGCTCGTTAAACGGGGCAATCGCGTTTTCGATCACGGGTGGACGGGGGAGGAGGAGGCTGGGGGGGTGCGAGCAGCAGTTCTCAGCTCACGCGCTGTGTTCTTCTGGGGGGGGAGCTTTGGGGGCTTTGGGGAAAGCTTTACCCAGCACTTGGAGACAACGTGTGTGTGTGCAGAAGTTGCACTGTGGCGAAGAAGGTAGAGAGGACGAGAAGGGGGGTGGCGCAGGGTTTTGGGGGGCACAGGGGGGGGGGGCCGCCATCGTCGTTCGCGTTGTCTGTCGCCGCTCGGCGCGTCAGACCAGATCCCTTTTGCACTTGAGGAGGGAGGGGGGGAGCAGCAACCAATCAGGCTACGATGTCGACGCCGTCGATCTGTCCAGCCACAGCACCTCGCGGCGGTTGCTCGCCCCGTCCTGCAGCACCGTGCCGCGCCCCTCGACCACGGCGAGCGGCGGCCGCTTTTCCCCCTCGCCGCCGCCCCGCCCCCGCACCCGCCCCCGCCCCCCCAGCAGCAGCAGCAGGCCGCGGAAGGCCGAGGTGCCGCCGCCGACGCCGAAGTAGTGCGTCTTGCTCGCGACGAGCGCGGCCGAGGGAGGGGGGCCGACGGCGGCCTCCAGGGCGTCCAGAAGCGCGGCCTGGCCTCGCTCGGCGTCGTACAGCGTCTCGGCGGTCAGCACGAGGTCGTACGCCCGCGGCGACCGGCAGCGGCCCTCTCCTCCCGCCTCGCCGTCCCGCCCGGCCCCGCCTCCCCGCTCCTCCTTTTCCTCCTCCTCCTCCTTTTCTAGCCTGCGCAGCAAGGCCGGCAGGCCGCTCCAATCGCCCGCGATGTAGCGCGCGCGGCCGGGAGAGGCCGCCGCTGCCGCTGCTGCTTGGCCCTCTCCGTCGCCCCGGCTCGCCGCCGCCGCCCCCGCCGCCCCCGCCACCGCCCGCCGCACGCTCGCCAGCGCCTCGGCACTCGCGAGGTTGGCCTCGACGTTGGGCCGCGTCAGGCGCTCCAGGACCTCGGCGTTGTAGTCCTGAAAGTCCACGTCGGCCCCGGCCAGCAGGCACAGCAGCCCGGGCAGGCCGTGGCCGCAGCCGAGCTCGAGCACGTGCGGGCGGCGGCGAGGGCGGCGGCAAGAGGGAGGCGCCCCGTCAGCCGCCTCCTCGGCCGCCCGTGCCGCGAGCCGCGCGAGCAGCGCCCCGTGCTCTTCCGCCACCAAGTAGGCGCACAGGTCGAGCGCGCCCTCCCAGAGCTTGAAACCGCCCTCGTACGCGCCCTTCACGAGGTCGCTGTCGGCCAGCAGGCGCCTCTGGCGCTCGGCGGCGTCGTCCGAGGGGGCGGCCTGCGTGCCTTCCCGTCCTTCGCGTCGTCGTCCCGTTGCTGCTGCTGCTGCTGCTGCCGCCGTCGCTCCTCCTCCTCCAACACCTCCTTGGAGCAGCGCGGCCGCCGCCGCCTCGCCCGCCACCGTGCCCTTGAGCAGCGTCACGCCCGGCGCCACCTCGATCGGCGAGGGGGCGGCGTCGTCTGCGTTGGAGTCGGCGGCGGCGGCAAACGCTGTCAGCAGGCGCGCCTCGGCGGCGGCGGCTCGGCCTTGCCCTTGCCCTTGGTCGCCGCCGTCGCGGTCTTCTGCCGGCGGGTCCTTCGGTATTGCTGGCGCCTCGGGCTGCGCCGGCGCCGCGGTGGTCGGCCCGCCGTCGAAGAACCCGAACGAGAACGTGGCGCGCTCGTCGCTCGCCATGTGTCGTGTTGAGGGGAGGGGAGGAGAGAGAGGGGGCCGCTGTCTCTTTTTGCCGCACGCGCGAGAGCTCGAATCGATCGAGGAGGGATCAAAATCAAGGAGGCGCCCCGAGTGCGGGGGACTAAGAAGCCGACGTCGGCACAAGATTGATCGCCGCGTGCTCTTATTTGTGAGAGAGCAGGTGTGTGTCTGCTTTGTCTGCTGCCGGGCGAGCGAGTGCGACCGCGACCCGATGAATGAAGAGCGCGCCGCCGCCGCCTCGCGCCACTGCCGCACACACTCCACTCCGCTCAACCCCGAAGAAACCCACCAAAACCCCACAACAAAGCAACCATGTCGTCGTTCCAGGAGACCAAGTCGTTCCTGGCGTCGCGGCCGCTGTCGACCCTGACGGCGGCCTCCCGCACGCCCTTCACGGTCGCCAAGTGGCACAAAGTGTGCGACGCCGTCGAGGTGAGGAGGGAGAGAGAGAGAGGGGGGGGGAGGCGAGCATATACGCCTGCTTCTGTTTTTTGCTTCCGGCAGCCGCCGCGCCCGATCCGGCGGGCCGAGCGCCGGCGCGGGCCGCGCGCGCCGGGGCCAGATCAGCCCGATCCGCGCGCGCGCGTCATTGGCGGAGGGGCGCCGCCGACGCCAGCGGGGCGCGCGCGCGAACGCGAGACGAGACGAGAGCGAGGCCCTCCCTCTCCTCTCTTGTCCCTCCGCCGCCGCACGAGAAAGGCGCGCCCGCCCCGGTTCCCGACTCGCCCGCTGACCCGCCCAATTGCAACCCTGACCCACTCACCACAGACCCTGCACAAGGCGTGCATCATGTCGGCCCCCGTGCTCGACGAGGACGGCGAGTGAGTTCTCTCTTTTTTCTTTCGCGCGGGTTCGCCGGCGACGGCGCGCCGCCGATCCCCCCCCTGACGCTGCGTCCTCGTCATCTCCCCCCCCTCATGGGCTTGGCCACGCGAAGGGTCGTCGTCGCCTTTCCTCTCGCGAGTCGCCGCCGCCGCCGACCCGCTCGCCATCGCCCTCAACGGGTCGTACGCTCGACGCGCGGCGAGCTGTCGTCTCTTTGTCCTTTCGGCCGCCCGCACTCACGCGCCCCCTCTTGCCCCTCAACAAACCCCCCCCCCAAAAAAACCCGCAAGGTACTACGGCTGCTTCTCCGTCGCCGACGCCCTGCGCAACTTCATGGCGGCCGTCCGCGAGAAGTACCCCAAGTACTGCGAGGAGCTCCCCCCCGCCGAGGCCCTCCAGGAGATCGGCGCGGCGTTTGGCCAGCAGATCGTCGAGAAGCTCCAGCACCCGGGCGACCTGTGGCTGCTGGCCGCGGGCGACGCGTCGTCCGTCCTTGACGCCGTCACCGAGTCGTTCCACGTGCAGGACGCCACCGTGCACCACCGCCTGTACGTGTGCGAGGCGGCCAAGGCCGCCGCGACCAAGTCGGCCACCCACGACCGCACGACAGTCCTCAACATCCAGCCTGGCAGCGAGCGCGTCGCGGCCTCGGGGATGCGCGTGACGGGCGTCGTCTCGCAGTCGGACGTCGTCGCGACCATCCTCGCCAACAAGCAGGTGCTGGGCGCCGCGGCCAACAAGACGGTCGAGGACCTCGAGCTCGACGACGGGGCCGTCTTCACCGTCACGACCGACACGCCCGCGCTCAACGCCTTCGGCACGCTCGTGCGCGACAAAAAGTCCTCGGTGGGGATCGTCGACGAGACCGGCAAGCTCGTCGGCAACCTCTCCGTCTCGGACGTGCGCGCGCTGCGCTCCCCCGCGGCCTTCGCGTCCCTGCGCCTGGGCGTGGCGGACTTCCTCGCCGAGGCCCGCGGGCCCGCCACCCCCCGCGGCACGGGACTCGTCGTCACCGTCAGCCCCAAGACCACCTTTATCGAGGTGCTTCAGCGCCTCACGCCCATGCACCTGCACCGCGTCTACGTGGTGGACGCGGACAACAAGCCCGTGTCGATCATCACGCTGACGGACGTGCTGCGCATCGTGGCCAAGGCGTGATTGGGCTGGGTTGGGGGGTTGGGGTTGGAGGAGGAGGAGGCAAGAGGAGGAGGGGGTCCCGACAGCGCGGCGCCGAGCGCCCGCGAGCGAGAGAGAGGCGCCCGCCGCACAAATAGCACCGCAAAGAAAAGGACAAAAACAAAGGCGCACTCTTCTTCTTCATTCTTCATCTTTCCCAGACACACACACAACGTAGTTGGCAATCTTTTAGCAGTAGTAAAACCTTCCAATTCTTCTCCTCCCCTCGCGCAGGCTCTCGACCCGATTCCGCGGCTGTGGATCGATCGATCGGCCGACCAGCGCCTCGGCGAGACGACACAAAAGCAGAGAACCCCGCGCGCCCTTCCCGTCTCCTTTTCGTTCTCTCTCCCCCAACACTCATCACATCCGCGACCTCTTGTACTCACCCGCCACACCACCCCATTGGATCGATCGACGGCACTTTTGCATTGATTGAGCCGCGGGAAAGGGCAGAAGAACCAACATGCCCACCACCCCTGCAGAGACCGCCCTGGCGCTCAGCGCGCGCGGCAAGGGCATCCTCGCCTCCGACGAGAGCGTGCCCACGATCGGCAAGCGCCTGGAAAAGGCCGGCCTGGTCAACGACGAGCAGGCGCGGCGGCTCTATCGCGACGTTTTCTACCGGCCGCGCGACGGCGACGGCGGCGACGGCGACGCCGGCCTGGGCGCCGCGGGCATCAGCGGCGCCATCCTCTTCAAGGAGGCCTTGGGTCAGTCGTGCGGGTGCTCTCCCGCCGCCGCGGGCCAGCTCACCTTTGTCGAGGGCCTCAAGCGCCAGGGCGTGCTGGTCGGCGTGAAAGTGGACGCGGGCCTCGAGCCCCTGCAGTCGCCCGGCGGCAATCCCCACGAGACGCAGACCCGCGGCCTCGACGCGCTGCCGGTGCTCGTGCAGGAGGTGGCCGCGCGCGGCGCCACCTTTGCCAAGTTTCGGTGCGCCCTGCGCATGGCCGCGGACGGCAAATCGGGGCCCAGCGACGCGGCCGTGGAGATCAACACGCGGCAGCTAGCCGCGTATGCCGCGATCTGCCAGGCGGGTCTGAAAATGAATGGCGATGGCGGCGACAGCAGCAGCGGCAGCACCTCCGCCCTCTGCCCCATCGTCGAGCCCGAGCTCCTGATCGACGGCGCGCACGACGCGGCGGCGTTCGAGGTGGCGTCAGCGCGCGTCATCTCGGCCACGATTGCGGCGCTGTGGCGGCAGCCGGGCGTCGCCCTGGACGGCCTGCTGCTCAAGCCTCAAATGGTTTGCCCGGGAAGCGAGTGGCAGCCGGCAGCGGCAGCAGGGGCGGCGGCAGCAGCGAGCAGCGGCAGCGGCAGCGGCAGCGGCAGCGGCAGCGGCGGCCTCCCGATCGCGCCCGAGGAGGTCGCAGCGCGCACGCTCAGGGTGATGCGCGCAACCGTGCCCCCGGCCGTCCCAGGCATCATGTTCCTGTCGGGCGGGCAGACGGAGCGCCAGGCGACGGAGAACCTGGACGCCCTCAACGCGCTGGCCAACGCATCGCCCGCCTCCTCCGCCCCCTGGGCCCTGTCCTTCTCGTTCGGGCGCGGCCTGCAGGCGAGCGTGCTCAAGACGTGGGCCGACGCCGGCGGCGGCAGGCCGGGCGCCGCCGAGGAGGAGCTCGAAGGCGCGGCGCGCGCGGCGCGGCGCGTGGCCGTGGCGCTGGCCGAGGCCAACGGGCTGGCGGCGAAAGGGGAGTGGCGCGCGAGCGGGCGCGCGCACCCGTCCGTGCTGCAGGGCGGGGGGGAAGGGCTGCACGAGACGTTCCGGGGGCACTATTGAGATTGTGTTCGATTTTTTTAAAAAACTCAAGCCAAACAACTTGGAACAAGGAAGGGGGGCCATCGCGATCGCAACGCCAACGCCAACACGACAACACCGCTCGCCTCCTCCTGTCCTTCCTCCCCTCACCCCCCAAAGGACGCAGCTGAAAGGGTTCTACACAAAGATCAGCCCGTGCAGCTCCAGCGGCAGCAGCGCGCGCTGCGACTCGGCCTGCGCGCGCCGGTTGCGGCGGCACAGGTCGGCCAGCTCGTACACCCCGCCCTCGAACACGCGCGACAGGTGCCGGTGCGCCTGCCTAAACTGCTGCGCCCCGGCGCCCGTGGCCGCCGCCGCCGCCGCGGCCGCGGGCTCGACCAAAAACGCGCCCCCGCCGACCGCGCCCGCCGCCGCGTCCTGCCCGCTCCCGCCGCAGCAGTGCGACACGAGGGCGGCGGCCTTGCGCGCGAGCGCGTCGCGGTCGCTCGGCAGGGCCGCCACGTCCGGGATCACGGCGACGGCGTCGGCAAACCACCTCAACCCCTGCCCGCCCATGGCCGCCAGCGCCGACGCCAGGCAGCGCGCCACCTCGCTCACGAGCCCCGCCGGCAAGGTGCCGGCGACGCCCGCGAGCGCCAGGCGCATGAAGGGCGGGCCCGCGCGCGCCAGCTGCGCCTGGACCAATCCCAGCTGCTCGGGCGTCAAGGTGGCGGGAAGGTGCGGGTCGAAGAGGCGCGTGAGAAAGGCGAGCGCCGAGCCGCACGCCTCGCGGTGCTGCACCAGCACCCCCAGAAGCGCCACGTCCACGAGAGCGGGCAGCAGCTGCGGGGTGAGGGCGAGGCGGGGCGCGTAGTTGAGGGCGCGGCCGGCCAGCAGGAAGACGTCGTCGACCATCTCGGGCTCGGCGTCGAGGGCCGAGGGGGACGAGAGGGCGGCGCAGGTGGGCGCGAGCAGGCCCGCGAGGATGGGCCCCACCGCGCCGTCGGCCGCGGGGTCGTCGCCAAAGGCCTTGACGAGCTCGCTGACCACAAACAGCAGGGCCGGCTCGCGCGTGGCCGCGAAGTGGGAGGGCAAGGTGGCGAGAAGCGAGGGCAGGAGCGGGGCGCAGTGTTTTCCCGAGGCCTTGACGCCGTGGCGCAGCGCGCGGCAGAGGCGCTCGGCCGCCGTGGAGCGGTTGGCGGTGGCGGCGGCGCGGGAGAGGCCGAGCTCGAGCGCCGGCCACGCGCGCGCGAGGACGTCGGCGGCCACGGCCGGGCGGGCGGCGCCCACGGTCTGGAAGAGGGCGGCGAGGCGGTCCACCAGGGGGAGCAGCGCGGCCGAGGCGGCGTCGGCCTCGGCCTGCGCGGCCTGCTGCCGGAGGGGGGCGTCGCCGCCGCCCGTGTGGGCGGCGACGGCCGCCTCGGCGGCCGCGCGGTCGAGCGCGGCGACGGCGGCCTGCAACGGCTCGATCACGGGGCCCGCGAGCGCGGCGACGGCCTGGCCCAGGTCCTCGGGGGACACCGAGCGCGTGACGGCCATGACGACGGCCTCGAGCAGCTGCAGCACGTCCTCCTCGGAGATGGGGAGGGGGGCAGCGGCGGCGGCGTTGGGGCCGCAAGCGCCAACGCCGCCCGTGGGGGAGGGCAGCGCCGCGCCTCCGACGGGCGACCGCGGCGTGCCTGCGCCCCCGCCGCCGAGCACCCCCGCCGCGGCCCCGCACCGCAGCGCGCGCGAGTACAGGTCCATCAGCTCCGCCACGCACCCGGACATGTGCGCGCCGCAGTCGTGCGCCAGGTGCCGCGCGCCAAAGGCGCACGCCGTCGCCGACACCGGGTGCTGCAAGCCCCGCACCAGCATGCCCAGCAAGGGGCCCGGCAGGCTTGCCCCCCTTCCGAGCGCGAGCGTGCGCGACAGCCAGCCGCCGTACGATGCGACCATGAGCGCGGCCGTCTCGGCCAGGTGGGGCGACGACAGGGGCTCGTGGGGCCCGGGCAAGGAGGGCAGGGCGGCCAGCAGGGCCTCGAGCTGCGGGTCGCCAGCGGGGGGCGCGGCGCGGTGCGCGGCGCGCAGGCACGCGAGCGCGAGCTCGGCCGTGCGCCACGAAAAGGGGGCGGCGGCGGGCCCTCCGGAGGACGAGCCGCCCGCGCCGCCCGCGCCGCTCATGCCCGCGCTCATCTCCTGCAGGGGCTGCGTCAGCAGCTCGAGCGCCCGCCGCGGGCCCAGCGCCTGCGCGGCGTCCAGCAGGACCTCCCCGAGGTCGTGGCGCTCGTGCCGCCACTCGAGGCGCTCGGCGCGCGGCCAGCTGTCGATCATCTCGGGCGTGCGCATGGCCTCGCGGACGGTGCGGAGGAGGCGCTCGAAGGCCGGGCGCAGGAACTCGGCGCGCGCGGCGCGCTCCTCGGCCGAGGCGGCGGGGCCGTTGTTGTTGTTGGGGGAGAGGGGGCCGCCGCCGCCGCCGCCCGCGGCCTCGAGCATCCCTCCGCCGCTGGTCGTGGCGCTGCCGCCGTCGCCGCCGTGGTTGTGGTTGTGGTGGTGGCCCGGGTGCTGGTGGTGGTGGGGCGTGCCTGGTCCGCCCGGGGACCCAAAGCCTGCTCCTCCTCCTGTTGTTCCTCCGCCGCCGCCACCGCCACCCTCACCACCACCATCCCCCCACCCGTCGTCCTCCTGCAGCCACGCGTCTACCGACCCGGTCACCACGACGCGGCTCAGCTTGTGCCAGAACGAGAACGAGATGGACCGGATCTCCGGGTCGGGGTGCCCGGCCACCTCGAGCATCGCCTCGATCGGCGCGGCCGCATCGGCCTGGCGCTGCGCGGCCGCCGAGGCCAGGGGCTGGATGCAGGCCTCGGCCACCTCGGCGAACAGGCGGGCCATGTCCTTGGCCGTGTCCTCGTCGTCGTCCCAGTCGTCGGCGCCCAGGTCGCCGTCGCCGCCGTCGCCGCGCCCGGCGGCCTCGGCGGCCGCGCGCCGCGCGGCGAGCGCGAACCGCGGCCGCAGCGCGAGCGCGGTCGGCGCAATGCGCGCCATCAGGGGCGCGAGCTCGGGCCTGGGTGAGGCGGTCGCCGGGTCCACGGTGGCCCACACGAGCTCGCACACGGCGTCCACGGCCGCGTGGAAGGTGCTCTCGTCGCCGACGAGGCCGTCGAGCGCGGCCGCGACCAGCGGGCTGGACAGCAGCGCCTGCGCCGGCAGAGGGGCCCCAGCCCCGCCCACCATCCCTGCCTCGCTGGCCAGGCGCATCCAGGGGGCAAAGGCCTCGAGCGCCTGGCTGCGCACGCGGTCGCCCGGGGCCGACAGGCACGAGCCCAGCACGTCGAGCGCGTCGGGCACGGCCGCGCGCAGCTCGGACGCAAACTCGCGCCGGCGCTCGGGCCGCAGCGCGATGGCCTGGGCGTCGACCTCCTGGGGGAGGACCGTGAGCATCTCGAGGACGCACGGGAGGGAGGCCTCGAGGGGCTCGTTGCGGAAGCGGTGCGCGAACCAGCGCACGACGTTGCCCGGGGGAGGCGGGGTCGGGGGCGCGGCTCCCGGCGGCGGCGACGTGAGCAGGCTGGCGGCGGACGACGATGCCGCCCCCGCTGCCGCCGCCGCTCGCTCCGCGGCGCTCTCGGCGGGCCAGCTGGCGGCCGGGAGGTGCGCCGCGATGGCCGCGAGGGCCAGGCACAGCTGCGTGCGCACGGGCGGGGCCCCCCGCGAGAAGCGCAGCAGCAGCTGCAGCAGCGACTCGCGCAGGCTGGCAGCGGCGTCCGGGGGGAGCTCCTCAAAGTCGCGCTGCGCCTTGGCCTTGAGCGTCTGCGCGCAAAAGTGCTGCGCCTCCATGGGCGACTGCGGCTCGTGCAGGAGCGCGTCGGCCACGGACCACGCGCCGGGCGTCTGCTGCCACGCCTCGAGCCACCGGTCGGCGGCGCCGCGCGCCGCGCCGTCCTCGGCGTGGAAGAGCTGCGCGACGGCGCGCAGCACGCTCGCGCGGTCGGCCTCTTGCGGGGGGGGCACCCCGAGCGCCGCGGCCGCCTGCAGGATCGGCGGCATGGGCGGGGGCGGGGGGTAGGCGGCCATTTTTGGTTTGGTGGTTGGTTTGGTTGGCGGGTGTTCGCGCGCCAAGAGCGGACGCGGGTGAACAAGCGCCCTCTCTCGTCGGGTGTGTGCTCTCGCCCCTTTCGCGCGCGCGCGCCTCTCGCAACGACACACACGACCGGCGCGGCCCACACCCCGCTGAGGATCGGGCGTGCGCGACGCTTTGAGTGGCAGGCAGGGGTGGGGCGGGTCTGCGCGCGAGGCGGTTCGGGGCGGGGGAAACGGGGCTTGCTTCTTCGCGGAACGGGGTCGTTTCAAAGAGGAGAGGTGCGTTTGGGCGGGGGCGCCAGTCTCCGATTGTTGGTGTGTGAAGTTACAGTCTCGTGCGGATCCTGTCCTGGCGCGCGAGAGACGAATGGGGGCGTGGGTCGTGGTGGGGGGCGGCGGCGAGATAAAAAGAGGGCCGCCGACTCGGCCGACTGCGATCGGCCAAAGGGCCGACTGCGATCGGCCGAAGAGCGTGCCGCCGCGCCTCATCCTCGCCCTCCTCCGCATCCCCCCCACCCCGCCGCCCCCCAAACGCTTCTACGATATCAAGACGACGACTTCCAAACGATGCTCCCCGCGTCGAGCCTGTACTCAGGCACCTTGGCGGCGACAAACACCGCCAATCGCGCCAGCCGCCCCTTGCGGCCCGCGGCGTCGGGCTCGTCCGCGCCCAGCAGCACGCTGCGCCTGCCCGCGTCTAGAGCCTTGGGCAAGCGCGCATAGTAGGTCCCCAGGCGCGAGCGGCACGCGCGCGCGTCAGGCGGAAGCAACGGTACCGACAGCCCCTCGGCGCCAAAGCGGGGCCCCTCGTTGGGCGCGTCGATGACGGCCAGGCTGGCGCCCCCGATCTTGGGCAGCTTGATCGGCTGGGCGCCGGGTTGGCGCGGGTCGCCGCCGGGCGTCCAAGAGAACAGAAACGCTCCGGACGTGGCGTGCTCGTCGCCAAACCCCAGGAAACCGAGCGGGTTGTACCCTCCGCACCAGCTCCCCGCCTCGGTCACGCAGAGCACGAGGGCGGCGCCGCGCGCCCGCGCGGCCTCGTGGAACGCCTTCGGGGACCACGCGTCGCCGCGGTCGGTGTCGTAGACGCACTCCAAGGGCTCGGCCTCGAGCTGCGTGCCGGCCAGCAAGGGGCGCAGCAGGCGCGCGTCGGGGCTGCCGGCGTCGCCCTTGAGGGGCGCTGCCAGGCGCTCCGTCTCGACCTTTTGGTCGGGCATGGTGGACAGGTTGAGGCGTTTCAGGCCCATGGGCTGCTCGTCCTCGAGCGCCTTCTTGCCGAACAGGAAGGCGACCGCGCGCTCGATCGGGTCGAGGCCGTCGTCGGTGGTTGCCTTTTTCGCGGCGACGACGCGGGGACGGCGCGACGACGACAAGGACGACGGAAAAAACGGCCGCCAGACTTCAACGGACGACGGATTCTGGGCGAGCGGTCGCGCCCGCCGCGTCGTCGTCACCATCCTCGTCCTGGCGCCGCCGTGGCCGCTGGTGGTGGGCCACGAGGCGCGGAGGCCGCTGGCGGTCGCGGCCATCTTACGATTATGAAGACGGCCGGTCGAGAAGAGAGAGCCCCCAACGACGGATCAGATCACGGGCGAGAGAGAAAAGGCTTCACTGTGGTTGTTCTCGACCTCCCTCTCCGGGGGCAAAAAAACAGAGATCGTTCAGGACAACGCGGGAAGTTGAGAAAGAAGACAAAGGGTCTTGCATGTGTAGTGTGTGAGAAGTGTTAGCGTGATCAAGTCGCGCGCAAGTTGTTTCACGCGCCGCCCGCCGAAGCCGCCGCCGCCGCCGCCAACGCTGCGACGCCGCCCCCCGCCGTCGCCGCCGCCCCCGCCGCCGCTGACGCCGGGGTCGCCGCCGCAGCCCCGAGCACGGGGATCCAGCTCGACGGTACGCCCGCGGCGCCGAGCAGCTGCGACAGCAGCCAAGACGACGTCGACTGCTGCTGCTGCTGCTGCTGCTGCTTGGACGCCGCCCCCCCCGACCGCAGCTCCCGCACCGCCTCCTCGAGCTCGGCGACGACAAACCCCCAGTCGGGCCGCATCGCCGGGTCGAAGTCGCACAGGGCGCCGGCCAGCACGGCCACGGCGGGCGGGAGCAGGGCCGCCGGGATCCACGGCCGAAGCTTCTCGTCCGCGACGCCCAGGGCGATCTGCACGGGCGTCAGGCGGCTGTGCTCGTAGGGCCGCTCGAGCGTGGCGGCCTCGACGAGCAGCACGCCAAACGACCAGGCGTCGGCCTTGGCGCCGTCGTAGGCCTCGTGGCGCACGACCTCGGGGGCCATGTAGGCGTAGGTGCCCGTCTCGCCCGTGACGTCGGCGGCGGCGGCGGCGGCCGAGTAAGAAGCGGGGGTGGGGCCGCCGCCGCCGTGCTCGGTGGCGCCCACGCCGCCGCCGTCGCCGGAGACGACAAACAAGGGCCGCGCCAGGCCGAAGTCGCCGAGGCGCGCGCGCCCGCCCGCGTCGATAAACACGTTGGACGGCTTGACGTCGCGGTGCATGATGGGCGAGGGCGCGGCGCACGCGAGCGCCGCGAGGCCGCGGGCGACGTCGAGGGCGGCCGACAGGCGCTCGGCGAGTGGGGGGGGGCGCGTGTAGGGCGGCGGGGGGCCCTTCTGCTGCTGAGCAGACGGCGGCGCTCGGCCGCGCAACCAGTCGCTCATGCTCCCGCCGGGCATGTACTCGCTCAGCAGCCACAGCTCGCAGGGCCCCTCCTCGAGCACGGCCCCCAGAAAGGGGACCACGTGCGGGTGCCGCACGGCCGCCAGGCAGCGCACCTCGCGCAAAAAGTTGAGCGCCTCGGCCGGCGTGGCTGGGGGCCTGAGGCGCTTTGCCACGGCCTGGGCGCCGCGCCAGACGCAGCGGTACGTGACGCCGAAGGCGCCCTCGCCGAGGCGGTCACCGAGCGCGATCTCGGCGCGGCGCGCGAGCCAGCCGGCCGCGCGGCCCGAGGCCTCGAGCGCGCGGCGCTGGGCAACGCACGCCTCCCACGCCTCGGCTGTCGCTTGATTGCTGTTCTCTGTCTGATGCTGCTGCTGCTCTTGATGCTGCGCGGCCTCGCGCAGCAGCAGCTGCGCGCTCGCACCGTCGCCGTCGCCCTCCTCGTCCTCGCTGCCGCCCCCGCCCGTTCGCCGCCGCGCCCTCCGCTCGTCGGCGAGCTTGCGCGCGAGCCACCGCGCGCGCTCCTCCCACGCCGCGCGCTCGTCCTCGGCTGCCCTGAGGGAGAGGAGGACGGCCTCGAGCTCCCCGGTCAGCTGCCTGTTGACGCGCGCCGCGGCGTCAAGGGCGAGTTCGAGTGCGGGAGGTTGGGATGAAGCTGGTGTCGTGCTCGTCGTTGCTTCTTCTCCTCCTCGTGCTCCTCCGATCGCGGCCGTTGTTGCTGTTATTGCCGCTGCTGGTGCTGGTGCTCCTCCCCAGGTGCCAGCCGCCACCCCCCCGACCCCAGGCGCTGCTTCTTCGCCTTGCTCGACCATTTGCGAATCGATCACGGGGGTTTCGTGCGAAAGGGGCGTGCTCCTCTCTCTTCAGTCGCGCATCATCGTGTGTCTGCCCCTCTCTCGAGCGCGCGCGTGCGGTGGTGGTGAGGACGTGCACGTGTGTGTGTGTGACGCGTGTGTTGCAGCGCCGCGCTACATGAATTGTGCTAAGAAGGAGGCCGCGAGGAAAAAGGCGCCGACGCCGCCGACGCGCGCGCGCGCCCATCCGCTCTCCATTCGCAACGTCCGTCGAACCCCTACCCCTCCTCCTCCAGCGCCGCCAGCGCCAGTCTCCCCAGGCCCCCCAGCGTCGTCGACTCCTGCAGCGCCTTGCGCCGCTCGAAGAACACGCCGCAGTCGAGCGAGTCGCACACGACCCCCCCCGGCCCGCACGCCGCCGGGTCCCCGCCGCCGCCGCCGCAGTGCAGGCACAGCCGCACGAGCGCCGCGTACCGGCGCCTCAGCACGGCCACGCGCGCCTCGAGGGTGGCGGCGGCGGCCTGGGGCGACGCGCGGCAGCGGTCGCAGAGGGGGGCGTTGGGGCGCGTGAGCTCGTCGCACGCGACGCAGTGGCGCGACGGGTAGTAGGCGTCGATGGCGCCCCGCCGCGCGGCCGGCGCCGCAAAGCCGCCGCCGCCGCCGCCCGAGCCGCCCGCCGCCGCCGCCCCCGCCGCCGCCATCCCCGCCAGCAGCGCGGCCGGGCGCTTCTGCGGCAGCATGCGCCCGATGATGCCGCCGCCGCCAGAGCCGGAGTGAGAGGCCAGGCCGCCGCCACCAGCCGCCGACCCCGAAGAACCACCACCACCGCCCCCGGAACCAGCCCCGCCCCCCAAAGAGGGAGAGGCGTGCGGCAGCGCCGCGTACCACCCCTGCACGTCGGCCCCCGCCAGCGCGAGCACGCGCTCGAGCGCGGGGATGATCTGGCGCGTGATGTAGTAGGCCGCGTTGAGGCGCAGCTGCCCGGAGCCCGCGGCCGCGCCCGCGGCCGAGGCCCCCATGGCCAGCAGCCACCCAGCGCCACCGCCCGACGATGAGGAAGAGGCGCTGCCGTGGTCGACCAGGTAGCCGATGGGAGGCGGGCCCGCGCCCGCGGCCGACAGCGCGACCCACCCGGCCTCGACGAGCGCGCGCGGGGGCACGGCCAGCTCGACCAGGCGCGCCCCGGGCGGGCCGCAGACGACCACGTAGGGGACGCGCTCGCCCGGCCGTGGCTCGGACCGCGGGTCGCGGCGCGCCATGTCGGCCGCCACGGCCGCCGCGGGCGGGAGCGAGGCGCCGCTGCCGGCGTACCCTCCGGGGCCCCTGACTTCGCGCCAAAAGACGAAGTCCTGCACGGACACGCGCCCGGCCAGGATCTTGGCCCACTGGCGCTCGCAGTAGCGCCGGACGCGCGAGAGGTCCCCGCCCGTTGCAAACATGACGCGCAGGGCCGACTCGAGCATTTTGGACGTGGCGGGGCAGGCGTCCCGGCGCACGGTCTCGATCCCCTTGGCGTCAAACGCAAACCTCTGCTGCGCCGGGGACTCGTACATGGCCCCGACGTACCGCTTCTTCGTCTGCAGCACGCACGGGTGGTACACCTTCTCCATGCGCAGCTGCACGGGCCGCGGGTTGGACGCCGTGACCGCCGCGGCGATCTCGGCGCCGATCGCAAAGGCGTCGGCGCGCGAGCGCCCGGGCAGGTGCACAAAGAGCGAGTCGGTGTCGCCGTACACCACTTTGGCGCGCCACAAGGGGTGGTTCTCCACGAGGCGGATGGCGGCCTCTAAGGTGGCGCGCCCGGCGCTGACGATCGAGTCGGCCAGCTCGGCGCAGGGCATGCGCCCGCTGAAGGAGGCCGAGGTGTAGCCGTACGTGACGTTGGCGATCATCTTGAGGCCAAACTGCCGCGCGTTGAGCTGGCGCTGCAGCGCGCGCTGCTCGGCGCCGGACGACGAGGACGGGGGCGGGTGCGGGGGGCTGTTGTTGCTGCTGCTGTTGCTGTGGTCCGGCCTCGAGGCGCGCTTGAGGGCAGCCTTGACCATGACGCGCGTCGCCAGGATCTCGTGCAGCATGCGCGGCAGCACTCCAGGGACGCCCGGGCGGCCGCTGCTGCTGTTGTTGCCGTTGCCGCCGCCGCCGCCGTCCCCCGCGGGCACGTACGCGACGCCGTTGGGGGCGACGACGAGGCCGCGTGGGTCGGCGGGCCCGCCCGGGAGGAAGGCGTCCGTAGGGGGCAGGTAGGTGGAGACTCCTAAGCGCAGGCCGCCCTTGGTCGACGAGGACGTGCGCAGGTGGTGCTGGTGCTGGTGCTGGGCGGCGGCGGCGGCGGCGGCGGCGGCGTCTTCGCCTTCGGCCGCCACTTGCTCCTTCTGCTTCAGCTGCTGCTGCTGCTGCGCGTCCAGCGCCGCGGCCAGGTGCGTCGGCCGCCCCACGCACGTCGTGTAGCACAGGTTGTACGCGATCACCAGCGACGGGTACAGCGACTGGAAGTCCAGCACCACGACCGGGTCGCTGTAGAAGCGCGACTCGGGCTCCATCACCAGCGGCAGCGCCTCGGTGGCGGGCTGCCGCGCGACCTGGTCGCGGCTCGGGGACAGCGCGAGCAGGTTCTGCGAGCGCGCGAGGCGGACCATGAGCGACTCGACGCGGTACTGGGAGCCGCTGTTTGTTGTTGTCTCGGGGGGGTGGTTGGGGGGGGGGGGGGGGGGGGAGGAGGAGGGAAAGGTCGTGAGCGAGACAGAACGCTGGCTTGGTTTTGCGCGCTTCCCCCCCCCCCCCCACTCTATCACACGAACAAAAAATGCCCGGAAAAAGACCTGCTAAAAGAAACTCACCGCGTCAGCACGCTGTAAAAGTCGATGCCAAACGTGCGCGCCAGCTCGGACGTGCGCCCTACCACGTCCAGCGCGTCCAGCACCCGCAGCGTCAGCGCCGTCGACCGCGCGAGCTCGGCAAGAGCGCGCCACCGCCCCCCCGCTGCCCCCGCCCTGTACCACCGCGCGAGCTGGTGCGGCGGCAAGTGGGGCACGCGCTCGCGCAGCACGGCGGCGGCCACGGCCTCGCGCGAGTAGCTCTGCAGCTTGAGCTCCCCGCGCATGATGCGCCACGCGTTGAGCACCACGCGGCCCGGCACGAGCCTCGCGTTCCCGCCCGACGCCGCATGCGCGCGCGCGACCCACGCGTCGGGCCTGCCCGCGCCCGCGTCGGCCGCATCGGGCGCGCGCCCGCCCTCGGCGTCGGGGGCGACGCCAGGCGTGCGCGACATGGCGAGCAGCAGGTCGAGCAGCTCGCGGCGCGGGGGAGGAGGAGGAGCAAGGGGGACGGCTGGTGCTGGTGCTGCTGCCGCGGCCGCTGCTGCTGACGGCACGGGCAGGTGGTTGTAGCGGTAAAAGCTGGCGTCAAGAGGGGGCGGCGGCGGCGGGGGGGCGGCGCCTCCGGCGGCGGCGGCCCCTCGCTGCTCCTGCTGCTCCTGCTGCTGCTGCTGCTGCCACGCCTGCTGCTGCTGCTGCTGGTGCTGCTGCAGGGCCAGCACCGCCGCGCGGTCCGCCATGTACCCGAGCGACCCCCGCCCCAGGTCCCACCCGACCAGCACGTCCGGGTCGAGCGCGCGGACGGCCAGCGCGGCCGCGAGCAGCAGCTCCTCCTCCGACCCGTACCACTCGAGCAGCAAGGGGCGCTGGCGGGACGACGGGGCCGCAGCAGCAGCAGCAGCAGCGGTCTTGCCGCCGCCACCTGCACCGCCACCGCCCGTGCCCCCGACGGCCCCGTGCAGCATGGCGTCGCGCAGGGCGTCCAGGTCCATGGCCGGGCGGAGGCGGGGGTCGGCCGAGGCGGCCTCGCGCGCGGCGGCGGCCGCGCCGGGCGCCACGAGCGCGAGCACGCGCGTCGGCAGGCGCCCGGCCGCGCCCGGGCCGTCGCGCATGGCGACGAGCGCCACGGCGAGCACGGCGTCTTGCGCGGGGTCTGGGAGCAGGTGTGGGGAGCGCGTGGCGGCGAGCAACTCGATCCCGAGGAGGGTGAGGCTCTCGCCGGCTGCTGCCGGGGAGGCGGGGGAGGACGGGGCTGCTGCGGCGGCTGCTGCGGCTGCTGCCGGAGCGGGCGGCGGCGGCGCGGCCCCAGCCCCGGCGCCGGCCTGGGCAGGAGCGGGGGCGGCCGCAGCTCCACCCGCCACTTTGAACCCTGCCTGGCTGGGCGGCGTCGCGTTGGCCGAGCGCGACGGCGGCGTGATGCCCGAGCCCAAGTTGTTGTTGTTGCGGGGGCGCGCGCCGCGACTGCCGCCGCCGCTGACCCCGCCCTCGGCCGCTGACGCGTCGAGCGGCCTGCCCGTTGCGCCGTCCGTGGGCCTGCGGCCCGCCGAGGCGGACGAGTGCGGCAGAGAGGAGGACGGCGGGCCGACGAGGGGGGGTCCTCCCGGGGTCACCTCGACCGCTGCCATTGCCGTGGCCGCTGCTGCGGCGGCGGCTCGCCCGCCCGCTGTCGCCGTCGCCACCGCCTGCGACGCGGCGGCGGCCGCCGCCGCCGCTGCCGCCGCCGCCGCCACCTGTTGTTGCTGCAGGGCCTGCGCCTCGGACGCCCGGCGCAGGGGCGCGCCGACCTCGTGGAAGAAAAAGGTGCGCTCGTCGTACTTGGGCGAGGCCGGGGTCACGTAGTCGAGCTCCTGGTCCTGCGCGGCGGCCGCCGCGAGCGCCGCGGCCGTGGCCTCGACGGCCGCCTCGGCAGCGGCGGCGGCGGCGGCGGCGGCGGCGGCGGCAGATCCCGGGGCAGCAGCAAGAGGAGGAGACGGGCACGAGGCGCCGCGACCGTGGTCACCAGCAGCGGCAGCAGCGGCCGCGGCCTTGGCGCCCGCAAACGCCAGCAGCTGGCGCGTGGCCTCGCCGTCGCCGTGCCCGTCGCCGCCCCCGCGCGAGGGGCCCGGGAGCCACGCGTCCTCGTCGGCGCGCTCGGGCGGCGCCGACAGCAGCTGCGGCGTCTGCAGCAGGCTCTCGCCGCCGTAGGCCTCGGCCTCGGCGGCGTCCGCGTCGGCAGCGTTGGCGTTGGCGGCGGTTGGCGGCAGCAGGCGGCCGCTGTTGCCGTCCTGCTGCAGCGGGCCCGGCAGCTGCTGCTGCATCGCCCCGCCCCCGCCGCGCTGCCGCGCGCGCCACCGCGCCACGGCGGCCGCGGCCGCCGCCCAAGCCTCGACCTCGGCGCGCGAGGGCGGGCGCAGCGGCGAGCGCAGCGCCAGCAGGCCGCGGTAGCGCTGCGGCAGGCCCGCGGCCGCGTGGCGCGCCCACCGCGCGGCCGCGGCCGACGGCGGCAAGGGGTTGCTGCTGCTGCTGGCTCCTGCCACCGCCGTCGCCGCCGCCCCCTGCTCTTCTGCGCGCCGCCGCCGCCGCTCCTCCTCCTCGGCCACGGCCGCCTTAAGCCGCTCGCACGCGCTCGCGGTCGGGCGCTCGCGGCGCCTGGGCCCGACCAGCGGCCGCTGCGCCGCGCGACGCTCGCGCTCGACCGCCATCACGTCCGCGGCGGCAGCCCTGCCGGCCGCGGCCACGTCGACTCCGACCGCTGCCGCTGCTTCCTCGGCTCCTGCCACTGCCGCCGCCGCCGCCGCCGCCAGCCGCGCCGCCGGCGCCGACACAAACGCCGGCACGTCGTCGGCCGCGGGGATGACAAACTCCCGCCCGCCAAACGCCACGGGCCTCGCGGGTCGGTCGCCCGCGTCGCCGTACCGCACCGAGGGGTGCACAACCTCGGGCAGCCCGGCCTCCACGAGCGCGCGCCGCACGGCGTCCGGGCGCGACGAGGGCGGCAGCGGCAGGCGCGGGCGGAGGAGGACGACGAGCGAGCGGGCCGGGGGGAGCGGGGCGGGCGTCTCGACCGAGGCGCCCGGGGAGGAGGAGAAGGACATGGGGTCGATCACCTCGGTCGGGGAGGGCGCGACATAATCGGCGTCGTCATCGTGCGCGCCGGTCGTCGCTTGCTTCTGCTGCTGCTGCTGGCTCGGCGGCCGGCGCATCAGCAGGGCGGGGCTCGGCATCTCGGCCGCCGCGCGGGCGCCCGGCGGGGCGGCAAACGTCAGCGCGGGCGACGACGGGGGCTGCTGCTGCTGCGGCTGCTGCTGCTGCTGCGGCTGCTGCTGCCGCTGCTGCTGCTGCGGTCGAGCCGCCGCGCGCTCGCCGTCGGCGCGCGCCTGCGCCTCGGCCTCCTCGACCTCCATTTCCTCGGCCATCGGCTCGTCCGTGCCCATCAGCGCGTCCTCCTCGGCGAGCACGTCCCACAGGGGGCTCGAGAAGAAGTCGCCGCCGCCTCCCGGCTGCGCTCGAGCAGCGCCGTTGGCGGGCGGCCGGCGAAACAGGCCGGAGACGACGCGCGAGGGGCGGGACTGCTGCGGCTGCTGCGGCTGCGGCTGCGGCTGCGGCTGCGGCTGCGCGAGGCCCGCGACGGGCGACGCAAAGATGGCGGCGGCCGCCGCCGCGCCTGGCGTTGGTATCGGCGATGGGGGTGGCGGTTGCTGCCGGCCGCCCTGCTGCGGTTGCTGCTGCTGCTGCTGCTGCTGCTGGTGGTGCTGCTGTCGCTGCTCCTCCTCCTCCTCCTCTTCGGGGTCGTCGGCGCCGTCCACTTGCGGGATGTCCTTGGTAGATGGCGGCAAACGAGCGGCGTCGTCGCCTCCCTCTGCCGGCGGCGCCGTCCCAAACAGGCGCACGCGCGCCGACGGGCGGCGACCGCGGGCGGGGTCGTCCTCGCCGTCGTCGCCATCGCCGCCGCCCTCCGCCCCCTCCTCCTCCGGCTCCTCCGGCGCCTGCTGCGTCGGCTGCGTGGGCGTGAGCGCGAGGACGCCGCGCGGGAGCGCAGGGGGGCTCGGGCGCTCAGCCTCGGGCGCCCTGCCGCGGCGCTTGCCCGCCGAGCCCGAGGCGGAGCCGGCTCGACGGCCGCCGCCGCCGCCGCCGCCGCCGCCGCCGCCGCCGCCGCCGCCGCCGCCGCCTGGGATCCGCGGCGGCGTCTCAGCAGCGGGCGGCCTGCCGCCGAGCTGCGGCTGCGGGAAGACGGCGGGGGAGGGAGGGGGCGCGCACGGGTGGTGGGGCACAAGCACCGGTGCCGCTGCGTCGCCGCCGGCCCCCTCCTCCTCCTCGATGCCCTCCTCCTCCCAGTCCTGCGTGAACCCCCCGCCGTCCCCCTCGCCGCCGCTGCCGCCGCCCCCTCCTTGCGCGCGCAGCTCGTCGTCGGGCGGCAGCGGGGAGCACGAGACGTAGCCGCGGTCCACCTCGTCCGCTTCTTCGCCGGTTCCGCCGCGGTCACCCTGGGGCGTGGGACCGCCCACCTCGAGCGCCAGGCGCAGCAGCAGCGCGTCGTCGTCCTCCTCCTGACCATCGCCGCCACTGCCGCCGCGGTCGCCGCCGCCCCCGTTCTGGGTGGCGGCTCGGCCGCCCTCGTCGTTGTCCTCCTCCGCGCTGGCTGTCAACGGCTCGCCGCTCGGCTCGCCGCTGCTGAGCGCGTCGTCGCGCTCGTCCGCGTCGTCGTCGTTGTCAATGGACTCCTCTCCCTCGTCGTCATCATCATCCCCCTCCTGAGAGCTGCCACCGCCGTCGCCGTCGCCGCGCTGCTCCCGCCGCTGCTTCTTCTGCCGCCGCCGCCGCCGCCGCCCGGGGCCGAGCGAGGTGCTCAGCACGCGCGGGTCCAGCAGTGGCGCCCCGTCCGCGGCGGCCGCCTCCGCGGCGGCCAGCTCGTGCTCGGTGAGGGGGGTGCCGCCCAGAGCGGACAGGGTCGGCGTGCCTGCTGCTGCTGCTGCGGCGCCGGCAGCAGCGGCAGCGGCAGCGGCGCCGTCGGCCGAGCCCAACGGCGTCGCCATGGGCGTCAGCTGCTGCTGCTGCTGCTGCTGCTGTTGCGCGGACGGCTGCTGCTGCTGCGACGGCGCCATCGGGAACGGCATGGGCGGCAGCAGCAGCGCCGTGTCGTTGGCCGCCTGCGTGGCCGACAAGAGCGGCTGCTGGGCTGCTGCTGCTGCTGCTGCTGCTGAAGGCGACGACGCTGCGATCCCAGGGGTCGCGGCGCTGGCGGCGGCGTAAGCCGGCGCCGGCCCGGGGGTCGTCATCGTCGCCGCCGCCGTCAGGGCGGCAGGCGCCATGGCCGCCGCCGCCGCCTCCACGTCGCCCTCCTCGGCGCGCGCGCGCCGCACCCGCTCCGCCAGCGCGGCGAACTGCGCCCGCGTCGCATCCACGCCCGCGCCCAGCGACGCCGGCGTGCGCGGCGGCGAGCCCGGCAGTGGCGTCAGCGGCACGCCCGCGGCCGCCGCGCGCTCGCGCTCCTCGCGCCACACGGGCACGAGCGAGTCGACCATCTGCATGTTGGGCGTCGCGCGCTCGAGCGGGGTGCGCACGGCCGAGCGGCGGTTGGCGATGCACGCCACGTCGGCGTCCAGCTCGAGCGCGCAGGCCGAGACGCGCGCGGGGGAGGGAGGGGCTCCCCCGGGCAGCCCGCGGCCGTCGTCGTTGCCGCCGTGGCCGTCGTCGTCGTCACCCCAGACCCACCCTTTGGGGGCAGTCAGGTCCGTCCACAGCAGCGGAGGGGGCGCGAAGGCGCTGTCTTGGGAGGCCGGGTGGGCGCCGCCGCCGCCAGGCGACGTGGCTGCTGCTGCTGCTGTTGTGGCCGCTGCTGTCGCTGCTGCGGCCGCCGCCGCCGCCTGCTCGGGCGCCACTTGCGAGCTCGACGCCGTCCACTCGGCGAGGGCCTCGACGTCGCCGCAGATGCGCATGGGCCGCGGCCAAGCGGGAAGCAGCTGGTCGGCTGCCGTTGTTGTTGTTGTTGCTGTTGCCGCAAAGGGGCGCGGCCCGTTGCCGACGCTGCCGCCCTCGCCGCCGCCCCCGTCCAACGCCCCGCCGGGGCCACCACCACCAACGGGCAGCGGCTGCCGGAACCTGACGCGATCGAGCACGAGCCACCCCATCCCGAGCAGGTTGAAGTCGATCTTGGCCTGCAGCAGGTAGGGGATGTGCGACTCGTGCGGCTGGAAGCGCCGCCCGAGCACGGCCCCGTCGCCGAGCAGCGCGGCCGCGCGGGTCACGTCCGACGGCCGGTAGAGCACGACCTTGGCGAACAGCCTGTCGTCCGGGCCGCAGTAGCCGTACATGGGCCGCGCGCGCACGAGCAGGACGTTGTACACGACCTGGCGGCGGGACCGGTGGTTGGGTCTGCTTTTGTTGGTGTTGGGGGGCCCTCCTCCTCCTGCCTGCGGCTGCTGCTGCTGCTGCGGCGGCGGCGGCAGAAAGCTCGCGTTGAGCGCGGCGTCCAGCGCCAGCGCGAGGCGGCGCAGGTACAGTCGCGCGCCCTCCGGGTCGGCCGGCAGGCCGTCGTCGACGTCGTAGGGGACGAAGAAGTAGGGAAAGGCCTTGTGCAGGTGCACGCACGCCTTCTGCCCGCCGGGCGTGACGCCAAATACGCGCACCACGGGCACCAGCGCGCACGGCGTGCCCTCGAGCGGCGAGACGAGCGCGTCGACGCCCGGCAGCGGCGGCGCCATGTAGTAGTCCATGCTGACGATGCGCGAGACGAAGGGCGAAGGGGGGGTTGTTGATGGTGTTGTCGCCGTCATGGTGGTGTTGTTAGACGGTCAGTGGTAGTCAGGCGTTCTTCTTCTTGGCTCCGCTTAGCTCGCGGGCGAGAGGGGTGTCGAAGCAGCAGGAGAGCCGGTGGTGCTTTTCGCCGCGCGCGCGGGAGGGAGAGTGGCCTCCGCGCGCGCGCGAGGGGTGGTCTAGAGGGAGATGCACGCGAAGCATCGGTGGGACAGTTTTACTCGCTGTTTTGGCGATGTGTGATCGTTTTATTTGTTTGTGAGGGCGAATGCGGTCACGCCGATAGCGACGGCCGCGCGCTCTTCTTCCCTCCGCCCGACCGCCGCACGCGCGAGGGTGCGCGCGCCCTCTTGTGCGCTTTTTGGTGCTCGTCGCTCCCTGTTCCGCATCTCATTCAAATCGATCTCGATCCCCCACGAGCAATCTGAGGCGTGCCCTCACCAATCAAAGAGCAAGGGACGCGCGCGCGCGCTCTCGCACCCAATGCCGCCTGTGCCGCCGCTTGGGTCAAACGACGACGCTTTAGCCGCCCCTAACGCCCCCCCCTTGTTGTTGTTCGCCCGCGATGGAGCAGCAGCAGCAGCAGCGTCAGCCACCTACCTCGACGAGCACGGGCCGCAGCAGCAGCAACGGCGGCCCCTCGCCGGGACAGCTACTCGCGCGCGCGCTGCTCGCGCCCGTCGCGGCGGCCGGAGCT
This sequence comes from Mychonastes homosphaera, assembly GCA_009193075.1. NCBI lineage: Eukaryota > Viridiplantae > Chlorophyta > Chlorophyceae > Sphaeropleales > Mychonastaceae > Mychonastes > Mychonastes homosphaera. The sequence goes on from VXJC01000010.1 coordinate 670,310, forward strand.
GGGGTCGTTGACAAGGCGCGTCCGGCCACCGCTAACAAGTCCCGGCGTCGTCGCTCGCCCGCTCCAACGGCTCTCTCTTCATCCTCGTCATCATCTGTCGCAGTCCGCACGGCGCACGACGCCGTGCGCTACTACGCCGCCGCCGCCGCCAACCCCAACGCCGACTCGGTGGCGCCCTTCTTCCATTGCCTGCCCGCGGCGGCGTCTTTGTCGCTTTCGTCGTCGTCGTCGCTCTCGCCGCCGTCGCCGGCCCCGCCGTCGTCTTTGCGGCTGCGGCCGTACGACCTGGTCGTCGTCCCTCGCGCCGCCGCGCTGAGCGCCGAGGAGTACTGGACGGTGTCGGCGACGGGCGTGGTGCGGCTGCGCCGGCAGCAGCAGCAAGGCAGGCGGCAGCAGCACCAGCAGCAGCAGCAGCAGCAGCAGCAGCAGCAGGACAGGGGGCGGCCGCCAGGCGGGGCGGGGCCCCCACCCCCGGCCGCCGATGCTGACGCCGTGAGCGTCGAGGCGTGGCCCCTGGCCGCCTGGCTGCGCGAGGCCCGGCTGGTCGACGCCCTCTCGGCCATCCCGCTCTTCCGCGACTGCGCGCTGAGGTGCCGCTTCCAGTGCTGGCGCGCGGCCGCGCGGCGCGCGGCCTTTTCGCGCGCGCGCGGCGCGGTGGCCGCGCGTCTGCTCGCCGCCAACCCGGCCTTTGGCCCCTGCCTTGCGGCCGTGCAGGCGGCCGTGACGGGCCTGGACGGGGTCCCCTTTGCGTGGCCCGGCGGCGGCGGCGGACAAGCTGACGACGCGGGCGCGGCCCTGCGGTCGGCCGCTGCCGCCCTCGATGCGGCCGCCGCTGCTGCTGCGGCAGGCGGCGCCTCCTCCTCCTCCTCATCGGCAACCAACAACAACAACACCGAAACGACCACCGCCGCCACCCCTACCGCCTCCACCTCGGGGGGCGGCGCGCTCGTCACCCTGGCCGACTTTGCCGCCCTGCAGCGGGCGACGCGCGACGGCCTCGCGCGCCCGGCCATCGAGGCGGCCTTCTCGCGCTCGCGCCGCGCCCTCGCCGACTGCGCGGAGCGCGCGCGCGAGGCCGCGGCGGACGCGGCGCGGGCCGTGGAGCGCGACGAGCGGGGCGAGAACGACCCCCTGCTCTGCATGTCGACCAAGCTCGGCCGCCACGGGGAGGAGGAGGACGAGGAGGACGAGGAGGACGGGGGCGACGGCGACGACGATGCCGCGGCCGCTGCTGACGGCAACCACCTCCTCCTGCCGATCGGGCGCGAGGCGCGCCGCCGCCGCGCGCTGTCGCGGCCCATGTCGCTCGCGCGCGCCGAGGCGGCGGCGCGGCGCCAGGCGCGCACCGTCTGCGAGCGCAACGTGTCCCTGCTGCCCAACCTGGCCCGCCTGGCCGACGCGCTGCTGTGCTCGCGCGTGGTGGCGCAGGGCGCGGCCAGCGCGGCGGCCGTCGCCTCGGCGCTCGAGGGAGGTGCTGGCGGCGGCGTCGGCGGCGGCAACGCGGCGGCACAGCCCAAGCCCCCGCCCGTCGCCTTTGCCGTCAAGGTCGGGTTTGTGGCGGCGGCGTCACCGGTCCAAGAAGAAGAGGAAGAAGCCAAAGGCGCTCCGGTGGCGGCGGCACCGCCGCCGCCGCAGGCCGCGGTCTTTGCCTTTGAACCGGACGAGGGCTCGGTCAAGGCCGCGGTGGCGGCCGAGGCGCTCGACGGCGTCGCCGCACTCGTCGCCGGGTGCCCGCGCCTGCTGACGATGGTGATGCCGAGGGGCGCCGGAGCAGCCACAACGCCGCCCCCACCCCTCCTCCCCCCGCCGCTGCAGATGCTGCGCGAGGCGCCGGGGTTTTCCTCGGCGCGCGCGCGCGCTGACGCCGCCGTCGCGCGCGCGTTCGAGGCGGCGGGCGTGGCGTCCCGGCGCGAGCTCGAGCGCCACCGGTGCGTGTGGTCCTACCTCGAGGAGCGCGAGCACGAGGCCGCGGCCGCCGAGGAGGCCGAGCGCGAGCGCGATCGGCGGCGCGCCGCGGCTGCTGAGCAGGCGCAGCAGCTGGCGGCCGCGAAAAAGGCGGTCCGGGCGGCCCGGGCAGCCGCGGCGGCGTCTCGCCGAGGCGCCAGCGATGACGATGATGACGATGGCGATGACGACGACGACGACGAAGACGAGGAAGGCGGTGATGGCGGCAGCAGCGGCGGCGGGAGCTCGCTCAACGTGGCGGGCGCCGACTCGGCCTACTTTGATGAGGAGGACGGATACGGGGGGGAGGTGGCGGACGGGGGCGGCGAGGAGGAGGAGGAGGAGGGCGGTGGCGTGGGGACGGCTGCAGCAGCAACAGCAGCAGCAGCCGCAGCGGGCGAGGCCGAGCCCGCGGCGGCAGGCAGGGGGCAGCGCACGGACGAGGAGGAGGCGGCTGCGGCGGCGGCCGTGCTGGCCGACTCGCGCCGCAAGCTGGCCCAGCTGCGCGCGTGGCTGGCCGCGCTCAGCCGCGCGCGCGCCGTGCTGCCCGCGGCCTGCCTACAAGTTGAGGCGGGTGAGCTGCGCTCGGCGCTGGCGCGGGGCGTGGGCGAGCAGGGCGAGCGCCTGCGGGCCGCCCTGCTGCGCTCGGCGCGCGCGGCCACGTTGAGCGCGCTGAGGGAGGCGACCTGGCGCGCCGATGCGGCCGAGGACCTGCCGGGCGATGATGGTGGCGATGATGACGACGACGATGATGACGAGGATGACGAGGAGGGGTTGGAGGGCGTGCGCAAGGCGGTCGGCAAGGACGGCGAGGAGGGCGAGGACAAGCTGCCGCCGCCGCTGGCGGCGCCTTCTTCGTCCCTGGCCCCTGTCGTGCTTGCCGGGCCGGGGCTTCTTAGGGCCGACGCAGTGCTGGAAGAGGGCGACGAGGAGGAGGAAGAGGCCGCAGAGGCGGCCCGCGGGGACGGTGTTGGCGGCGGCGGCGATGGCGACGGCGGTGGCAACGGCGGCGGCAACGGCGGCGGCAACGGCGAGTCCGCGCTCGACCGCTACTTGGCGTACGCCGCACTGCACGCCGAGCAGGCGCGGGCGCGCCCGGCCATCGCCGCCGCCCTGACCGTGGTCGACGAGCTGTTTGAGCTGCTGTCGATGACGGCCCCTTCTTCTTCCTCTTTGGACGGCGGCGGCGGCGGGGCGGGTGGCGGCGGCGGCGGCGCCGGCGGGTTGGTCCTTGCCGCAGCAGCAGCAGTAGGGACAGGCTCAACGTCCACCACCGCCCCCCCCGCCGCTGCCGCCGCCGCCGCCACGACCGCCGACCAGGTGCGCCGCGACGACGTGGACGAGCAGCTCGCGCGCCTAGACGCGGCCCTGCAGACGGGCGCGGCGTGGCTGGCGGCGCGGCGGCCCCGCCAGCGCGCCGCCCTGCGCGCCGCGCGCGCCGAGCTGGCCGAGGAGGCGGAGCGGCTGGCCGCGGCGCTGCGCGGGGAGCTGAGGGATTATGATGAGGATGCCGAGGAGGAGGAGGAGGGGCAAGGAGGCGAGGAGGGCGCGGAAAACGAGGCAGCAGCAGCAGCGGTGGAGGAGGAGGAGCCGAGCGCCGACGATGGCGACGGCGAGGGCGACGGCGAGGGCGAGGGCCCGTCGCCGCCCGTCCCCGCTCTCGCCCTCGCGCTTGCGCCACCGCCGCCCGAGCCCCCTCTCGCCCCATACCTTGACGCCGACGCGGACCCGGAGGAGGCCTTGGACGACGCCGAGACGCTGGTCGCGGCCGCGGCCGAGCTGGCCGAGATGTGCGCGGCGCACGTGGAGCACCGGCGGCTGCTGCGGGCGTTTGCGGGCGAGGGCGGCGACGGTGGCGGCAATGGCGACAGCAGCAGCAGCAGCGACGACGACGACGACGACGACGACGACGACAAGGAGCGAGAGGGCGACACGGACGACACGGACGACAAGGACGGCGGCACCACCACCGTAAAGCCCGCCGCTCCTCGGCCCAGCAGCCTCGCCGCCACCGCCGCGCTGGTCGCGCGCTGCCACGCCCAGGCCGACGACCTCGCCAACGTCTGGCGCGCGCTCCACGATTTCGGCGCGCAGCGGCGCGCGTGGACCGAGGAGGCGGCGCTCGACGGCGACGGCGCGCCGCTTCTGGCGCCCGGCGCCGTGTCCAAGTCGCTGGCGGACGTGCTCGAGCGGGCCGAGGGGTTAGTCGGGGGGGGCGACGGGCCGGACGACGAGAGGGCGGCGGGCGGCGGCTCGCCGACCCCCCAACAACAACCACAACAGAAACCCCAGCCCCAGCCCCCGCTCCCGTCGCCCGCGGCCGCCGCGGCCGTCGCAGCCGTCGCCGCGCGCCTGCGCCGCGATGCCGTGGCGTTTGAGCGCGAGGTGCTGCCCGTCGTGCGCCCCCTGTCCAACCCGGACCTCAAGCCGCGCCACTGGCTGGCGCTCTCGGCGCTGCTGGCCGAGGCCACGGACGCGGCCGGCGGGCCGGACGAGGCCGCGCTGGCCGCCTACCCGCGCCCCGTGCTCGTGACGCCGCGCTGCTACGGAGGCGTTTCTGCGACGCCGCGGTCGCTGGCCGCGTCGCCGTCGCGAATGGTGCCGCCGCTGCTCCCCTTGGACGCCGCGGGCGCGGGCAGGGCGACGGCTGCCGCGCGCGCCCTCGGCTCGCCCCGCCCGCCCCTTGCGAGCGTGCTGGCCGCTGCCGCGCCGTCGCCGCTGTCCTCCCGGCGCTCGCCCCGCTCGGCGGCAGAGGCGGCGGCGGTGGCGGCAGGCAGCAGCGGCAGCAGCAGCCCTCCTCCTGCTCCCGCGCCCCCGACCCGCCACGTCCTGCCGCTCGATCCCTCGGCTTCCTCGGGCCTCGCCCCCTTTAGCCTCGCCCACCTCATGCCGCACCGCCCGCTCGAGCACCTGCGCGCCATCTGGCGCGTGTCGCGCGCGGCCACGGCCGAGGCGCGCGCGGCCCGCGCGCTCGCCGCCCTGCGCTCGGCCGCGTCGGCGCAGCTGCGCGTGCGCGCCGAGGGCGTTGGCGGTGGTGGCTCTGCGGCGGCCACGGGCAAGGTCGCGCTCGCGTTTGGGCCGCTGCGGGCTAAAGGCGACGACGACGCGGACGGCGGCGGGCATCGCCGCCGCTGCCGGCGCTCCGTCTGCTTTGCTTTTGGCGGCCGTGGCGGCGAGCGTGGTTATGGTGGTGGTGCTGACTTTGGTGATGACGAGAAGGAGGAGGACGAGGAGCAGGAGGAGGAGGGCAGCGACGACGGCGCCGGGTCGTCGGGCGCTTCTTCGGCGTCGGCTTCGGCCTCGGACGAGGAGGAGGACGAGAACGAGGAGGGGCAACAACGTTTGATCGCCGCGCACGAGCGCCGCGCCGAGCACCTGGAGCGCCGGCTGTCGCGGCAGCGCAAGGCTCGAGGGCTGACCGCCGCGCCCGTGCTGCAGGCGGTGGCCGAGTGGCGCCTGCAGCTGAGGAGCGTGCGGGAGCTAGCGGCGCAGCTGCAGCGCGTCCAGCGCCTGTGGGCCGAGCTGCGGCCGACGTTTGAGGGGGCGTCGGCTTTATCGTCGTCATCGTCCTGCGACGCCTTTTTGATGGCCGACACGGCGTGGCAGGCGCTGCTTTACGGCCTCGGAGGTCAAGGCGGCAGCAGCAGCAGCAGCAGCAGCAGCGGGTGCCTGCTGTCGCTCGCACGCGACGAGGCCTGGCGCGCCGAGCTGTCCGCCGTCGAGCGGTGGCTACTGCGGGCGGGCGATGGCTGACCTGAGGAGAGGCGCGCGCGCCATATAAATCGCGGTTGATTTTGCTCTGCTTACAAGCTCCACTCGTTCGTGTGTGTCCCTGTTGTTTCTTTACGCCTCGTCGCCGTCGCCGTCGTCGCCGCCCTCCTCCTTCTTCTTCTTTGCCGCGCGCCGCTTGGCGTTCTTCGACGCCGCCTTGCTCGCCCCTCCAGGCGGCAGCAGGGCCTCGGCTCCCGGCGGCAGCTTCTTCTGCACGAGCCCCCCGCCGCTGTGCGGGTGTGTGATGCGCCCCGTGCGGCTGCTGGCGTCGTGCGCGAGGCTAAACGTGGGCACCGAAGACGCCGGGGTGACCGGCAGGGGCCCGCCGCGCCCACCGGCCGCCGCCGCACCGCGCATGCTCGGCGGGCGGTACGCCGCGGGCTTGGCAGCGGAGGACGATGCGCCCGCTGCTCCTGCTGCCTTGGCGCCCCCGGCTGCTCCTCCCGCTCCTCCACCACCACCACCGCCACCACCACCGCCGCTCCCGCCCGACTCGGCGAGGCTGCGCGCCAGGCGCTCGGGCGACGGCGCGCGGTCCTCGTACGCCGGCTCGCCCCCGGCCCCCTTCCGCCCCGGCGCCCACCGCGCCTCGAGCAGGCACTCAAACGCGCGGTGGGAGACCACCTCGCCCGTGTAGCTCAGCACGCGCACGTTGTTGTCGACGCGCAGGCGCGGCGACAGCGTGGCGGTCAGGAAGAGGCGGCCGCAGGGCGACCACGCGCACGACACCGCCTCGGCGCGCGTGCTGCCCATGCGCTTGAGCGTCACCTTGCCGCTGCCTGGTGCGCCCAACCGGTTGAAAAAGAGCACGTCGCCGGGCAAGTTGCCAAAGCCGCACACGGCGAGGAAGCGGCCCGAGGGCGACCAGCGCGCCGTGTTGTAAGGGCCCGCGATCACGTCGTAGACGGGCCTGTTGCGCGTGTCGACCAGAATGGCCTTGGCGGGCATGTACCCCGCGACGACGGCGAAAAAGTCGCCCTGTGGGGACCACTGCACGTCGTGCACGGGCCCCTCCTTTGGTAGAGGGACGGCGGCCGCGTTGCCCGCGCGCGACGGGTCTGCCGGCAAAAAGTGAAGCTTGGACTCGCCGTAGTACGACTGGTTGGTGGCGTCGGTGTCCGAGGAGGCGGTCACGAGCGCGACGGTGCCCGTGGAGTTCCACGCGATCTCGGCGCCGCTGGCGCGGAAGAAGGACCGGCGCGAGATGATGACGGGGTCGGGGTAAGGAGAAGCGCCGCTGCCGCCCTTGAGGCCGGCCTCGAGCGCCGCGGAAAAGTCGAGCACGCTCGCCGAGGCCGGCTGGCCCTTGCCCTCGGGCGCAAACACCGCGAGCAGGTGCGGCTTGCCGTCGGTCGGGCAGGGCGCAAAGTCGCCGACGCCCTTGTACCCGACCTTGGCCACGGGCGTGGGGCCGTCGGTGAGGCCGCCGCTCGAGGAGGAGGGCGCGCGAAAGGGGCCATGCTCGCGCTTGGCGCTGTAGACGTGCACGGTGTTGGTGACCGCGTAGTAGGCAAAGGCGTCGGCGTCGCCCGACCACCGCACGCACGGCCACGAGTCGCGCGTGAGCGTGCGGTGGAGCAGCTCGAGGGCGGGCTTGATGATCGTTGTGGGGGTTGTGGCCGGGGTTGCGGTGGCCTTTGCCGCCTCGAGCGCCGCCTCGACGTCCCACACGGCGACGTTGGGCGGGGGCGACGGGTCGGGCGCCTGGCCCACGGTGCGGCCCGGGGGCCTCCTGGCCGTGACGAAGAAGCGGCCGGCCGGGGACCAGTCGGCGAACTGCACGCCGGCCACGGGCAGGGTCGCGAGGATCTTCGTGGCGGCTCCGTCGAGCGCGCGCAGGTCGACGGCGTCGTCGCGCACGACGGCCAGCAGCGCGCCGTCGGGCGACGGGAGCGCGAGGGCGGCCGGGGTGCTGTTGAGGTGAGTTTGGTTCCAGAGTTGTTGGGGGTTTGGTCGGCGGGTGAGTGAGTCGGCAGGGGGCCTGGATCGGGTTGGATTGGAACGAGTGGGGCGATGATGATGATGACGGACTCACTTTGCGAGGTCCGTGTCGGCGAGCTTGGCGGCGTCTTGGAGCACGGACGCCGCGCCCGGGAAGCGCGCGATGATCCGCTGCGCGGCCGCCGTCGACGGCGGGGCGGCGGCCATGGTTTGTGTGTTTGTTTGCTTTTGGTCGACGTGGTGGGTGGGTGGGTGCGTTGCGTGCACGCGCGAGTGGAGGAGCTGGGCCGCTCTTTGGTTGATACGGCGAGCGGGCGCGTGAAGAAGAGAGGGGCCCTGCTTTTGTCGGCGCGCCGTGAAAAGAAGGGGGGAGGGGGGTCGGGCGAGCTGTCGCCGGTTTCACGACAGCATGAGCGTTTGTGTGCGAGAGCGACGAAGAGTGATGCGTCAAAACACTCTGAGAGAGAGAAAGAGAGAGAGGCGAGTTAATCGGGTGGTGGTTGCGACGGCGCGTTCCGCTTGCGATCGATCGGCGGCGGCGGCGCGCGGCGGCTGTCTGGGTTTTTTGTTCGCGCACGCACGTCCGCCTGGTCCAATTACACTGACACACACAACACGCAGCTTGATCAAACAACAACCATGGCGCCCTCTCGCTTCGTCCTCATCGATTTAGCGGCGCGGCAGTGGTTGGCGTTGAGGGCAGCCTCAGCATCAGCCTCCGCCTCCTCGTCCGCGCGGTCGTCCTCGTTTTTACCGGGAGCACCCCGCCCGTGGGCCTCGGTACCGATGGGAACATCCTCCCGCGCCGTTAGTACCAGCCACGGCAGCAGCAACAGCACCGGCGCAAACCCCCACACCGCCGCCCCCGCCACCGCCACCGCCCCCGCCAACCCGCCGCAACCATTCCAGGTGCGATGGGTCTTTCTTGGGCCCCCCGGCGTCGGCAAAGGAACCTACGCTAGCCGCGTCGCCGCGGCCCTCGGCATCCCGCACGTCGCGTGCGGCGACCTCGTGCGCGCCGAGATTAAGGCAGGCTCCCCCCTTGGGCTGCGCGCGCGCGAAGTCGTCGCCGCGGGCGGCCTGCTCCCCGACGAGCTCGTGCTCGCCCTAGTGCGCGACAAGCTCGCGGCGCTGAACGGGGGGGGCTACCTGCTGGACGGCTTTCCGCGGACGCACGCGCAGGCCGAGGCGCTGTTTGGCGGCGGCGGCGGCGGCGGCAACGACGGCGACCGCTTCCTGCCCACCCTGGCCGTCAATTTGTCGCTGCGTGAGGAAGTGCTCGTGGAGAAGTGCATCGGGCGGCGCGTGTGCGGGCGCTGTGGCAAGGGCTTCAACGTGGCCGACATCCACCTCCCGGCGTCCATCGGCGGCGGCGACCACCAGGAGGAGATCGTCATGCCCCCGCTCAACCCCCCGCCCGAGTGCGCCCCCTTTATGGAGACCCGCGAGGACGACACGGAGCCCGTGGTGCGGCGCAGGCTGGACGCCTACCGTGCCGAGGCGGGGCCTGTCGAGGCCTTTTTTGCGGACCGCGGCATGAAGCTCGACTTTGAGATCACGGGGGGCATCCCGCAGACGCTGCCGCGGCTGGCGCGTGTGTTGGCGCCTTATCACGCTGGCGGCGAGGGGGTGATTGGGGGTGGTGGTAGCGGTGGTGGTGGTGGTAGCGGGGGAGGCGGGGCGGCGGTCGACAAGAACAAGCGCGACAAGGCCAAGTGCGGGCTGGAGGCTGCTGCTGCTTCTGGAGGAGGAGGGGCGGCGGCCAAGACGGCGGAGCAGCAGAAGCAGCAGGCGTGCGGGTGAGAGAGGGGCGCGTCGCTTTTTTAGACGAAGCGTGTAAGGGAGGCGCGCATCCGCCAAGGGCTCAAGAGATCCCGAGTCTCGCTCACCGGTCGCGCCGGCCGGCAAAGAGGGGTCGGCGGCGCGAGCCTCTCTTCTTCTTCTTCTCCTTGCTCGCTCTCTCTCCTGCGCCACACACACACACACACACACACACACACACACACACACACACACACACACACACACACACAGAGCCTCACACACACACACGCTCGCAAACCGACGACACGCACCTCCTCCTCTTCATCCTCCTCTCGACCAACAAAATGGCGCAAGCAGCAGGCAGCAACAACAGCAACACCGAAAACGGCGGCGGCGACGTCAGCTGCGTCTACTGCGCCGTCGCGGCGGGCGAGACGGCCACGCGCGTGCGCGAGCTCATCGAGCAGTACGCGTCTTCTGGAGGGGAGCACACGCGCAATTCAAGGCAGTACATGAAGCGGTGCTGGGCGGCGGCCAACTACATGAGCAGCGCGAACGACGACGAGACGCCGCTCGAGGAGGCGCACGACCGCTTGCAGCGCGGCGACCTCGTCGGCGTGCTGCTCGAGAACGACGCCGACGCCGCGGTCTTGGGCCTGAAGTGCAACGCCCTGGCGCTGGCCATCCACTACGACCAGACCGAGACCCTGCGCGCGCTCCTGCGCAGCGGTCGGCACCGGGCCGACGAGAGGCTGCCGTACGGTATCTTTAGCGATGTCCGCGGGATCTTGAGCGACAGCGACAGCGACGACGACGACTATTGCCTTCCCGCCCACCTCGCCGTCGCGCCGCCGCGGAGGTCCGTCGGTTCCGCAGACAGGCCACCTCCGCGGATCGACGCCCTCACGGTTCTCTTCGAGTTTGGCGCGGACGTTGACGACACAGACATCTGCGGGCGCACGCCTTTGCACTGGGCTTGCGTCGCCGCGCCGGGCCACCAGGAGGGGGCGGTCGACGCGCTCGTGAAGCTTGGAGCCGACCTCGAAGCGCGCGACAACGATGAGTGGACGCCGATCTTCACGGCCGCAAGCTACGATGGCCCCGTGGTGCTTCCCCTGCTCTCACTCGGCGCATCGGCCGACGTGGTGAGCACGCGCAGGATTACCCCGCTCGTGCGCGCCTGCATGGCTGCGGACCCGACCGCCCGGGCGATCGTGCCGGCCCTGCTGCGCGCGTCGTCCCGCAAGACGCGGCGCGCCGTCAATAGTTACGGCTGGAGCGCTATCGACTACCTCTTCATCCACGGCCACTCCACGGAAGAATGGTGCCAGGACGTGATCGGCGAGCTCCTGTCTGCGGGCGCTCCCTTCGACACTACTGAATGCGCCTCCGACGTCATGCCGATCGCTGTCCGCCACGGCGCGCGCCTCGAGCGCCGCGTCGCCGCGCGCCCGCACGAGCCGCCGCCGTGGCAGATGCACGAGGCGATGGTGGAGCTGGCATTCGACTTTCAGGACGTGAGGGCGGCCGAGGAGGGGGTGACGGTGCGCGAGAGGCGCGTGCAGGAGCTGGAGGAGGCGCTGAGGGCCCGCGGGGAGGGGACGGAGGAAAGCGACGAGAGCGGTGGCGAGGAGGGCGGCGGGCACGGCGAGGGCGGCGGCTGAGGTACGAGCGCATCAAGGGCAAACCTAGTTGCGTAACACAAAATACAGAGCGCACAACATACCGAACGACCCACGCTTGCTTCAAAAGCATCAAAACCCCGAGAAACGAAAAAAGCGCCGTCAGGCCGCGCTTCCTCCTCCTCCCCCGCCCGCCGCCGCCGCCGCCGCCCGCGCCGAGCGGCACGAGCACTGCATGCCCCTAAATCCCGATAGGTGCGGGAGCGGGTCGTGAACAAAGTCGACCGCGACGGCTGAGGGCGCCACCGTCATCTCCGACACCGCCGCCGCCACCCCAAGCCGCCGCGCCGCCGACTCGCGTAGTAGCGCGGCCTCTTTGCCCGCGCATCCCGGCCCCGACTCGCCGCCGCAACGCACGTCGCCGTGGCACAGCAGCCGCAGCGAGCCGAAGACGACGGGCCACTGCTGCTGCTGCTGCTCCTGGATTAACGCCAGGGCGCGCGCCAGGGATGCCGACAGGGCGCGCGACAGGTGGGCCGCGGTCGCGTCGGGCGACGTAGCGCGGCGGGCGGCGCGAGGCAGGTGCAGCGTGAGCCGCAGCGGCGTTGGAGGGCGCAGGGGTGGCGGCAGCGCGGCGGCGGCAATGCTCTTCTTCCTGGCCATTGCGCCACCGCCGCTTATCCTCATGGCGACGGCAGCAGCCAGGGCCCCGGAAGAAGAAGAAGAAGAAGCCGCGCGGGCGAGCGGCGGCGGCAGAGGCGGAGCGGTGGCTGCGGCAGAGGCGGCAGGTCCCGCCCCGCCCCCGGGCGAGCTGAATGAGCTCCTCCGCCCGCCGACGCGCGCCCGGCGCGACGCGGAGCACGACGATCCGCCGCCGCACGCGCAGCAGGGCCCGTCGCAGGGCAGCGCGAGCTCGAGCGCGGTGAGGCCCGAGGATGAGGACGACGACGGCAGCAGCGAGGGCAGGACGCTGTTGGCCGGCAGAAAAACGAGCGTCGGCTGCAGCACCGGTTGGGCGGCTGTCGCGCGGCGCGGCTGCTGGTCACGCTCGGTGGATTGGGCGTCGTTGTCGTCATTGCCGTCATTGTCGTTTTCGCCGTCGTCCTTGTCTGCGCTCGGCGACAGGGCCGCCTCGGCCAGCGTCAGCAGAGGGCGCAGCAGCCAGTCACGCAGCGTGGCGCTGCCCGCTCGGCTGCCGGGTGCGGACGCGCGGCGCTGTTGTTGTTGCTCTTGTTGTTGTTGCTGTTGTTGTTGTTGCTTTTCCCGCCGCTGCTGGTTGTCGTCATCACCACCACCAGCTGCCCCAGTCGGCCAGCGCAGCATCGGCAGCGGGGGCGCGCAGCCGGGACACGCGCCGACGTACCGCAGCGACAGCGACCGCAAGAAGGGCGTCGGCAGCTCCAGTTGATCCGGGGAGGATGCGCTGGCGGCGACGATGGGGTCTTCCAGCGACGCCGGCACGCACGCCCACACATCGCGGACCTCGAGGGTCTCGAGCGCGCGCGGCAGATCCGACGGCAACAGAACAACAGGGTCAGTCACGGCGCGGCGGTGGCGCGGCGCGCGCGACCAGAACGACCAGCTGTTGTCGTTGTTGTCGTCGTCGTCCCCCACCCCGCTGTCGCCGGAACCGCCGCCGTTCCACTCGGCGGGCGACCAGGCGTCGGCCGCCTCGGTGCGCGCGCCACGCAGCGACAGCGACCGCAGGCCCGGGAAGGCCGCGCCAAAACCGGAGGTGCCCTGCTCGAGACGCGCGCCCAGCTCGAGGTGCTCGAGGTGGGGGCAGGCGCGGCCGATGGCAGCGACGTCGGCCGGCCGCAGCGATAGCGGACGCGCGGCGTCGACTGAGAGAAAGGTCAGGCGGGCGCCCGAGCGGCGCAACGCTTTGAGCAGCGCGGCGGTGGCTGGGGAGGAGTTGTTGTTGTTATTGGTGTTGTTGGTGTTGTTGGCGGTTGCGGTCGGCGTGAGCAACGACATCGACGCCATTGGGATGAGGCTGCCCATGCGACTGCATGCGGTGAGACCCAGGCCCAAAACGCTGCCCGGGGCGCGCGCCAGCCGCGGCGCCGGCGAGCTCATCAAGAAGGCGGTGTCGGTGTCGTCGTCCTCAGCGTCGTCGTCGTCGTCGTCGTCATCCGAGACCACACCCCCGCCACCGCCACCGCCCCCGCCACCGCCGTCCACGATGCCCAGGTCGAGCTCGCGCAACAACATCGAGCGGCCCACGGCCAGCGGCACCAGCGCCCAAGGCAGCGGCGACAGGGACAGGGCCCGCAGGTTGGACGCCCGGCCGATGAGCGCCGCCTCGGCCGCGGTGAACGGCTCGCGCTGCCGCAGGCGCAGGACGGTCAGGTTGGGTGCGAGCGGGGCGAAAACGCGCGGAAGGAGCGGCAGCGCGACCATGTCGAGCGCCAGGCGGGTGAGGGAGGTGAGGGAGGGGGGGTTGTTGTTGCTTTCGTCGTTCTCGTCGTCGTCGTCGTCGTTGAACGCTTGGACCGATCCGGCCAGCTCGGGGGGGCCCGTGTAGGTAAGCACGAGGCGCTTGCTGGGGCAGCCGTTGTTGGTGCTGCCATTGCCGCCAAACAGGACGAGCGGGCGCGCGGGCACCCCGTCGGCCGTGCGAAAGACGAGCTCGAGGCGCTCGAGGGGCGCGGCGGACGAGGAGGAGGCCACCGCCGCCACGTGCGCTGCCGACAGGCGCCGGGCCGTGTCGGTGGGGGCCGCGACCCTCAATGTGCGGGGCGGGCGTGGGAGCGCGGCGAGCAGGCGGCGCAGCTCGCCCGGGCGCGGCAGGGGCCCGCCGGCGAGGTCGAGGCAGGCGAGGGCGGGCGGGGTGGTGGTGGTGGTGGTGGTGCTGGCGGCGGCTGCGGCCGCCGCCCCGCGCGCGACCCCCGCGACGAGCCAGCGGCGGAGCTGTTGCGGGGAGGGGGCTGGGGCGCTGCGGGGGTGGTGGTGGTGGGGAGCGGCGTCGAGGTCGGACGCCGAGGCCCGGCGGGGCTGGCCGCAGGCCAGGAGGAGGGAGGGGGGTTTGTTGGGGCGCGGGGGGGGTTGTTGGTGCGGCTGCGGTTCGGTGGCGGCGGCGGCGGCGGCCTCCTCCTCCTCCTCCTCGGCGTCGCTGCTACTGTTGTTGCTGCTGTCGCTGTCGTCGTCATTATCACCATCAGCGACTACGATCCGCACCGTCGTCAGCGTGCGCCAGAGGCTGCCGCCGACCGCGCGCGCGCTCGCCCGCGCCGAGGCCGGGTCGACCTGCGTTGCTCGAAGGTCGAAGGTCGCGTCGCTGGCGCAGGGGAACGCGGCCGGGACGGCGCGCGGGGCGGCGGAGAGGTCGAGGCGGATGCGGCGGGCGTGGGGACCTAGCGCGCGCGCCCAACTGCGGCACGCGAGGCGCGCGTTTCGGAGGAGGGTGTCGGCGTCGGCGCGGGGCAAAGCGCCGTGGTCGACGATCGCCTGTGTTGTGTTTTGTTTTTGCGTGAGATGTGTGCGAAAAGGAGTGAGAGAGCGGGTTGGCAAGCGTCGGCGTCGGCGTCCGGTGATTGGCGGCGTCAGGGCTGCGGGGGGCTCGGATGCGGCAAGGCGGGCGCAAAACCGATGTTCGTCTCACCTGCACGATGACGTGGCCATTGCTGGGCATCGCTTATTGGATTGGGGTTGGGGGGGGCGGGGAGGGAGTAGCGCAATTGGGCGAGGGCGGTGTCGAGGCTGGAAATAAAAGAGGGACTGCGGAGGGGGGCAGGCGCGTGCGACGTGTTTGTTGCGGAGGTGGAAAAATGGGATGGCGGGTGTGTGAGGATGCGACCGACACAATCAATGGGCGAATTTGTAGTACGGGTCGGACGGGGCATTCGAGGACGACGCGCGTTTCAAACGCGGGAGTGAGAAGCGCAAGGCGCTCGTGCGGCGCGGCGCGTCGAGCGGCGCGGCGCGGCGCGGCCGCTGTCTCAAACAAGACGGTCCTTCTCCCGACTGCTACACGCACGCGAGAGAGAGAGACACACAAACAACGTTCACACAGTACGCGCGCAACCACAAACACACGCTACCACAGTCTGAAACGCGGCGAACGAACCCCCCGAAAAAATTCTCACTCTCTCCTCCGAGAGACACAGCCTCTTTCCTCTCTCTCTCTCTCTCTCTCTCTCTCCGCGCGCGGGACTCGCAGCTGCCACCACCACCTCCGGACCCCCAATCCCCCATCGCGCGCAAGGGGAGGGCTGGCCCCGACTCGGCCCTGAGGCACTCGCGGAGTCCTGCCGCGCGCGCCTGCAGGGGGACGCACGAAAAAGCACGCCGTCGTCGCACGGGCGCGCCTGCATTCGTCGTCCCCTCGTCGCACACCGCCGCCGCCGCTGGGGCCGCCGCCGCCCACACCAACCACGACAACGCCATGCCGCGCGTCGTGCGGCGCCCGACGCACGCGGGCTCGTGGTACGAGCGCGACCGTAAGTCGTCGTCTATGCAGGCAGGCATCTGGCAAGGGGAGAGAGAGAAACGCACGCATTCTGCGACGATCGGTGCGACGACGACGCCTCATCCCCCCACCCCCCACCCCCCAAAACCCGACCCAAAAACCAAAAACCCCACCCCAAACAGCCTCCAAGCTCCAGCGGCAGATCGACGCGTGGATGGCCCGGGCGGACGAGTACGACCGGGCCGCCGCGGCCGACCCAACCGTGCTCGAGCGCGCTTGCCCACCGTCGTTGCCGCGCCGCCACGTCCTTCCTTCTGCGTCCCGCCCTCTCCGCGCCGTGATCGGCCCGCACGCCGGCTACAGCTACTGCGGACACGTGATGGCGCACGCCTACCGCCACATCGACCCGTCGCGCGTGTGAGTCTCTCTCCTGAACAGGGTCGACCGGATCGACCGATCGATCGATCGATCGACGAGGTCACAAAAGGTCGATCGCTGAACCCTTCCTCCCCCCGAAAACCAAACACCCCCAACCAAAACAGCTCCCGCATCTTCCTGCTGGGCCCGTCGCACCACGTCTACAGCCGCCGCTGCTTCCTCTCGACCGCCGACGAGTACTCGACGCCCTTGGGCCCGCTGCCGATCGACAAGGCCGTCGTCCAGGAGCTGCGCGCGTCGGGCCTGTTCGACGACATGCCGTTGGCCGTGGACGAGGACGAGCACTCGCTCGAGCTGCACACGTCGTTCATCGCGTCGGTCATGCGCGGGCGGGACTTTACGCTGGTCCCCATCATGGTCGGCGCGATCGCGGCGGAGAGGTAAGTTGGAGGGTGCGCACGGTATCGATCGAGAGTCGACTGCTGTCGATCGATCGATCGATCGGTGGGCCGATTGCTGCTTGGTTCGCTAGACCGATCGACCGACCGATCGACCGATTGACCGATCGACCGACCGATCGACCGATCGACCGATTGACCGATCGATCGACCGACCGATCGACGCGCACACAGAAGAAACTCACACACACAACCCCCCCCCACACTCATTGACACAAAAAACACCCAACAACAGCGAAAAGGAGTACGCGCGTTTGCTCGCCCCGTTCTTCGACGACCCGGCCAACCTCTTCATTGTCTCGACCGACTTTTGCCACTACGGCTCGAGGTTCAGCTACGAGCCTTTCTCAGGCAGCCGTGGTGGTGGTAGCGACCCCGACGACGCTGACAAGCCGATCTGGCGGCGCATCGCGCGACTCGACGCCGAGGGCATGCGGCTCATCGAGGCCGGCGGCGACCCGGCCGCCTTTCGCGCCTACTTGACCCGGACCGGCAACACGATCTGCGGGCGCTACCCCTGCAGCCTCCTCCTCGCCACCGCCGCCGCGTCGGCGTCGGCGGCCCGAACCGCCTGCGGCTTTCGGTTCTACGACCAGTCGAGCAAGGTCCTCGAGCGGCGAGACAGCTCCGTGAGCTACGCGTCCGCACTGATGGTCGGGGGTGCGCCCGCGGCGGCGGCGGCGCAGGACTAGGAATGTTGAGGAAAAGAGTTGCGGCGGCGGGGGGCGCAATTGCAATCGATCGACCCCACTTGTAATAATCGCGCATGGAGCAACAATCGACCCGACCGATCGACCGATCGACCGATCGATCGATCGATCGACTCGGCCGAGCAGGATCGATCGATCGATCGATCGGTCGACCAAAGAACACTCTCTCCGCCTTGGCCGATCGGTCGATCGATCGATCGATCGACTTGCTTGCCTGTTCAACCACGACGCGGTCGATCGATCGCCCGACTCGTGCGTGCGTGCGCTCCTTTTTTACACAAAACCACTTCCTCCTCACTTCTCGCTCTTGGTCAGCAGCCGCGCCGCCTCGCCTTCGATGCGCTCGTGCTCCCGGAGCAGGTAGCGCGTGTCCTGCAGGATCGTGGCGTGTAGCGACTGCGCCGCGCCGCCGCGGCGGCCCGCCCGCGCGCCCCCCTCCTCGCCCTCGCCCTCCTCCTCGCCCTCCTCCTCCTCCGCCCCCTCAACCGCGGCCTCGCACCCGCCCTCCAGCCACGCCGTCTTGGCCTCCACCTTGGTCGACTGGCTCTTGAGGATCGACTCCATCAGCAGCTGCATCTCGCGCTCCGTGGCCTCGGCCGCCAGCCGCGCGCGCATCGCCGCGAACGCCAGCGCGACCGCCGCCGCCGCCACGCAGTGCGCGCGCACCACGGGGCGGTTGGGAAAGTCGGCCTGCCGCTGGACCTTGGTGCTGGGCGCGGTCGTTGCGGTCGCGGTCGTGATCGCCCTCGCTCCCGCCCCGTCGACCGCCATCGCCTCGGGACCACCAGGACCACCACCAGGACCACCACCACCATCAGCTGCAGCAACCGACGTCGGCGGCGGCCACTCCGACCCCCTCAACCCCAGCCGCGCCGCCGCCGCCGCGCACGGGTCGTCCTCGGTAAGCACCTCGAGCGCGGCCTGCGCGGCGCACGCGCCCAGGCGGGGGCCCAGGGCGTTGAAGACGAAGAGCACGGCGGCGGAGACGGGATTGTCGGCGTCGAGGAAGGGGACGCGCTCGCCGTCGCGCGCGCCCAGCACGCGGGCGGCGGCGCGCGCAAAGGCGTCGGCCGCAGCGGCGTCCTGCGGGCTCGTTGGCGCAGCCTGTGCGGCGCTCCCCCCCGCCACCACCACCGCCGCCGCCGCCGCGATGGCCCCTGCCCCGGCTCCGTTGGGCGCCGCCTCCGCCGCCCGCGCCGCGGCCGCGGCCGCAGGGGCCAGACGCTCCACCTTGGCCATCAACCCTGCAGGCAAGGGCGGGCACTCCACCAGCGCCTCCTCGATCGGCAGCGCCGCAAAGCGCAGCAGACACTGCACCTCGGAGCGCGAGCCCACGCGCTCGGCGACGAGGCCCCAGTCGTCGACGCCCGTGGCCTCGATGGCCTCGAGGAGGAGGTAGTCCTCGAGCGGGGTCCAGGGCGGGCCGGAGCGGTCCGAGGGGGCTTGGGGGGGGACGGCGACGGCCGAGGGGTTGTTGGTGCCGGCCGGGGTGTTGGCGGCGGCGGCGGTGGTGGCCGCGGCCGCCGCCGCCGCCGCCGCCGCCGCCGCAGCGCCCCTGCCTCCTCCTCCTCCCCCTCCCCCTCCCGCCACCGCCGACCCGGGAACCTCCCCGCCGTGCGTCACGCGCAGGGGCCCGCCGTCGATGCCGACCGACGCCGGCAGCGCCGCCACCCCGGCCTCTGCGCCCTCGGCCGCTGCGCCACGCTGGTCCACGCGCACAAAGTCGCGCGCCGTGGTGCCCGGGGGGAAGCGGCCCTCGGCAAAGGCCTGCGGGCACAGGCGCACGTCCGGGTGGCGCACGCAGTGGTAGCGCAGGGCGGTGCAGTCGACCCACGGCATGGACGTGCACCGCACGCGCTGGCCGGGCGCCACCACGAGCGCCTGCGCCGCGGCCTGCGCCTGCGCCGGGTTGAGGCCGCCGCCCGCGCGGCGCGCGCCGCCGCCCGGGGCGGGGGCGTGCACGCCGTCGCGCGGGGGCACGACCGACAGCAGGCCGCCGCGCGTGGTGGCGGCGTCGACGGCCTCCTCGAGCGTGACGGGCGTAAATGTAAAGATGGCTTCCGGGCCGGGCGGGGGCAGCGGCACGCACCCGGCCGGGTAGGTGCGCAGCACGGCGCCGCCGCGCGTCACGGCGGCGACGGCGTCGGCGGCCGCCTGGGCGGCGGCAATGAGCGGCCTTCTGTCGAGCGGGGGCTGCGCCTCCTGCTTCTTCTTCTTCTGCTCTTGCTCGAGGAGGAGCTCGGGGACGACGGCGCCCACCACGTCCGATGCCCGGGGCACGAGGGGCCCGTTGACGATCCCCCAGGACCCGAGCCTCCCGAGCATGCGCGTGAGCAGCGCGCGGTCGGCGGTCGGCGCGAGCACGGCCGCGTCGGCCAGGGTGAGGCGCACGGGCAGGGGCAGGGGCGGCGGCTGCTGCTGCGAGGAGGAAGAGAACGCGTCCCCAGCCAGGGCTACGGCGGCCGCGACGACGCGCCGGCGCCACTCGCGGACGATGAGGTCCCGCCACTCGGTGTACCAGCGCAGGGGCGTCGCCCCCCCGTCGCCGTCGTCCGCGCCGCCGCTGCCCCCCAAGAACGCCGAGAATTCGTTGCGCTCCGACTGCGAGACGCGGCCCTCGCCCATGCGGAACCAGTGCGCCGACGTGGGGAGCAAGTTGTCCGCGGCCCAGCGCGCGGCCGCCTCGAGGGCCGCGAGTTGCTGCTGCTGCTCGGCCTCGCCGCCGCCGCCGCCAGAAGGCAGCGCCGCCGCCCCTGCCACCGTCGCAGCAGCATCCGCCACGGGCACCGGCGTGGGGCCAAAGTAGGGCGCGGACGCCCCCTGGTGCGCGTAGCCGACCCCGGCCGCGGGGAGCGCCGGCGCCAGTTGCCCCTGGGAGATGTTCTCGCCGGCGCCGCCGCCGTCCATCGCGCCGCGCGCGGGCGCGACGCAGCGCCGCTGCCGCGCGTGGGGGGCGAGCGCCACGGCCGAGGCCGGGGACGGGTCGACCTCGGGCTGCAGCGCCTCGAGGCGCGCGCGCTTGGCCGCCTGCACGACGGCCACCTGCCGTCGCTCCTCGGCCAGCTGTTGCGCGGGCGTGAGCACGACGACCTCGGCCGACGGCTCGGGCGGCTGCGGCGGCTGCGGCGGCTGCTGCTGCTTGAGCGCCGACTTGAGCGGCTTGGCGCCGGGGACGGGGGCGCCGGCGGCGGGCGCAGAGGCGGCGCCCGGGACGGGCGGCTTGGGCCCGAGGAGGCCCCCGGCTGCTGCTGCTGCTGCGGCGGCTGCTGCTGCTGCTGGCGCCGCCCCTGCTGCAGCTGCTGTCGTTGCCGCCGCCGCACCGTCGCCCGCCGCCGCTGCCGCCGCCCCTTGCTTCTCAGCCGCGCCGTCTCCCGCACCACCAGGCGCCCCGCCTGCTCCTGCTCCTCCTCCTCCGCCGCCCATGGTCGCCTCCACCTGCGCCTTGGCGATGGACGCGGCCTCCTGCTTCCGCTGGGCGGCGGCCGCAGCCGCGGCAGCAGCGGTCGGCACGCTCGCGACGCCGCCGCCGCCTCCGCCGGGCCCGACCGCCCCGGATCCAGCCAGCAGCCCTCCGCCGCCACCAATGCCACCCCCACCACCACCCACGCCACCCCCGAGCTGCTCGTCGTCCAGGTAGTCGGCCTCCTCCATCCACTCGTTGTACCGGTCGCTGTCGGTCACCCACTGCGCGTACACCCGCACGGGCGTGGGCAGCGCCGGCGACGGCTCGTGCGGCCCCGCGGCGCCAAACCCGGCCGACCCCGCCGGCGGCGCGCTGCCCGCGGGGACCCACTCGTCGTAGCTCGGGGGAAGGTACAGCCAGTGCACGCGCGCCATGCCGGACTCGTCGTCCACCAGCAGCGTGCGCATGCGGTTGCGCCCGGCCGCCTCGTCCATCCCGGCCCCCCGCCGCCCTGTCGGCACGACCACGTGCGTCGCTTTCGCCGCGCCGCCGTCCTCGTCGGCGAGGACGCGCCCGCCCAGCCGCCGAACGGCCTCGCGCAGGCGGGGGCCCTCGGGTCCCGCGCGCGACGCAAAGTACACGAGGGGCGGGCGCAGCAGGCCCATGCGCTCCAGGTCGCGCCTCAGCCCGGCCAGGACCTCGAGGTTGGGCGCCCTGCGCGCGGGGTTGCCCCACTCGAGCGTGCCGTTGCGGCTGCCGCGCTGGCGGGCGAGGCGGAAGAGGCGCACGGCGATCTGGTGGAGGGCGCCCGTCTTGGGCGTGACGTCCTCGAGGACGCGCGCGGGGATCTTGGGGACGCGGGGGCCTTGGGCCTGTTTTGTTTGGTTTTTGGTTTTTTGGGGGGGAAGGCCGGGTTTGGGGTGGTGTTGAGGAGGGAGAAGGAGCGGGGGGCGTCAAGGAGCGCGCTCGCGGGGCCGGCAAGTTAAGGGACGCAGCAGACGGGGCGTCCCGGAGCCACTGCGGCTCTCTCGCGAGGCGAGTTTGACGCCTCCCTCCCCATCTTTCCTCACCGACGAGCCCAGCACGTCCTCCTGGAACTGCATGATCGACGCGACCATGGTGCCGAGCGCGCCGACGTCGTACACGCCCTGCGTCTCGGCGCGCAGCGCGGCGGCGAGCGGCGCGAGGCGCTTCTGGAACGAGGGGCGCTGTTGGGGTTGGTGTTAGTGTTGGTGGTGTTTGTGTTGGGGAGGGAGGGTGCGTTGGCGTCAGGCGTCCTCGGCTCAAGAGGGCGGGCGGGGAGAGCGTCGTTTGGCGCGTCCCCGCGTCTCTCTAAACGCGTGGCCAACCTCTTGACGCACCTGGTAGTCCTCGGGCGCGACGCGCCCGCTCTTCTTGAAATCGACCATGGGATGTGGTGCGCTCTCGACGTGCTTTTGGTGCGCGCGCGCGCGGGTCTCAGCGGCGCGGAGAGGAGGAGCAGCAGCAGCTTGCCATCAGCAGCGCGGGCTCTCTGTGCGCGCGCGGGCGCTTGTTTCGTTTTCAAGGAGCCGAATTTGCTGTGCGCGCGTGTGGGTTTCTATATGTGCGCGACGCGCCTATGTGAGAGTTTTCAAGCTTGCTCGGAGGAAGGGGAGCCTGGTTTCATCAAGAGCGAGCGCGCGCGCCGCCGCCGCCGCCGCTGCCGGCACGCCGCCGCCGGCCCGCCGCCGCCCCGACGCGCGCCCCCCACCCCCACCCCTCACTCACAAGTGCCCCACGCACATCACCTGCCCGGAGAGCGTCCCGACCGCCAGCGCCCCGCCCCCGTCGCCCCGCTGCGCCACGCACGTCACCGGGTCGGGCACGGCCTGCCACCCGCGCCGCCACCACTGCGCGGGCGCGACGCCGCCGACGCCCGGCGCCGACAGCAGGCGGCGCGCGGCCTGGGGCGCCACGCCGCGCGGGGCGCGCACGGCCGCGGCGTCGCGACGGTGCGGCATGCGCGCGCCCAGGTCGAGCGCGGCGAGGGCGGGCACCAGCGAGGGCTCGGACTGCTGAAAGTCCGGGAGGGCGGCAGCGCCGCCGCCCCCGCCCCCACTGCCAGCCCCGCCCTGGGCCCACTCCCAAACGGCCCCTTGGGTGTAAAGCACGTCGCCCGCCGCGTCCCAGCAGCTCTGGTATATGCGCCCCATGCCCGCGCGGCTGCCGTGATGCACGTCCGTGGCCTCCCGGTGGAGGTGCGACGACGAGGCCGCCGCAGCCGCCGCAGCCGCATGCTCGGCCCCCCCGCCTGCTCCGGTCACAGGCGGAGGCGGCGCCAGCGGCGGCGCCTCGGCCGAGGCAAAGTGCGTCGCGCGCCCGTGGCCCTGGCCCGCGCCGCCCTGCCGCAGGTCGAGGACGGTCACGTGGCGGTCGTCGCGCACGCAGGCCAGGCGCCACGGCGCCGCCGGGTCGAGCAGCACGTGCGACGTGCGGCTCGGCACGCGCGCGGCCGCCGCCAGCGCGCCCGCGCCGCCCGCGCCGCCCCCGCCCCCGTCGCTGCCGCCGCCAAACGCCCGCCAGCACAGGTCGTGCGCGTCGAACGCGCGCACGAGCGCGTGGCGCGACGGCCCGCTCGCGCCAAAGGTCATGGCAGCGCCGCCACTGCCGCCGCCTCCTCCTTTCAAGAACGACGAAGACGACGACGACGAGGCCGAGGCAAAAGACGAGGACGCCCCCGCCCCCGCCGTGGCCGAGGCCGAGGCCCGCCGCACGTCCCACTCAAACACGCCGCCCGCGGCCGAGGCCCCGTACACGAGCGAGCCGCCGGGGGCCACCTGCAGGGAGACGATTTCGCCGTGGGCGCCGGAGCCCATGCCCAGGCCGCCGCCGCCGCCGCCGCCGCCGCCGATCATGGGGGCCAGCAGCGTCACGCACGGCGGCCGATTCCCACCAGCAGCTGAGGCGCCCGCACCCCCCGCACCCCCACCACCGACGCACCTCGCGTCGTGCAGGGCGACGCAGGGCATGCGGCGGTAGGAGACGGCCACGGCGAGCGCGTAGCTGCCCGCGGCCGACTGCCAGGGAAAGAAGCGGGCGTCGCGCGCGGCGGGGGAGGGGTTTTGCGCGTCGGGCGGGGGCGCGGCACAGGCGCCGCCAAAGCCACCGAGCGGGCGCGACGACAGCGGCACGACGCGGCCGGCCTCGGTCGCGGCGACGAGGCGGCAGCCGCGCGAGCCGGCCAGCGCAAAGAGGCCCGGGCGCATGGGCGAGCAGTCGGCGGCGAAGAGCTGCGGGTCGAGCGGGGCCGCGTTGCCCTGGGCGACGAGCAGCAGCGAAGAAGAAGAGGAAGAAGAGCCGTCGGCGGTTGAGGCCGCGGAGAGGGAGCGGCGCACGGAACGGCGCAGGCGGCGGCGCGCGCAGCCGCCGCCGACGCGGGGATCATCTCCTCCTGCTCCTGCTCCTTCTTCTTCTCCTCCTGCAGACCGTCGCCGCCGCGCCTTGGTGCGGCTGCGGCTGCTGCTGCGCCACCAGTCTCCGCCCCCGTCGTCGTCGTCCTCGTCATCCTCCTCATCGTCGCCATTGTCGTCGTCGGCGTCGTCGCTGCTCCTCCCGCCGCCGCCGCCATGTTGCTCCTCCTCCGCCGCCTCGGCCTCCTCGCGCCGCGCCCGCAGCGCCTCGGACGCCGACCACTCGAGCGCGTCCCAGGACATCAGGCGTAGCGCCCCGCCGGCCTGCGCCGCGAGCAGCCGGTCGTGGCGCCCGCCCCCCCCGCCCCCTGCCGCGGCGGCGGAGACGGGGCGCAGGGCCACGACGGCCGTCCGGTCGGCGGCAGTGGCAGGCGCGGTGCGGGTGGGGCCCGCCGCCGCCGCGTGCCCGGCCCCTGGGGCCACCCGGGCGCCCGTCCAAAAGGCCGAGACGCGCAGGCGCGGCGCCGCGCGCCGCAGCTGGGCGCGGCCCGCGCCCGCGCCTGCCGCCCCCGCCCCCCCGCACTCGGCCAGCGCCAGGTGCCACGCGAGGTGCTCCGAGCGGCGGGGGGCCAGGCGGGGCGGCGGCGGGGGCGGGGCGGACGGGGGGGCGGCCGCGTCGCCGCCGTCCCCTCCCAAGAGGGATGATGCTTGGGCCTGCTGGGGCTGCGGCGCGGGGGCGTAGGGGTCAAGGAGCGGCGGGAGGAGCCGGGGGCCGCAGGGGCAGCGAGGGGCGAGGGGAGGAGGAGGAGCTGCGCCGGCGTCGGCGTCAGCGGCGAGGGGCAGCGGCGGCAGGGGCGGCGGCAGCGGCGCGGGGAGAGGGACCTCTTTCTCCTGCTGCTGCTGCTGCTGCTGCTGCTGCTGCTGCTGCTGCTGCTGCTGCTGCTGCTGCTGCTGCTGCTGCTGCTCTGCCTCCGCGAGCCCTTGCCGCAGCACGACCGGGGCCTCGGTCGCCTCGGCCGACGGCCGCGCCGCCTTGTTGGACGCCGTTAGGAACGAGAGGATGGACGCCTGCGTTTTGGGGCGGGTGGCCGCGGCGCTGCTGTTGGCGCCGGCGGTGCCCCCGCCGCTCGCGCCCGCTCCTCCTCCTGCTCCCGCTTGCCGCCCGGCGTCCGCGCCATGCCGCCGCCGCCCTCGGGCGTCGTCGCGGTCGCCCGGCTGCATCGCGGGGTGTGCCTATGCGGCGGCACCGACCGCGGGCGGGCGCGTGCTCGCGACACCTTGAACGCGCGTTCAAAACGCGACAGGTGTGAGAGGATGAGGGCGCGTTTGGGGAAACGAGAGGGGGCTAGGCGGCTAGGTGGTGCACATGTGGCTGCAAACATGAGATTGGGTTGTGTTGTGGCAAGGATCGTGGTGAAAGGAGAGAGAGCGAGCCGGGATGATGCTGGAGGTGCGTCGGCGTGCGTCGGCGGCGGCGTCGGCGGCGGCGTCGGCGTCGGCGTCAAGGCCGCCGACGCAAGAGGCCACGCCGCCGCTTCGTCTTGCTTCCGCCGCCCGCTCTCACGCCCGCCTCCCTCTCGCACACTTTCCCTCGACCACGGCCGGCTTACTTTCTTATCCAACAACTCCCCGCGCATTGATCGTCCCGCGCAAGACAGAGCGCGCAAAAGAGAGAGAGCGAGACCACGCCACAACAACCTCCCTCCTTCCCCGTCCGCCCCCCCTCACAACAACCCCCGTGATCAACGACGGCGACGGCGACGGCGGACTAGTGCGCGGTGCAGGAGTTGAAGCGCCGGCATGGGCCTGCGCGGCGGCGTCGCGCGCCGCCTGGCGCGCGCGCTGCAAGCAGCAGCGACAGGGGGGGAGCAGCAAGGGGCTTGTTGCTCCCTCGTCGCCTGCTCCTCCTCCTCGTCCTCCTCTCCTTGGGCCCCCGTCCGCCTACCCAATGAGCAGGCCGGCGCCGCGTCGTTCTTTGCGGCGCGCGGCCTGATCACCACCTCGACCGGCGACTGGGCGGCGGCGGTGGCGGCGGCCGCTAGTACCACGACGCCCGCCGGTGCCGCCGCCGGTGCCGGCGTCCCCCCGCCGGCGTCTGCGTCGGCGTCGGAACTGCTGCCGCTGTTGCCGCAGCCGCAGCAATGGTGGCGGCGCGAGGGCGGTGGTGGCGACTCGTACGCGTCCTCGCACTCCTCCTCCATCGCGTCCCTGGAGCTGGCCCGCCTCCGCCAGCGCGTCCGCCCGCCGACGCTACTGTCGTTGGCGTCGGCGTCGGCGGCATCGTCGGCGCGCAGCCGGCAGCAGCGGCGCCTGCTCGACGGCGAGGGCGCGCTCTTCGGGTCGCGGCCCCACGCGGCCTGCTGGCTCCACACCTCGTCCTTCCCGCACGACCAGCAGCCTCAGCAGCAGCAGCCCTCCTCCCCGCCCAAGCCCCCGCCCGTGCCGTCGGCCGACGAGTGCGACTCGGCCATCGCCACGTACGACGCCGCGCGCGAGCAGCAGCAGCAGAGCAAGAAGCAGCAGCGCGGCAGCAAGGGGGCGCGCGAGGCGGCGGCCGCCGCACTGGCGGCCTCCTCCGACCCCTCCTCCTCGAGCGGCCGCCGCCGCCTGCCCTCCACCTACAAGACGACGTCGCAGCGCGCCCTCGAGCTCGTGCGCGCGACGCTGTCGGGCCTGATCGCCGCGGGGCGCTGGGTGGCGGGGGTCCCCGCCAAGGCGGCGTCGCTCGCGCGCTGGTCGCGCGCCGACTGGGCCTCGTGGTGGGGCAAGACGAAAAAGGTCGTGAAAGAGGAGGCGCACCACTACTGGGTGGGCAGCAAGCTGCTGGCGGTCGAGGTGCGCATCGCGTCGGGCCTGGCGCTCCGGGCCGCGCGGGGGGAGGCCCTCACGCGCCGCGAGCGCCGCCAGCTCACGCGCACCACCGCCGACGTCTTTCGCCTAGTCCCCTTGTTGGTCGTCGTCCTCATTCCCTTTATGGAGCTCGCTTTACCCTTGCTCTTGAAGATCTTCCCCAACATGCTTCCCTCCACGTTCGAGGACAAGCTGCGCAAGGAGGAGGAAATCAAGCGGCGCGTGCAGGTCAAGATCGAGGTCGCGCGCTTCCTGCAGGACACGGTCGCGCAGATGGCCTCGGAGATCAAGGCGCGGCGCAGCGGCTCGGCCGCGGCCGCCTCCGCCGACGAGCTCTACCGCTTCATGGGCCGCGTGCGCTCGGGCGAGCCTGTTGACAACAGCGAGCTCATCCGATTCGCGTCGCTCTTCTCCGACGAGCTCACGCTGGAGAACCTCGACCGCGTGCAGGTCGTCTCTCTGTGCCAGCTGCTGGGCCTCCCGCCTTACGGCACCGACGGCTTTTTGCGCTCGCGCCTGCGCGCGCACCTCGGCAAGATCAAAAAGGACGACGCCGTCATCTCGGCAGAGGGCCTCGAGAAGCTCGAGGACGACGAGCTGCGCGCGGCTCTGCGGGCGCGCGGCATGCGCGGGGTGTACGGCGAGGGGGCCGGGTCGTTCATGCGCGCGCAGCTGCGCGGGTGGCTCGACCTGTCGCTCAACCACGGCCTGCCCTCGTCGCTGCTGCTGCTGTCGCGCGCGTTTGCGCTGACGGGCGAGCCGGCGGCGGCGCCGGCCGTCCCGCCGGCCGCGGGCGCGGCGCCGCCCACGCCCGTGCTGCGGGCCGAGGCGGCCGCGCTCTCGGGCGTGCGCGAGACGCTGCTGACGCTCCCCGAGCAGGTCCTGCAGACGGCCGGGCTGGAGGCCGAGGTCGAGGCGGGCGTGGTGGTGGCCGAGGCGGTGGGGGGAGGCAAGAAGAGCGCGGCCGCCGCTGCCGACGCCGCTGCCGAGGGTGGCGCCGCCGCCACCGCCGCCGGCGCCGGCGGCCCCTCTGGGGCGGCGGCCGCGGCCGAGCCCTCTGCGTCGCGCTCCGAGGCCCTCGAGAAGAAGCTCGAGCTCGTCAAGAAGGAGCAGGAGCTCATCCGCAAGGAGCGCGAGGCCCTCCACGCCGAGCAGCAGCAGCAGCAGGCGGCGGCGGCGGCGGCTGCGGCCGCTGCGGCGGCGGCGGGCACCGCCCCGGCGGCCGTCGACCTGTCTTCCTCGCCCGCAGCGGCCGCTGATGCCGCCGCGGGCAAGGCGCAGCAGCCGCTCGAGGTGCGGCTCGAGGGCGAGCGCGGCGGCGCCGCTGCCGACGGCGGTGCCGCCGCCCGCGAGGCCGCCGCCGCCGCGGCCGCGCAGGCCGTCCTCTCCGAGGCCGCCGCCGGCCTCGCCCTCAAGGGCCTCGACGACGCCGCCGCGGGGGCCGCGGGCGCCACCGCCGAGGAGCGCGCCGCCGCCGCCGCCGCCGCCCGCGAGGCGCGCATGCGCGACATCCTGAGCGCGCTCACGGTGCTCGCCAGCTCGTCGGGCGTGGCGCGCGAGCGCGTGCAGTTCATGGAGCTTGTGCGGCGCGAGCTGGACCGCCTGGCCGAGTCGGTGCCCGGGTCGCCCTCGCTGCTGTTCACGGGCGGCGCGCTGCAGTCGGTGCGGCCCGAGGACCATGTGGACGACGAGGATGAGGAGGAAGAGGAGGAGGAGGAGGAGATGACGGGCGCGGCCGAGGCCGAGGCGGCGGCGGCCGCGTCGGGCACAGCGGCCAGTGGCGAGAAGAAGCCGCCAAAGGCCCCCCGCGCCGACCGCGGCGACCTCGCCCTGTCCCGCGCGCTCGAGGAGCGCGTCAGCGGCATCCTCCACCGCATCGAGGTCGAGCTCGACGAGGCCGACCGCGCCATCGGCGGAAACCTGCACGTGATCGACGCCGACGGCGACGGGCTCATATCACGCGACGAGCTGCAGCAGGCCTTGCGGTTCCTCAAAGGGTCGCTCGAGCCGGAGGACCTGGACGCGCTGCTCGAGGCGCTGCGGGTGACGACGGGTGGGGCGGGTGGTGCTGGGGGTGAGGGTGGGGAGGGCGGGGGGGAGGGCGGCGACCAGGCGGCCTCGTCTATTTCGGTGGCCGAGCTGCACAGGCTCGCCGAGGGCGACAGCGACGAGCTGCTCGCCGCGGCGGCCAAGGCGGCGGCCAAGGCCAAGGCCAGCAAGCAGCAGCAGCAAGCGGCGGCGGCGCCAGGGCCCGAGGTGGAGAAGATTCACACGTTGTGAGGAGGTTTGTTGTGTGCTCGTGACGTGAACGAGACGAAAAACGACATTTGTCAAATTACATCCTGGGGTTTTCTGCACGGGTACTCCGCGTCGTCGAGATGGCGGGGGGGGGGGGGGGGGCGGGAGGGGGCGGGCGGCAGCGGCGGCGGCGAGGGGGCGGCGGACCGGCGGCGGCGGCACTCAGGCACACAAATCGAGGCCGCCCCTCCTCCGCGGCTTGGTGGCAATCCAGCACGACGCGACCTATCTCTATTCGATTCCCGCCTATCCGATACGCAAAACTCCCTTCTGCCGGTCTGAGCCTCCGCGAACACACAGAAGAGAGAGAGAGAACCCATCCCCAAAGTTCGGCCTCTCACCCGGGCAAGAAACGCCATGCAGTGCGCCCAGAAGGCCTCCGCCGCGCGCCCGGTCGCGGCCAGGCAACCCCTGCGCGTTGTGCCGCGCCTGGCCGTGCGCCCCGCGCGCGCCGCCGTCGCCGAGGCCCCCTCCGCAGCCGCTCAGCAGTCCGGCACCAAGGTGAGCAATTTTTTCGCCCCCTCTCCCATCTACGCGCGCGCCCGCCGCTTGAGGCCCCGCCGAGGCCCCGGGCAATGCGCGCGGGCGCGCCAATTCCAGATGTGGGACGCGCGCATGCGAATGCGCCGTCTCTCGGGCGCCCTAGGTCCCCGCGCGCGCCGCCAACCGCGCGCGCGGATCGGGAGGTTGTGTTTGCGTGGGGGCGGCGGCGCCTGCGCCGGCGACGCGCGCGCGACAGCGCGCGACGGCGCCGGCGCCGCGTGATCGCGGCCTGTTGGTCTCTTTCTCTGGCCTCAATCAATCCATCCTCGTCCCGCCAACCCCTCCCACCACCAACCGAACCCCCAAAACAAAAACAACAGCGCTGGACCGCCGTCGTCGCCAACGCCGACTTTTGGCTGACCGACCCCCAGAACGAGTCGTTTGCCGAGGTGCTGCGCGAGCGCGTGCGCTACTTTGGCGAGCAGGACCGGGAGCGCGACTTTTTCTTCGTGCCCAACCCGACCTGGCTCGACGCCAAGTTCCCCGAGCAGGCCAAGCAGGTGCGCCGCCCGTGCATCGCCCTCGTGTCCAGCGACGACAAGTGGATCACGTTCGTCAAGCTGCGCCTCGACCGCGTGATGCGGCTCGAGCTGCCCGCGGATTTCACGCCCGAGCAGGCGCTCGAGGCCGGCGAGCCGCTCCCCGAGCTCAAGATGGCCGGCAAGTGGACGGCGCCCTACGCGGCGTACGCCGCCGGGTGGCACAAAGCGTTCTACCCGCCGTCGGCGGCGTCGCACCCGTTCTAGAGAATACGGGGGAGGCTCGAGATATATGACCATAGATCGGGGGTTCCTTTGTGTGCAAAACGAAAAAACGCGCAATTATTCGAGGAGCGCCCTCTTGTCCTTTAGTTGTCCTCTTTCTCTTTAGTTTTTTTGCGAATGATTCCGAATGCGAAATGTGTGTGTGTCCTCCATCACCCAAGAGAGAAGACTTCTCTAGTCATCGTCGTCGAGCAGCGAGATGACCTCGCGCTGCTGCTGCTGCTGCTGCTGCTGCTGCGGCGGCGGCGGCGGCGGGTGCGGCGGCAGCGTCGTCGGCCCCCCGGTCGCCCCGCCACCCGACCCCCGCTGCTGCTGCTGCTGAATCATCGCCATCTTGTGCTGCCAGTCGCGCTGCGCGCGCAGCTGCTCGGCCGTCAGCGGCTGGCCGGACGGGGGCGCGGGAGGGGGCGGATGGGCCCCGATCGGCGGGTACGGCTGCTGCTGCTGGAGGGGCGGCGGCGGCGTCTCCAGCATCGGCACGCCGCCGCGCGGAGGCGGGGGCAGCAGCTGCTGCGCCGCCGCATACGCCCGCTGCTGCTGCTGCTGCTGCTGCGCCGCCGCGTACGCCCGCTGCTGCTGCTGCTGCTGCTGGTGCTGGTGCTGCGGCGGCGGCGGCAAGGAGGGCGGCGGCGGCTCCGCGTTGGACCGCACCAGCGACTTAAACGCGGCCTCTGCCGACTTGGCCGCCTTGCCGCACGCCTTTTCGAGCTCGGCCAGCTGCGCCTGAAAGTCGAGCAGGTTGGCGCGCTGCAGGCGCGCGCGCTCCTCCTCGGGCAGCTGCGCAAAGTCCGCGCAGGAGTGGTACCTGGACCCCGTGCGCGCGATGAGCATGGACGCGTGCCACGCGTCGAGGGCCCGCCTGTGAGAC
The DNA here is from genome assembly GCA_009193075.1 of Mychonastes homosphaera. Taxonomy (NCBI): domain Eukaryota; kingdom Viridiplantae; phylum Chlorophyta; class Chlorophyceae; order Sphaeropleales; family Mychonastaceae; genus Mychonastes; species Mychonastes homosphaera. The sequence goes on from VXJC01000010.1 coordinate 701,406, forward strand.
TCGAGCAGCGCGCGCGCCAGCGTGGCGGCCGTGGCGCCGATCAGGTTGGCCGGGAGGCAAGCCGGGTCGTTGAGGCCCGGGGGCGAGGCTGCCCCGGACGCCAAGCCGACGCCGAGCGCGTTGAGCATGCCCTCGCGCCACGCCTGGGTGCCCCTGCGCACGTTGGTGACCTTCTGATCGGCCATGAGGACGGCCTCGGCCAGCGTCGCGGCCACGATGGGCTGGCGCCTGGCCGGCGGCGGCTGCTCTTCTGCGGACGATGGCCCTGCTGCCGCTGCCGCCGCTGCTCCTCCCGCGGCCGTCGCCACCGCCTGCTGATGATGCGGCAGCCACTGCTGCTGCTGCTGCGGCGGCGGCGGCAGGGCCAGCGGCTGCGGCGGCTGGTAGGCCCCGGCCGTCCCCGCCCCGCCCCCGGCCCCTCCCAGCACCGCGCGCACCGCCCCCTGGCCCGCGGCCACGGCCCGCGCCAGCGCCTGCGCCTCGGCCAGGCCCGCGGCGCGCTGCGACTGCTGCTGCAGCTGGTGCTGGTGCTGCCGCTCGAACCGCTCCGTCGCGACGTCCAGGCCCGCGGCGACCATCTCGATCGCGGCCGCCATCGCCGCCGCGTCCCCGGTCCCTGCGCCGGCGCCCGCGCCTGCTGCTCCGCCGCCGCCCGCGCCGTTCTCGTTGGCCCACCACCCGTCGTCGTGCTCGATCACGGGCGTCAAATCGTCGGCCACGCGCCGCTCGAGCCAGGTGGCGGCCAGCGTCTGCCGGCGCGCCTCGAGGGCCGCGTGCGCGGGGGTGCCAGGAGCCGGCGGGCCGTCCGGGCCGGGGCGCACGGGCGGCATGGCGCGCGCGACGCGCCGCGCCAGCGGGCCGTCCGCGTCCAGGATGTCCGCCCAGTTGCCGTAGCCGTGCCGCACGACGCGCGCGATGAGGCGCGCGTCCTCGCGGGCCGACCAGACCTCGGGCGGCGGCGGCGGGCCACCGGGGACGCCCCCACCAGGGGCCGCGTCCTCGGGGGCGCGCGGGGCGAGCGCGGGGGAGCTGAGGCGGGGGCCGATCCAGAGCGGGTCGCCGCCAAAGCGGAGGGCTCGCGCGCGGGTGAGCACCCGCACCCGCATGCCCGGGTCCTGCGGCTGGGGCGGAGCGCCGGCGGCGGCGGCGGCGGCGGCGGGGTCGGGCGGCGGCGGCTCGGCCTCCGACGCCTTGGCCAGGAGGCTGCGCAGGCGGTGCATGAGGCCGAGGCGCCGCGCGATCTTGAGCGCCGTGAAGGGCCCTGTGAACGTCCCGGGCGGCAGGCCGCGCAGCGACGGCAGGAGGGGCGGGCGCATGGCCGACAGCAGGGCGGCCGCGTGGCACGTCGTCGCGGCGGCGCGGCCGGGGCTGTCGGCGGCGTCCCACGCGCCCGAGGCCGCCACCGCCTCCTCGGCCGCGGCGCCGGCCTGCACGTGCGCCATGACCGCGACCGAGTAGGCCGACAGGGCGCCCGGGCTGTGGCCGGGGAGCGCGCGCATGAAGGGCTCCCAGTTGTCGTCGTCCGAGGGGGGGAGGACCTGGGGCGCCAGCGCCATCGCGCGCTCGGCCAGCTCGGCCTGCGTCGCCGAGCCGTAGGGGCCGGCGCCGCTCGCCGCAACGGCGCCGACGACCCGCCCGCGCTGCTGCTGCTGCTGCTGGGCCTGCCGCGCGTCCCTCAGGGCGGTCGAGGGCGCCTTGAAGGGCAGGCCGTGACGCATCAGCAGGCGCGCAAACGCGAAGCGCGCGGCGCTGTCGAGGCCGTAGACCGTCATCTCGCTGCCGTTGTCGAGGTAGGCGATGGCCGGCGGCAGGCGCGCGAGCGGGCCGCCGGCGGTGCCGCCGCCGAAGGACATAGCGGAGGCACGCGGAGGCGGCGACAGCGAGGGCGGCGGCGGGACCCCCGGCCCAAGCCGCGCCCTTCCTGCAACGGCCGCGTCCGGCGCCGGCGCCGCGGCCGGGGCCCGGCGGGCGGCCCGGGCCGCGCCTGGGGGCGGGGGCGCCCTGCGCCGCCGCGAGCTGCTCCGCGGCCACCTGGCCTCGCGCTGCGCCTGCCGGTTGCGCCTCGAGCGCGCCCTCGCCCCCCCTGCGGAGGATCGCGGCCGCCAGCCGCTCCTCCTCGAGCCGGTCGGCCTCGTCCTCCTCGTCCGCGCCGCCGCCCTGGCTGGCGCCCGGCGGCACGAAGTCCTCGTCGTCGGTCTCGCCCGCGGGACGGCGGCGGCGGGCGCGGCCGCCGCCCTCGCCGTTGCCGTCGCTGTCCTCGTCCTCGTCGTCGTCGTCCTCGTCCATGGCGCCGCCGCCGTACCCGCCGGCAGCGCCCAAGCCGCCGGCCGAGCGGCGCCGGCGGCCGCCGTCGTCCGCATAGTCGACGGCGGCGCGGCGGCGCTTGCCGCGCCCGAGCTCGGCGAGGCGCTCCTCCTCGGCGCGCAGCGCCTCGGCCTCGGCGAGCGTGGCGGCCTCGCCGAGGAGGCCGCGCCAAAAGTCGGCGCCCTCGGGCACGGGGGCGCTGTCGCGGCGGCCGGGCTGGTCGCCGTTGGGGGCGGCGCCGTTTGCGGTCGCGTCGCCCGCGGGCGGCTGCTGCTGGCCGTCTGGCGCCTGGCCGTCCGGCGGCTGCTGCGGGTTGTCCGCGCCGTCCTGCGGCGGCTGCTGCGACTGGTCCTCCTCGGCGGGCGCCGCGCGCAGCGCAAAGTGCGCGCACTTGAAGCCCGCCAAAAAGTCATCGTCGTCGTCCTCCTCCTCCCCGCTGCCCTGCGCGTCGTCGTCGTCGTCGTCATTGCCATCGTCGCCGTTCGCGGCGGCGTCCTCGGCCGCGCCGGCAGCATCAGGAGTACCGGCAGCGGCAGGAGCGGCAGCCGCCCCCCCGGCACCGCCACCCCCGCCCGCAGCGCTGCCGCCGGCCGACTTGCGGCCGCGCGAGAGGAGCCGCTCCAGCGCGGCGTCGTCATAGACGATGCGCATGTCCTTGTTGTTCTTCTTCTGGGCGGAGGAGGGGGGCGCGGCTCCGGGCGCGTCGGCGGCGGGGGCATCGGGCGCGGCGGGAGCATCGGCGGCAGGAGCAGCAGCGTCACCGCCGCCGCCCGCCGCGTCCCCCTCCGCCCCCGCCGTCGTTGCGTCGTCCCTAAACAGCTCCTTGGCGCCGTACCGCAGCAGGTCGTCCAGCTCGGCCGCGTCCTCCTTGCGCTTGCCGGAGGCGCCCCCGGGCGCCCCCATCACCACGCGCGCCATCAGCAGCTTGTCGCGCGCGCGCTGCATCATGCGCTCCTCGACCGTCGCGCGCGTGACGAAGCGCAGCGTCATCACCGCGCGCGTCTGGCCCAGGCGGTGGGCGCGCGCCTGCGCCTGGAGGTCGTTGTGCGGGTTCCAGTCGCTGATATGTTGATGTTTGTTGTCGTGGTTGTTGTTGTTGTGAGGGGGTGGGGGGGAAAATGGGGGTGGGGGGGTCGTCAGGTGGTTTTGTTTTTTTTCCTGCGGGGGAGGAGGGGGCGCCGCGTGGCGGAGCGCTCTTGTCCGTCCTTGCGCGCGCGCGCATCCCTCCCGATGCGCAACGGGTCGATCGCCTGACCTGTCAAAGATGACGACCGTGTCCGCCGTCTGCAGGTTGATCCCGAGCCCCCCGGCCCTCGTCGACAGCAAAAAGGCAAAGTAGTCGGCCGGGCGCGTGTTGAACGCGTCCACGCGCGCCTGCCGCACGTCCACAGGGACAGACCCGTCCACCCGCAGCGCGGGCCACCCCCTCAGCTCAAGCCAGTCCTCCAGCACGTCGAGCGTGGTGGTGAACTGGCTGTAGATGAGGACGCGGTGCCCGCCCGCGCGCAGGCGGGCCATGATGCGGTCGAGGAGGGCGAGCTTGCCGCTGGCGTCGAGCAGGGCGCGCAGGTGGTCCTCGGGCGAGGGGAGGGCGCCGTCCCCGCCGCCCGTCGCTGCTTTTGGCTCGCACGCGCGCGCCAGCTCGGCGAGCTCCGGGTCGCGGTGCGAGGCGAACAGGCGCGGGTGGTTGCAGCACTTGCGCAGCTCCATCATGAGGTTGCGCAGGCGTGAGACCGCCGCGGCCGCCTGGCCCGCGCCAAGGCGCTCGGCCTCGCCCGCGCGCCGCCGCCCGCGCGCCGTCAGCGCGGCCGCGCGCGCGGCGTCGGCCGCCGCCGCCAGCGACGCGTACGAGCGCGAGAGCAAGAGGCGGTAGGCGCGGCGCTGCAGGGGCGAGAGCTCGACGCGCAGGATGCGCTCGCGCTTGGGCGGGAGCTGGATGGCCACGTCGCGCTTGGTGCGGCGGAGGAGGTGGGGCCGCAGGAGCTCGCGCAGGCGCTCGACCTGCTCGGGCGTCGACAGGGCCTGCCCCAGCGAGCCCGCGGCGTTGTTGGCGGCCTCGTCGGCGGGGTTGTTGCCGCCGCCGCCGCTGCCGCCGCCGCCAGCAGCGGCCGCGACGGCCGCCGCCTCGGCCCCGAGCGCTTGCAGCACGGCCGGCAGGTCCGCAAACTTGGCCGGGTCCAGGAAGTGCAGCAGCGCAAACAGCTCCTCGAGACGGTTCTGTAAAGGGGTGCCCGTGAGCAGCACGCGCCGGCGCGCGGCGAGGCGGTCGAGCTCGCCAAACAATTTTCCGCCCTTTTGCCTCAGGCGGTGGCCCTCGTCGACGGCGAGCACGTCCCAGCGCAGCCTGAGGAGGCGGTTGAGGACGTCGGTCATGCCGGGCATCTCGTAGCTCATGAGGGCGACGTGCAGCTTGGCGCGGTCCTGCAGGGACTCCGGGGCGCCCTGCCACGTGGCGGCGAGCGAGGCGTCGGCATTTGAGGCGTTGGCGTTGGCGGAGGACGCGCCCGCGCCGCCGCCGCCGCCGCCACGGCCAGACGAGGCCGCCGCCAGCACCTCGTGCTGCATGATGACGCGCCGCGCGGCCGCGTCGCCGTGGATCACGACCACGTTGAGCTGCGGCGCCCACCGCTGGAACTCGCGCGACCAGTTGCGCAGCGTCGAGAGCGGCACGATCACGAGCGACGGCAGCACCTGCGACAGGGGGCCGGCGGGGCGGCGCGCCGGCTGCTGCTGCTCCTGCTGCCCCTCCTCCTCCTCTTCCTGCTGCTGCTGGTCTTCCCCCTGCCCCGCCGCCGCCTCCCGCAGGCGCCGAAGGTAGTCCCGCGCCGCGGGGGCCGCCCCCTCGCCGTAATACCGCGCGGCCAGCGCCGCCACCAGCTGCACGGTCTTGCCCAGTCCCATCTCGTCGGCCAGGATGACGTTGGTCCCCTGCGCGAGCGAGTGGTGGAGCCAGTTGAGGCCCTCGAGCTGGTAGGGGTAGAGGGTGGCGCCCGGGCTGAGGAAGGGGAGGCCCGTGACGGAGGAGAAGGCGCGGGCGGCGGTGGCGGCGGCGGCGTTGGCGGCGGCGTCGGCGGCATTGGCGGCCGGGGCGGAGGAGGAGGGGGCCTGGCGCGCCTTGCGCGCGAGGGCGCGCAGCGGCTGGCGCGCGCGCAGGGCGGCGATCTGGGCGCGCGCGTCGCGCACGGCGGCAGCGGGCTCCCACGTGCACGCGGCGTAGCCGAGCCCGCGCCAGCGCACCAGGAACTCGAGGCCCTCGGCCTCGTCGCGCGCGGCCGCGTCGTCGGGCGGGCCGCCGGGCAGGCGCGGCGCAAAGGCCGGGCGCGTGCCGTCGAGCTCGGTGGCGCCGCCGGCGTACGAGGACGGCGGGCGCGAGGCGAAGAGGGCGGCGGCGGCGCTGGCGCCCCCTTGGGGGCCGGCGATGGCGGCGGCCGCCGTGTTGGCGGCGGCGGTCGCCGCCGCCGTCGCCGCGGCTGAGGGCGGGTTGGCGCCGGCGGCCAGCTGCTGCTGCTCCGGTTGCTGCTGCTGGGCAGTCGCGGTGGTGCCGTTGGCGGCGGGGGCGGCCCCGTCGACCTGCATGGGATCAGAGCCGTCGCCTGCAGTGGCGGCAGCGGCGGGAGCAGCGGCGGCGGCGTCGGCAGGCGGCGGGGGGGAGGTGGCGACGGCGAGGTCGGCGGCCGCCTCGAATGCGGCGTCGGCGCCTCCCGCAGCAGCAGCAGCAGCAGCATCAGCATCAGCATCAGCATCAGCATCGTCCTCGGCCCCAGCGCCAGCGCCAGCGCCGCCCATTGAGGGCGAGGGCGACGACGAGAGCGACCGGTCCGACCCGAAGAAGAACTCGCTGCTGCCCTCGCCGTGCGCGCCGGCGTCCTCGCCGTCGCTGTTGTCCGTGGCGGCGGCCGGGCGCGCGGCGTTCTGCCGGGCCCTCTTGCCCGCGGCGGCGGCTGCAGCCGTCGACGGCCCCGCTGCTGCTGCGGCGGCGGCTCCTCCTCCCTGGCCCGACGCGGCGCGTCCCTTGCGGCGGCCGGTGCCGCCGCCAGCGCTGCTGGGCTTGTTGCCGCCGCCGCCGCCGCCCGGGCCCCCCTCCTCGCCCACCTGCCGCCGCCAGCCGGCCGCCGACCGCGTCGGCGCGGGCGCCGAGCGCCGCACGGGCAGCACGTGCCGCCCGGCCCCGCCGTGGTCCCCGCCGCCGTGCGGGGGGTCCGTGAGCGTGCCCACGAGCGGGTTGCGCGGGTGCCCGGCCAGCCCCGCGGCCGCCGCCGTGGACGCGCGCACGGCGACGACGCGGTCCACCTCGAGCCACTCCGGGTCGATGCCGCACCACGTCTCGTCGCGGCCGGGGGCCGCGCCCTCGGCGTCGTCTGCCACGGCGTCGTCGTCGGCCGCCGCCGCCGCCGCCGTGCCCGGCCGGATCCGGCCCTGGAGCTCGCGCCAGCGGCGCTCGAACGTGCGCAGGCGCACGCGCAGCTGCGGGCAGGCGAGGACGGCGCCCTCGGGGACCCACGTGCAGTGCCGGTGGCTCAGGGTGCGCCACTTGATGAGGAACTCGTTCTCCGCCGGGGGCGCCGCGGCCGCCGCGCTGTTGCCGTTGCCGCTGCCGCTGCCGCCGCCCGCCGCTTGCTGCTGCTGCTGCTGCTTGTCCTTGTCCTTGCCCTTTTCGTTGTCCTCGCGCGGCCGCACCCACAGGATCTTCTCTACGTCGTGCTCCAGGCGCTGCTGCAGCTCGCAGTAGGGGCACGGCCAGGGCGCCGAGGGCGTGTCGTCCATGCCCAGGCACCCCGGGTGGTACCAGCGCGGGCAGAAGCTGCAGCCCGGGCAGGCGTCCGGGTCCTCGGCGTCGGTGCGCCCGCACGCGCCGCAGCCCGCGCCGCGCTGCGCGGCGCGCTGGGTGAGGCGGTGGGGGGCGCGGCGGCGGGCGCCCCCGTAGTCGCCGTCGTCGTCGTCCTCGTCCATGACGACGGCGCCGTCGTCGTCGTCGTCGTCGTCGTCCGCGTCGTCGTCGTCGTCCTCCTCGTCCTCGTCGTCCTCCTCGTCGCACTCCTCCGGCTCGTCCGTCTCGGTCGACGCGTCGAGCGCGGCGGCCGTCTTCTTGAGGCGCGCGCTGGCGGTCGCGGCGGCGGCGCGGCGGCCGACGGCGCGCGCGGGGGACGAGCGCCGGCGCTTGCCGCGGCCGCGGCCGCTGCCGCCGCCGCCCTTGCCGCCGCAGCCTGCGCGCAGCAGCGAGTTGGTGCTGGTGGTGCCGTCCGCAGCCGTCTCCTCGTCGTCCTCGTCGTCATCGTCGTCCTCGCCCTCCTCATCATCATCATCGCCGTCGTCGTCGTCCTCCTGCCCGGCGGACGAGCCCCGCCGCCGCTTCTTCTGCTTCCTGTTGTCCTTCTTCTTCTTCTTGCCCGTGTTGCGGCCGCCGCGCGTTGCGGCCGCCGCCGCCTCGGCGACCGTCCCGCGCCGGCCCCCCTGGCGCCGCGCGGGCAAGGCGTCGGAGCCGCCGTCTCCATCGTCGCCGCCGTCCTCGTCGTCCGTGCTGGTGCTCTCGGCGCGCTGCGGGTCCTTGCCCGCGGCGAGCCGCCGCTCGCGCCGCCGCTCCTTCCACGCCGCGAGGACGGCCGCGTCGCCCGCGCTCTCGGCCCGGGCGTTGGCGGCGCTGGCGGTGCGGATGGCGTTCTCCAGCTCCCGCGCCATCTCGGGCGCCGGCTCGCCCGGCTGCAGCTCGACGGGCGGGGGCGGGGGCGCGGGGGCTTGCGGGGGCGTGCGCGCGCTGCTGTTGCTGCCACCAGCAGCGCCGGCAGCGCGCGAGCGCGGCGCCGCCGCCGGGGGCCATGCGTCGACGCGCCGCACCTTCAGCGGCCGCTTGCGCCGGGAGGCGGAGCAGCCGGGGGGGTACAGGCCCTCCATGGGCATGGGGGTGGTGGTGCTGGGGGGGGAGTGGTGTTGCGGGGGTCTGGCCGCTGCTGTGTTGTTGCGGTTGAAACAAAACCGTGATGGCGGGGAAAGGTGCGAGAAAGGGGGGGAAAGAGGTTCTCTCCCTCCTCTCCGCCTCACAGCGCGCGTCGCGCCCGTGAACTCGTCGATCCGGCGCGCGCTGCTGCTGATGCTCCTCCTCCTCCTCCTCCTCCTCCTCCTGCTGCTGCTCCTCGCCGGCCGCTCGCGCTGCCCCTCCTGTTGGCGAGAGAGCAGTCGAGGGGAGATGAGGAGTGGGTTTTGGGGGGGAAAGGGGTGTGTTATTTGAAAAAAGCAGAGTCGCTCTCTCTCACACGGGTCGTCCAATGATTCCGCTGAGGTGCGCGCGAGACGCGAAAGGGGATGGGAAATGTGCGTCGGGTGGCGCGGGGGGGGGGGGGGGGGGAGTGGGGTGCCGAGCGCCGGGTTGTAAGCACCCCGACGCGCGACCGACGCCAGCGCGCGCTCCGACGCCGACGCCGACGTCGACGCGATGGAGCGACGGAGGTTGGGGCCAGCCGCCCCAGTTTCGTCCGTCAAAGAGAACCGCCCCCAAACCGCGACCCCGTTCCTCTCCACCTCGCTGCGTGTAACACCATCGTCATCATCATCATATTTGGCCATGGCGGCGGCGCGCGCGGCGCGGGGGCGCGGTCGCCCCGTGGCCGCCGCCGCGCTGCAAGCGCGCTCGCCACGTACAACGCGCGCGTCGCGCTGCGCGAGGAGGGTGAGCGAAATCACACGACCGAGTACCTGTTCCCGCCCATCCCACCACCGCCCATCCCGCCGCCCCCGCCCCCCATCATCGCCCGGTCGGAACGCAGGGCTTTCTCACAGGCCTCCTCCATCATGCGCTTCACCTCGTGCTTGGCGCGCCGCACCACCTCCTGCGTCGGGCCCTGGATCAGGAGGTGCAGCTTGCGCTCCCCTGCTGGCGGCGGGGGGCCCCCTGGCCTCACGTAGACGCCCTTCGTGATCACGGCCGCCCCCGTGAGGTCGTTGAGCTCGGCCGCAAAGCCGCGGTGCGTGACGCGCCAGCGCGCCTGCTGCGGGAAGTCGTTGATCTCGAGCTCGGCCTCGAACCCGCCCGAGAAGGGCGTGGCGGCGTCGGCGGCGGCGTCGGAGGAAGGGGGCAGGGCGGAGGCGGCAAGAGCGGGGGGAACGAGGGGGGCAGCGCCGGGGGCGCGGCCGCCGGCGGCCGCGGCGGCTGCGGCGGCGGCGGCGGCGGCGACGGCGGCAGCGCCCGAGCCGGGCGGGGCGGCGGCGCCCTTGCCCGCGGCGGCCGCGGCCTTGGCGGCGGCGACCTTGGCGGCGGCGCGCGCGGCGGCGGCCTGCGCGGCGCGCACGGCCGCCAGCTTGGCCGGGTCGGCCTCGGCCACGGGGGCGACGGCGGCGGGGAGGGGCGGGGCGGCTGCGGCTGCGGCTTGAGTCGCAGGGGCGACACCGCCACCAGCCGCCGCTGCAGCCGCAGCCGCAGCCGCAGCCGCAGCCGCAGCCGCAGCAGCGGCCGCAGCAGCAGCAGCAGCAGCCGCGGCGACCGCGGGATCGGCCGACGCACCAGCAGCCGCGAGAGGAGCAGCAGCAGCAGCAGCGGGAACCGGCGCAGCAGCAGCGGCAGCGACGGCCACCCCCCTGGCGGCGCGCTCGGCCGCGCGCTCGGCCGCTTTTGCCGCGCCCGCGGGCCTGACCGCCCCAGAAGCAGAGGGCTTGCTGCCGCCGCCGCCCGCCTCCGCGGCGGCGGCAGGCGCGCCGCCCAAGGCCTCGCCGTCGTCGTCGCTCGACGCCTCGTCGTCGTCGCCGGCGTCCTCAGCCCCGCCCCCGCCGCCCTCGAGCAGCCGCCGCCGCCGCCGCTCCGCGCGCCGCGCCTCGCGCGCCTCCTCCTCAGCGTCCTCGTCAAACAGCACCCCCCCGCCCGCCGCCTCCTCGTCCACGAGGCCCATCTGCCGCGCGGCCGAGCGCTGCGCGCGCCGCGCCGCCTGGTCTTCGGCGCGGTCGAAGCGGAAGCCGCTGCCGCCAAACCCGCTGCCGTGCCCCTTCACGAGCCCCCTTTTCCGCTTGGCCTCGAACGCCTCGGCCACGGCCGCCAGGTCAGAGGGCACAGGGGCGCCCGACTCGCGCAGAGCGCGCACGAGGTCCCCGGCGTAGCGCTCGTCGCCCGGATCGCCCGTGGTGGCGAGGGGGTCGACGGCAACGATGGCGCCGGACTGGGACGTGAGGGGGGGCTGCTGCTGGGCGGGGGTGGTGGCGGCGGGAGCAGCAGGAGCAGGAGCGGACGCGCCGCCCGAGCCCCCGCCCTCGCCCTCGCCTTGCTCCTCCTTTTGCTTCTGCCGCTCGAGCCACCACGCCGGCGGCGCCAAAAACGTCACCGCCGTCCCCTTTGCGCCCGCCCTCCCCGTCCTACCCACGCGGTGCACGTAGTCCTCGCGGTGCGTGGGCGGGTCGTAGTTGATCACGAGCGACAAACCGGGAACGTCCAAACCCCGCGCGGCCACGCTCGTCGCCACCAGGATGCGCGCGACGCCGGTTTTAAAGTCCCCCACGGTCGAGTCGCGGTCGGCCTGGTCTTTGCCGCCGTGCAGCGACAGCGGAGGGTAGCCGTGGCGCAGGAGGTCGCGGTAGAGGGCGTCGCAGCGCTCCTGCGTGGACACGAAGATGAGCGTCTTTCCGCCCTTTTCGTACCACTCCCCCAGCAGCTCGAGCAGGCGCAAAAAGCGCTCCTGCCCGTCGGGCCTCAGCTCGACCGACTGGGCGATGTCGCGGTTGACGACCGAGCGCCCGCCCACGTTGACCTCGACGGCCGTGGAGGGGGACATGAGGGCGCGCGCGAGGCGCTCGACGGCCCGCGGAAACGTGGCCGAGAGCAGCACCGTCTGCCGGTCGGCGCGCACCGCCCCCACCAGCCGCTGGATCTGCGGCTCGAAGCCCATGTCGAACATGCGGTCGGCCTCGTCGAGCACGAGGTAGGTGACGCGGCGCAGGTTGGTGACCCGGCCGCCGCCGTTGCTGCTGCCGCCAGTGCCATTGCCGCCGCCGCCCCCGCCCCCGCCGCCGCTGGCGAGCAGGTCGATCAAGCGCCCGGGCGTCGCCGCTACCAGCTCGGCCCCCCTCTTGAGGTCGGCGATCTGGCTCGCCACCCCGGACCCGCCAAAGACGGCGACGGCCGTCATCCCCAGGGGCCTGGCCAGGCGGCGCGCCTGGAGGGCGATCTGGGCGACGAGCTCGCGGGTGGGCGCGAGGACGAGGCCGATGGGGCCGTCGGCCTGCCTCAGCGGGGGCTGGTCTTTGGCGTGCCTTAGAAAGGGCAAAACGTACGCGAGCGTCTTGCCGCTGCCCGTCTTGGCGATGGCGAGGCAGTCGCGCCCGCTCATGATCACGGGGAGGGCCTGCGCCTGCACAGGGAGGGGGCGGTCGAGGCCGGCGGCCAGGAGCGCGTCGACGACGCGCGCGGGCAGGCCCGCTTGCGTCCAGGACCGGATCGGCCGGGGGATGGGCTGCTTCCCTCGCACGCGCACGCCGTCGAGCTCCTTCCTGAGCGCGGCGACCTCGGCCTCGGTCATGCGGGCGATGTCGGGGACCTCGGTGTAAAAGTCGCGGCGGAAGGGCGGTAAAGGGGCGGCGTCGGACGCGGCGGCCTGGGCGGCGAGGCGCTCCCCCTTGGACAGGGCGCGCGCGCCGCTCGCGACGGCGCGCGCCCACGCCGCGTCGTCCTCCTCTTCGTCGTCCTCCTCCAGTTCTTCGTCCTCGCCGCCGCCGTCTTGCTCCTCCTGGTCCGATTCCGAGTAGGGTCGGGGCACGCGCGCGCCGCGCTTGCGGCGGCGGGTGGGCGGTGGTGGCTGCTTGGGGGGGTTGGCTGCTGTTGCTGCGGCTGCTGCTGCGGTCGCTGTCGCCCCGCCGCCGTCCGCGGCCTCGGCCATGGCCGCGTCGCCGTCGCCGTCGGTCGCCCCTGCTGCTGCCGCGGCTCCGTCCCGCTGCTGCTGCTGCTGCTCTTGCTGCACCTGCTGCTCCGCGGCCCGCCTCAGGAGCGCCACCTCGGGCAGCACCTCGGCCGCCATGAACGCGTCCAGGGGGTCGACTTCGGCGTCGCCCTCGGCGCCGCCGTCGGCAGCTGCCGCCGCTCCTTCGTCCTGCTGCTGCTGCTGCTGCTGCTGTTCCTCGCCGTCCTCATCCTCGTAGCGGATGCGCTTGGGCGGGCGCCGCTTCCGCCGCTTGTCGTCGTCGTCGTCCTCCTCGTCTGCCCAGCCGGCGGCCGGGGCTGCTGCTGATGCTGCTGCTGCCGCCGGTGCCGCCGCTCCTCCTCCTGATGACCCTGCGGCTGCGGGCCGCTGCAGGCTCAGCCAGGACGACGACCCGGGCTGGCGCGGCGCTGCTGGTGGCGCTGCTGGTGCTGCTGGTGCTGCTGGCGCCCCCTGCTGCTGCTGCTGCTGCTGCTGCTGGGCGAGCTTGCGCGCCCGCCACTCCTCGAGGCGGCGGCGGCGGCGCTCGACCTCCGGGTCGAGGGCGGCGGCGGCACCAGGGGCGGCCCCGTCTCCCTGCTCCTGCTGGGGCTGCATATCGGCGGCAGCTCCCCTGCTCTGCTTCTTTTTCTGCTCAGGCGCGGCAGTCCATCGGCAGCGGCGGCGTTGGCGTTGGCGTTGGCGCGCGCGCGCGACGGCGGCGGCGGCTTTCGGCTTTCTCTCTCCGCCTCTTGCAAGGGAAGGGAAAAGGTAGCCCGCGCGCGCGTGTGTGTGATGTGTCCCTATGCGTCCTCAAGGCGGGCCGAGTGGAGTGGGCTCAGCTGTGCTGCCTACGGGGGCGAGTGACGGGCGGGTGTCTCGTCGTCGTCGTCGTCCTCAAATCGTCGGGCTGAGGCTCGGCCGCCTCGCGTCGGCTGTGTGCGGTGTTGCTCGAGCTGTGCGGGGCTGTCGATCGAGTGCGTGATTGAGTGAATGTGCGGATGTCCGGAGTGTTTTGTTTTTGCGATCGCGACAAGGGGGCCGACAGCTCTCTTGAGAGAGAGGTGGGAGAAGGCAGCGACTCTCCTCCCCTCTTCACCCCTTGCGCTGGCGCTGCAGTCGCCTCTTCAGAGCCGTCTCTCTCCCCCCCCTCCTTCTCCACGAGGCGCCCTCTCTCATCAAAGAGCGAGAGGCTTTTGATCGTCATTGTGTGCGCGTCACCCGCGCCCCACACCCCTTTCGCGCGCGAGCCGGCGTTTGACGCGGCTCCTCCTCCTCCTCTTCTCACCGCCCCTTTTTGGCGCGTCGTCGTCCCTCTCCCAAGCGCCGACCTCTCCCGCCCCAGCGAGAGCGAGCGAGGCAGCCCGCTCCGCGCTCCGTCGTCAGCAGAGCACAAGCGACGCCCACCAAAGAACGAGGAGCATGAAGATGAGCGTCTGCGCCACGGCCGTCGCAATCGGCGCCGACGCGACGGCGACCGCCAGCGCCAAGCCCGCAGTTCAACCGCCGCAAGCGCCAGCCGCCGCCAATGGCGTCAACCACCCCCACCCCACCGCCTCTGACAACGCCGTCGACGAGCTCGAGCTCATCCGCACGCGCAGCGCCACCCTCGCGCGCCCCCCGCTCGTCATCTGCGGGCCCAGCGGCGTGGGCAAGGGCACGCTCATCGGGCGCCTCGTCGCCGACCACCCGCAGCACTTCGGCTTTTCGGTCTCGCACACGACGCGGGGCCCTAGGCCGGGCGAGGTGGACGGCGTGTCGTACCACTTCACGACGCGCGAGGCGATGGAGCCGATGGTGGCGCGGGGGCTGTTCCTGGAGCACGCCGAGGTGCACGGCAACATGTACGGCACGAGCGCGGCGGCCGTGCTGGACGTGTGCTGCGGCGGGAGCGGGAGCAACGGCAACGGCAACGGCAGCAACGGCAACGACAACAACGGCACCACCACCGACGGCCGCGTCTGCGTGCTCGACATCGACGTGCAGGGCGCCGCGCAGCTCAAGCGCTCCCCGCTGGGGGACAAGGCCCTCTTCGTCTTTGTCGCCCCGCCCTCGCTCGAGGAGCTCGAGCGCCGCCTGCGCGGCCGCGGCACCGAGACCGAGGACCGCATCGCGCGCCGCCTGGCGGGGGCAAGGGCCGAGCTGGCCAAGGCCGAGGAGCCCGGGTTCTTCGACGAGGTGATCGTCAACGACGACCTGGACTCGGCGTACGCGTCCCTCCTGCGGGCGGTGCAGGCGCGCGCCCCGCCGGGGACGCTCCCGCCCGCGGCCGTGGCCGACGCAGAGGCCAAGGCGGCCGCCAAGTTCCGCGAGGCCGCGCGGCTGTCGGCGGCGGCGGCCGTCGCGGCCGTCACCGCAACGGCGGCGGCGGCGGCGGCGGCGGCGACGACGGGACATCAGCCAACCCAGCAGCAGTCCCGTCCGCAAGCAGAACCTCAGCAGCAGCAACAGCACCACCAGGACGGCCTGCGCGACTACATCTCCGACCAGGGGGTCGACGCCGCGCTGCGCGAGGCCCTGCTCGCGCTGGCCGTCGTGCGCCCGGACGAGCCGCTGAGGTTCCTGGGCGAGCACCTGATCAAGCAGCAGGAGGCGCGGGCGCGCAAGTGACGCCGCGGGCCTATTTTTCCTCCTCTGGGCCGCTGACGAGAGAGTTGTGCGCGCGCGATTCGAACCCCCTTCTTTTTGGAGAGAGACCCCCCCTTTTTGCGCGAGGGAGCGGGGGCGCGCTGCGAGAGCGCCCCCCCCCCCCACCCCGTGTCGCGCCGGCCTCCTCTCCCCCTCCTCCCCTCCCCCCGTCCCCGCGAAAGCATCCTTTCGTCCTTCCCCCCCTCCCGAAACGCCCTGATCCCCCCAAGTCCTCGCCCCATGTCCTCTGTGCGACATAGATACAGCTCAACTCGAGATGCCCCCAACACTGTGTTATAAAAAAAGACAAGCAACGCACCGCGAGACGCCGCCAAGGCGCCTAAAACAAAAAGAAATACGAGGAAAGAAAGAAGAACCGCGCTCGTTTACAACAGCAAAGCAGCAAGTCTCAGTACTGCGTCACCACGGCCGTCGCGATCGCCGCCGTCCCGGCCAGCGCGAGCGGCGGCAGCATCCTGCTCACGAGCAGCGCCCCGGCCGAGGGCTGCGCGGGCCGCACGCCGTGCAGCAAAGCAAGCAGCGCCGTAAAGACGGTGAGCGCGCCCGCCTGGTGGAGCGCCCCCAGGGTGGGCGGCACGTACGTGAGCAGCGTGGCCACCCCCAGCCCCGCTTGGGCCCAGGTGACCGCCGCCGCCGCGGCCAGCAGCGTGGACGCATTGCCGGGCAAGGGCAGGCGCCGGTGCGCGAGCCAGAGGCCCGTCGCCGCGGCGAGCGTCGAGACGGCCAAGGCGCGGTGGTGGAGCTGGACGGCCGCCGTGTTCTCGAAGGCGTTGCGCCACCAGGGGAGGCGCGGGGCGCCGTGCTCGCCCCAGTAATCGTCGGGGATCCACTGACCGTTCATGGTGGGAAAGGTGTTGTAGGCGTGGCCGGCGTCGAGGCCCGCGACAAAGGCACCCGAGGCGGCCGTGACGCCGACGAGAGCGGCGAGCGGCAGCGCGCGGCGGCGCACGAGCGCGGCGGCGGCGGCGGGCTGGGCGGCGGCGGCGGCGGCGGCGGCGGCAGCGGGCACGGGCTGCCACAGCGACAGCGAGGTCCAGACGAGCGTCGCGTAGATGGCAAAGGCGCTCGTCAGGTGCGCGGCGAGGCGGTAGGGCGAGACGCGGGGCACCTGCTCGCACCCGCCGCCCTCGGCGACGAGCTTGGCGGCGGGGGAAGAGGCCGCGGCCTTGGCGTTGGCGTCAGCATCGCTGCCGGCGACCCCCACCACCACCGGCGCGCGCGGCTCCTTCAGGCCCGACCGCACCATCCACCACCCCACCAGGCCCTGGGCCCCGCCCATGGCCATCAGCACGCCCAACCGCGCCCCGAGGGGCCCGTTGATCGACCCCCTGACCGCGAAGTAGAGCGCGGGCAGCGCGAACCCCAACCCCAGCAGCCTGCCCCACATGCGGTGCGCGTACTCCATCGCAAAGATGAACTTGAAGTCGTCGACGGTCATGTGCGAGTGCACGAGGCGGTACTCGGGCGACGCGCGGTACTTGGCGAACTCGGCGTCCCAGTCCTCGGGCGTGAGCGGGAGGCGCTCGCCTGAAAACTTCCAGTCTGTCATCGACAGCCCGGAGCGCGTGAGGCGGGTGGCGCCGCCCAAAACCACCATGGAGAAGGTCCACCCGGCGCACGCGGCGAGCCAGAGGGCAACGCTGCGGCGGGCAGACTCGGGCAGGAGGGGGGAGGCGAGGCGGAGGGCCGGGTTGGTGATGGTGGCTGTTGATGTTGTTGTTGCGGCTGCGGCTGCGGGGGAGTCGAGGGCGAGGGTGCTGCGCAGGCGGCGCAGGAGCGACGGCGGCGGCGCGGCGAGGGCGCGCGATGGCGCGGCGGCAACAACGGCGCTTGGCCGGAGCGCTGTTGATGCTGCTGCTGACGCTGCTGCTGCTGCTGCTGCTGCTCCTGCTCTTCCGGATGCCGTCGTCAGGCCGCGGACCAGGGCCAGGATGGAGGGCGCGGGCAGGAGCGAGGACGATGGGGCTCGTCCCCTTGTTGCTCCGCAGCCCGCCAGCGCGGCCAACTCGCGCTGCCGCACCGCCGCGTGCGCCTGCGCCACGTACTGCCGCACCAGCAGCACCGCGGCGCGGCGCCCGGGCTCCGACATCCCCTCTCGCCGATTGGATTTGGGTGGGTGCGTGCGCAGAGTCGAGATGGAGGGGGGGTTTTGTCTGGTGGTGACGACGACCGATGTCGAGCGCTCGTCTCGTCACACGAGTCGACCGAGGAATGCGCGCGTCGTGCTGCGTCGTTGACGTTCTCTCTGATGTTGTTGTCGAGTGTGAGGATAGCTCGAGGGCGGAGGCGTGAATCGTCAAGAAGAGGGGCGGACAAAGGAGAGCGAGCGTCGGCGGCGTCGGCGGCGCCGGCAAACGGCGAGGCGGTACGCGGCTCTGTCGCTTCTCTCTCAAGAGCTGGCCCTCCTGCGCCCGAGCGGCACACACACACACATAGACCGACCCCGACAAACCCTGTGACTATCGGATACAGAGGGACAGAGACAAGAGAGCGAGCACTCCCAAAGCTCCCTCCCAGACGAACGTTTGAACCGCCCGCTCCTCTTTTCACCCCCCCCGGCCTTTTTGCCCCCGCGTGCGCGCCGGCTTGAGGCTGCGTGCGCGGGAAGCGCTTCTTGTCGAGGTACGGTGCCTGTACGCACGCGCTCTCGTGTGCTTTTGGGGCGCATTGAAGCGATCGTCTCGGAGACAGGAGGAGAGAGAGAGGGAGAGGGAGAAGCACCGCGACAGCTGCTTTTTTCCCGCCTTCCGCCTCTCTATGCACGCGGCGCTCTCTCTCTCTCTCGAAAGGCGCCAGGCGCGAGAGACAGCGCTGCACTGGCTGCTGCTGCAAACGCACTCGCGGCCTGTATCGCTGGCTGGCGAACGGCGCCGAAGAAGAAGAGAGAGCGGCAAAAGCCCGTCTCTGCTTTTTTCAAATGCGAGCCCTCTCTCTCCTCCTCCCTTCGCCCCCTCCCTCTCGCGCTCACCTCCTCCAAACGCAACCACGGCGTCCGACCCTCCAACGACACCAACAACACCACCAACAACTCAACCACAACAGGCCACCACCACCACCCGAAAGAGCAAAAAAGAGAGACCGACCGACAAACCATGTCGGCCGCCGACGCGCCGATGGCCGACGCGCCGCCGGCTGCCGACGCCCCCGCCGCCCCGGACGCCCCGCCCGCTGCGCCGCCCACCTCGGTCTGCGGCGCACGCATGGGCGTCACGCCCGGCGCCCGCCTCATGATCCGCGAGATGGTCCTCGACAACTTCAAGTCGTACGCCGGCGAGCAGCGCGTGGGCCCGTTTCACAAGTGCTTCTCCTCGGTGGTCGGCCCCAACGGCAGCGGCAAGAGCAACGTCATCGACGCCATGCTGTTCGTGTTCGGGCGGCGCGCCAAGCAGCTGCGCTTCAACAAGGTCAGCGAGCTCATCCACAACTCGGCGTCGCACCGGTCGCTCGAGCGCGCGTGCGTCACCGTGCACTTTCAGGAGATCTTTGACGTGGCGGCGGCGGCCTCGGCGGGCCAGGGCGGCGCGGCGCCCGGCCAGGGCGGCGCCAGTGCGGGCGACGGCGACACGTACACGGTGGTCGAGGGCAGCGCCTTCACGGTCGCGCGCACGGCCACGCGCAGCAACGGCTCCGACTACTACGTCAACGGCCGCAAGTGCGGCGCCAAGGAGGTCGCCCTGCTGCTCAAGTCGAAAGGGATCGACCTCGACAACAACCGCTTTTTGATCCTCCAGGGGGAGGTCGAGCAGATCTCGCTGATGAAGCCGCGCGGGGAGTCGCCCGGGGACACGGGCCTGCTGGAGTACCTGGAGGACATCATCGGGACGGACGCGCTGGTGCCGCAGATCGAGGAACACGGGAAGCGGTGAGGCGGTGTCCTCTTTTGCGCGCGAGCTGTTTTCCTCGCTTGTTCCCGCGGGGGAGGCCTGCCCGCCCGCGCGCAACCACGCTCTCACGCCCCCCCCCCCCCCCCAAAAAAAAAAAAAAAAAACACCAACCCCCTCACCACCACCACCACCACAACAACACAAACAACATACAAAACAGCCTCGACGAGCTGAACGAGCGCCGCCAGTCGATGATCGCCAAGCTCAAGGCGGTCGAGCGCGACAAGGCCGCGCTGGAGGGGCGCAAGCTGGAGGCCGAGGCCTACCTGTCCAAGCAGGCCGAGCGCCTGCGCCTGCGCCTGGCGGGCAACATGGCGCACCGCCGCCGCCACGAGGTCGGGCTGGCGGACGTGGCGGCCAAGACGGCCGAGTTCCAGGCGCGCCTGGAGCACGAGCGCGCCAAGTTCAAGGCCTTCGACGGGGAGCTCAAGGCGACCGAGGACGCGCTGGCGGCGGCCGACGCCAAGCACTCGTCCGCGTCCTCGGCGCTCGAGAAGGCGCAGGCCGACTTCAAGAAGTTCGAGCTCAAGGACACCAAGCTGCGCATGGACCTCACGCACGCGCGCCAGAAGCAGAAGAAGGCGCAGGCCAAGGCCAAGGCGGACAGCGACGCCGTCGCGGCGCTCGAGGCCGACATCGCGCGGCTCGAGGGCGCCGAGGTGCCCGCCGCGGCCGCGCTCGTCGAGTCGCTTCAGCGCGACCTCGCCGCCGCCGAGGCCACGGTCGAGAAGCTGCAGTCGGCCGTGCACGGCGAGGTGGAGCGGCTGCGCGCGCAGCTGGGCGCCGTGAAGGCCGAGCTGGCGCCGTGGGAGCAGCAGATGCGCGAGGTGCAGGCGCGCGTCGACGTGGCCACGAGCGAGCGCGACCTGGTGCTGCGCGAGCAGGCCGAGGCCAAGGCGCGCCTCGAGCAGGCGAGGGCGTCGCTCGAGGCCGCGGCGGCCGAGGCCGACCAAAAGGAGCGCGAGATCGTCGCGCTGCGCGCCGAGCTCGAGTCGGCACGGTCGGACGAGGCCTTTGCGCGCCAGGCGGCCGAGGCGGCCACGAAAGCCGAGGCCGAGCTCGAGCAGGCGCTGCGCGCCCTGCGCGCGCGCGCGGGCGGGTTGCGCCAGGAGACGTCGAGCGCCAGCACGGCCAACGCGGCGCTCGCCGCGCTTTTGGACGCCAAGAAAAAGGGCTCGATCCCGGGCCTCCACGGGCGCCTGGGCGACCTGGGCGCCATCGACCCGCGCCTGGACGCGGCCATCAGCACGTCGTGCCCGCAGCTCGACCACATCGTCGTCGACACCATGGTGGACGCGCAAAAGGGCGTCGAGCTCCTGCGCAAGGGCCAACTGGGCGTGCGGTCGTTCCTCATCCTCGAGCGCCAGCGCCACTTTGCGCCCCGCCTCACTTCGGGCCCACCCGCTCCTTTGCCCGAGGGGTGCGTGCGCCTGTATGACGCCGTCAAGCCCTGCTCGGACGCTGCGCGCCTCGCCTTCTACAGCGTGCTGCGCGACACGGTCGTCACCGAGACCACGCAGCAGGCGCGCGACCTGGTGTTTGGCGGCGGCGGCAAGGGCGACTCGCCGTTCCGGCGCGCCGTGACGCTCTCGGGCGCGGTGGTCGAGGCGGGCGGCACGCTAACGGGCGGCGGGCAGCCGCGCCGCGGGCGCATGCGCGTGGGCGACCGGGCCCCCTCGGGCGCGGCCGCGGCGGCCGACGCCAAGGCCGCGGCGGCCGAGCTCGTGCAGGCCGAGCGCGAGCTGGCCGCGGGCGACGAGAGGCTGCGCCAGGCGCGCGACGAAAAGGAGGCCGGCCTGAAAGCGGCCGCCGCGTGCGCCAAGCGCGCCGCCCAGCTCGAGCTC
This sequence comes from Mychonastes homosphaera, assembly GCA_009193075.1. Lineage (NCBI taxonomy): Eukaryota > Viridiplantae > Chlorophyta > Chlorophyceae > Sphaeropleales > Mychonastaceae > Mychonastes > Mychonastes homosphaera. Next base: position 721,953 of record VXJC01000010.1, read on the forward strand.
GCGCTGCCCAAAGCGGCGGCGGTCGTCGAGGCCAAGCGCGACGAGGCGCGCGACCTGCAAGGCCGCCTGGGGGAGCTCGAGGCCGCGGCCGTCGCGCGGCCCGAAGACGAGCAGCGCGCGCGCGAGCTCGCGCGCCAGCTCTCGGACGAGGCCATCAACCTGGCCAAGCTGCGCGCCAGCAGCGGGGGCCTGGCCAAGCGCGCGGCCGAGCTGCAGGCCAAGATCGAGCAGGCGGGCGGGGAGCCCTTGCGCAAGGCGCGCACGCAGGTCTCCACCCTCACCAAGAAGATCGCCGACGCCGAGGGCGAGGGCGCCGCCAAGACGGCGCAGGCGCAACAGGCGGCCAAGCAGCTGGCGCGCCTGCGCAAGGAGGGCGGGAAGGCCGGGGGCGACGCCGAGAAGTTGGAGCGCGAGGTGGCCGGGGCGCTCGAGGCGCTGAAGGCGATCGAGGCGGACGCCATGGCCGTGATGGCCCGCGTCGAGGCCCTGCAGCAGGAGGCCGAGGCGTCGCGCGCCGAGGCCGAGGCCGCGAAAGCCGCGCGCGACGCCAAGTCGGCCGAGGTCGGCGTGGTGCGGTCGGTCGAGGTCGAGGTCGAGGCGGCGCTGGCAAAGCTGGCGGGCGCGCAGCGCGACCACGCGGCCGAGGCCAAGCGGCTGTCGCGCGAGCTCGAGGCGGACGGCGAGGCGCTGGGGGAGTACCTCCCGCGCCTGGCGGCGGTCGAGCGGGCGGCGGAGGCCGAGGAGGAGGAGGAGGAGGCGGAGCGGCGGCGGGAGGAGAAGGACGGCGACGACGGCATGGAGGTGGACGCAGAGGAGGATGCAGAGGAGGCAGAGGAGCGGCCGGCGGCGGCCAAGGGCGGCGGCAAAAAGGGGGCGAGCGCCGGAGGCGGCGGCGCCGGCCTGCCCGCCGGCACCTCGTTTGACGCGCGCGGCGCGCCCGTGCTCTCGGACGAGCAGCTCGACGCCCTCTCCACCGACGACCTCTTCTACCGCGTCGCCGTCCTCGACGAGCAGCTGCGCGCCATGTCCCCGGACCTCGACGCCATCGACGCGTTTGCGGAAAAGGCGCGCGACTTTGCCGAAAAGGCGGGCGAGCTGCAGAAGGCGACGGGCGAGCGCGACGCGGCGAGGCGCGCGCACGACGCGCTGCGCAAGTCGCGCCTCGACGGCTTCATGGAGGGCTTCAACGCCATCTCGCTGAAGCTCAAGGAGATGTACCAGATGATCACGCTGGGCGGCGACGCCGAGCTCGAGCTGGTCGACACGCTCGACCCGTTCTCCGAGGTGAGAGAGCGTTTTTTTTTGTTTTCGCGCAGGGCAGGGGGCGCGGCGCGCCTCGGCTCTCGCTCTTTTTCTTCTTCTTCTTCTTTTGGCAACGCCGCTGACCCGCGCCCAAAACAACCACCCGACCCAACCAACCACCCAACCACCCAACCACCACAACAACAAACTACACAGGGCATCGTCTTCTCCGTGCGGCCCCCCAAAAAGTCGTGGAAGCACATCGCCAACCTCTCCGGCGGCGAAAAGACGCTCTCGTCGCTCAGCCTCGTCTTTGCGCTGCACCACTACAAGCCGACCCCCCTCTACGTGATGGACGAGATCGACGCGGCGCTCGACTTCAAGAACGTGTCGATCGGTGAGTGGGCGTCTTTCGACTTGGTCTCTCGGCGGCTTGCCCGATTCCTCCCCCGCCGCAAACAAGCTAGACCAAGACGCTCACGCCCCCCCCCCTCTCCCCCCCCCCCCCGCCCCCCCCGCGCTCCCCCCCCCGAAAAAACCAACCAAAACCCAAACAACAGTCGGCCACTACATCAAGGAGCGCACGAAGAACGCCCAGTTCGTGATCATCTCGCTGCGCAACAACATGTTCGAGCTGGCCGACCGCCTCGTCGGCATCTACAAGACGGACAACGCTACCAAGACGGTCGCCATCAACCCAGGCGAGTTTTGCGTGGGCCCGGCGGTGGCCGGGGCCGGAAACGGCGGCAAGGCCGGCGCCAAGGCCCCGGCGGCGGCGGCGGCTCCCGAGGCCGACGGCGCCGAGAACCGGCGGCCCGCCGGGCGCCGCCCCGTCGCGGCCGCCTGATCGCCATCGTCGTCTTCCAACCCCCCGACGACCCCGAATGACCTGGTTTTGACACTCACACACACACACACCCAACTACCCATGTTTCGGAGAAACGAGCCCCACCAAAGAGCGCGCTCGCGACGGTTGTCGCGCCACGTCGGCTCGGCATCCGGCAGCGCACGGGCGTCGCCGCCACCGGAGAACGAAACGTCCTCTTGTCGATGCGCGCGCCCCTCTCCCATCTTTTGACCACACAACGTGTTACTCGACCCCGTCTCCCACCCGCCCGTTGCCCCCGAAACCAAGCTCTTGCGACGCGCGCGCGCATCCAATCGAAACCACCACAAGGCGAGAGAGGGCGAAAGAGAGAGAGCGGGGGCGAAGCCCTTGAGGAGAAGGAGGGCATCCAATCGCCGCGCGCCGTCCCTCTGTCGGCGCGCGCTGCTCGGCTGGGCCGAGAGCGACCCCCAGACCCCTGCCCTCCCGCCGCGCCTTGCCCGCGAACGCGCGGCCGGTTGCGCCGGGCTCGATTTCCCGCTCGTCGAATCCATCGGAAGGAAAAGAGAGCCGAGAGAGAGCCGCAAAGAGAGAGAGGAGGGCCAGCGAATCGCCCCAACGCGCGCGCGCGCGTCCTCAGCGCCGGCGCGCGCCCCCCGGGCCTATCATCCGGCAAAAGCAGCAGCCATGTTCAAGCTGATATACCCGCGCAGTGAGTCACCATTCGTCCTGCGCGCGCGCGCGCGCGCGCTCGCAACAACGAGCGCTCTGCCCTTGGCGACAGGGAGCGCCGCCGCCGCCGCCGCGAGCCGCCGCCGCGCCGAACCGGGGCCCCGCTTCCGAGAGTCCTATCTCTCTCTGCGTCTCCATCCTCTATATCTCCTCCCCCTTTCCCACGCCCGCCCCTCTCACCGCCCCACCCCGCCCGCCACCCCCGCCAACCCCCCACCCAAAAACAAAAACAGCGTGGGACCCCGTGCGCCTGCACGACTGGTTCAACCTCGCCGTCCTCGCCGTGCTCAACGCCGAAAACCTCTTCTACCTGACGACAGGACGAGGCTTTGGCGTCTTCTACACCTCCGCCATGTTTTACTTCCTGCTCGACACGGTCTTCGTCGGCGTCTTTCCCCAATCCGTCAAGTCCCCTGTGGTCATCCTCGCGCACCACCTGTGCACCTCGCTCTACATGCTCATCCCCTACCACTACCCGCGCTACCACTGGTGCATGGCGCACTGCATGCTCGTCGAGGTCAACACGTGGCTGCTGATCGCGCGCCGCACCATCGGCGGGAGGGCCATCGAGGTGGGGTTCTATACAACGTGGGTGGCGCTGCGCAACGTCTACTATCCCTACCTAATCTGGGCGTTCTTCAACGAGTGGCGGCGCGAGACGGCCCTCTGCGGCAGCGCGCTCAACCCCATCCTCGTCACGCCGCTGATGCAGGCCTTCCTGACGGGGCTCAACTACAAGTGGACGTGGGAGCTTCTTTCCAAGCTGTTGTTCCCAAAAATGCGCCCCCCGCCGCCGCCGCACGGCAGGGGGGCCGTCGGAGCGGCGGCGGCGGCGGGCGGCAAGCAGGGGAAGATCGGCGGCGGCAGCGTTGAGGAGGACGACGACGGCAAGGGGCGGCGGGACCAGCACTCGGCCCGGCGGCCGCGGCGCGCCGAGGTGGTGCCTGCCGGCGGCGGCCACGACGCCTTCGCGGGCCACTTGTGAGCTGCTGCTGACCGCAGCCCCATAAACGCACCCCTCCTCTCTTTGGCCCATTCCATTGCCCCCCCCCCCCCCCTCGCGTTTTTGATTTGATGCTTTTGCTGCCACCGCAGTGGCCCCCCCGCCCATATTCTTTTTGTCCTCCTCGGCCCCCGCCCCCCCGTCGCCGCGCCGCCTGGCTGCGCGGGGCGAGGCCGGGTCTTCCCTCTCTACAGAGAGTCGGAGCGCGCCCTGACGCAGCAGGCGTATTTCGCCCCCCCCCCCTTAAGATCTTCCCTCCGCCCCCTTCCTGTCCTCCCAGCCGCCCCCAAACCCCGCCTGTAATTCCTCGTCCGCAGCCTCGCCGCCGCCTCGCCGCCTCGCCGCTGGCGTGAAAGCACCCCGCTCGCTCCTTCCCCGGCCTCCACACAGCGCCCTTTCCCCCCTTTACTCCCTCACCCCTCAACAACCACACCAAGCAACTCCACACCATGACCAAGGAGGAAGTCAAGGCCGCCGAGGCCGCCGCTGCCGACGAGGTGCGTTCTCGCGTCCGTCCTCGTCCTTTTCTCCCCCTCTCCCTCTCTCCCCTCTCTCTCGCGCGCTCCCGCCCGTCTCCTTGTCATCCCCCCCTGCCCTCCCGGCGCCGTACTAGCGCTCGTGAGGAGGTTGACGTCCCAGGAGCGGGGCGTGCGTCGGCGGGCGGACAGCACCGAGAGAGGAGAGGGAGCGATGGAGAGAGAGAGAGAACTGAGCAACAGGGACCGCCGTCATCGTGCCCGCTCACAGGAAAAAACACACCCCGCCTCAAACAACCCCGCAAAACAACAGGTCGACGACGACGACGCCGTCGAGGTCAGCTCCGACGAGGATGACGACGACGGTGAGTGCTCCTTGAGCGCTCGACGCAAGGAGCGAACAGTGGCGCGCGCGCACCATCATCGAGCTCCCCTTCTCCCCCTCTCACCTCTGCCCCCCCCCGCCCCACCCGGATCGCGATCGCCCACTTTCCAAAAACCCACAGAGGCCACCGGCCACCGCGGCAAGCAGAGCCGGTCGGAGAAGAAGAGCCGCAAGGCCGTGCAGAAGCTCGGCATGAAGGCCGTCCCGGGCGTCACGCGCGTCACCATCCGCAAGAGCAAGAACGTGAGTGCCGCCGTCGGCCGGCCGGCTGCCGCCTCCCTCGCCTCGCCTCGCCGCTCGCCCTCTCCCCCTCTTCCTCACCCTTCCCTCCCAACCCACAACAACCACCACCACAACACCAACAGATCGTCTTCGTCATCCAGGCCCCCGACGTGTTCAAGGCCCCCGGCTCGGACACCTACATCATCTTTGGCGAGGCCAAGATCGAGGACGCCGCCGCCGCGCAGCAGGCGGCCATGGCCGACCAGTTCCGCATGCTGAGCGGCGGCGCGGGCGGCGCTGGCGGGCCGGGCGGCGCCGACCTGGCGGCCCTGCAGCAGATGCTGGCGGGCGCCGGGGCCGGCGGCCTGGGCGGCCTGGGCGGCATGGGCGGCGCGGGCGCGGGCGCGGGCGCCGTCGTCGACGAGGAGGAGGAGGAGGCCGAGGGCGAGGGCGAGGGCGACGACGGCGCGGCCGTCGACGAGTCGGGCGTGGAGGCCAAGGACGTCGAGCTGGTGATGACCCAGGCCAACGTGTCGCGCGCCAAGGCGGTCAAGGCGCTCAAGGCGAGCGACGGCGACATCGTGTCGGCCATCATGGAGCTGACGATGTGATGAGTGAGTGAGGGTTTCGGTTCTTGTTGGTTGGTTTATTGTGGAGGGGTTGGGCGAGAAAGGAGGGCGCGAGAGCGGGGGCCGCCAAAAACGGCTCGAGCGCTTGCGCTCTCCTTCCGCCCCCCCCTTCTTACAAGCTCCTCCGCACACCTTTGGCCCCCCTTGTCTTATGTAAACAATCCACACACCCACACCCAGAAGCGCACAAACAACCTTTCTCTCGTCTGCAAACACAAAACAACACAAACTAAAAGCGATGAGCGCGCTGCTCCCGCCGCCCCGAGGCGGCAACAAACCCCCCGCCGCCACCACCGCCGCCGCCTCCGCGCCCCCCCTCCCCACCCACCAGCTCCGCGCGGCCAGCGGCGCCGGCGCCGTGCTGCCGGACGTGGCCATGGCGCGCCTGGCCTGCCGCGTGCAGGAGCTCGAGGCGGCGGCCGAGAAAGGCGTGAGGCGCGAGGCCGAGCTCCAGTCGAAAGTGCGCGCGTCGGCGGCCGCGGCGGCGCGCTCGGCGGCCGAGCTGGCCGCGGCGCGGCAGGACCGGCGGCGCCGCGAGGCCGAGGTGGAGGCGCTGCGCAAGGAGCTGCAGGCGCAGGTGAGTTGTGGGTTTTTGGTGGTTTCCTTGTTCTTCTACTGCCGGCACAGGGCCCCCGCTCTTCCCGCACGACGTCCCACCACTCAAACCGCCGCCCCCGCCCACCACTCAACCCCCCCCCCCAAAAAAAACCCCACACACACACAGATCGCCGCGCAGGCCGCCGCGGCCGACGAACTGCGCGAGGAGCTCGCGGCGGCGCGCGCCGAGACGCAGGCCGTGCTGGCGTCGCGCGAGGCCCAGGGGCGCGCGGCCGGTGGCGGTCGCGGCGGCGGCGCCCGCGGGCGCGGCGGCGGCTCAGACAACGGCGAGGACGACGACGGCGACAGCGGCGGCGGCGGCGGCAACGGCAGCAGCGCCGCCACCGCGATCGTCGAGCTGCGCGAGGCTCTCAACCGCACCACGGGCCTCGCCGACGCCCTCGAGAGCGAGCTGCTCGCGTGCCGCCAGACGCTGGCCGCCACGGACGAGGCCGTCGAGCGCCAGCGGGGGCTGTCCAAGGGGGTCTCGGCGCGGATGCGGGCGGCGGTCGGGGCGGCCGAGGCCCTGGCGCTGGTGGCCGGGCGCTGCATGGGCCGGGCCGAGGTGGCCGTGGGGCGCGAGAAGAAGGCGCTCGAGGAGCTGGCCGGCTTTGCGGCGCGCGCGCGGGGGGGGAGGCGGAAGCAGGAGGAGCGGGTGGCAGCGGTGGGGGCCGAGGCGGCCGAGGCGGCGGTCGTGGCGGTGGCCGCCCCCTTGGTGGTGGCGGTACAGGGGTCGGCGGCCGAGGACAAGATGGAGGTGGACGGGGGCGCTCAGGAGCGCCAGCCGGAGCCGGAGAAGGAGCAAGGGCAGCAGCAGCAGCAGGAGGAGGAGCAGGAGGTGCCGCCCCCCCCGCCGCCCTCGCCGGCCGCCGCCCCCGCTGCTGCTGCTACCGCACCGCTGCCGCCGCCGGCCAAAAAGGCGCGCGTCGCCGAGCCGGCCGGCCAAGGCGATCCCCGACCACCCTCTCCGGCGGCCCCTGCCGCCACCGCCTCCACTCCCGGCGTCAGCCGCCCGCTGCTGGGCGCGCTGCTGATGGCGGTGGTCGAGGGCGGCGGGGGGGAGGAGGACGACGGCGACGACGACGGCGAGGGGGCGGCGATGAGCTAAGGGCGCGTCTTTACAAACAACTTCCAAAATAGACGGTCTTTGTGTGTGAGAGAGAAAGGAGGTTAGGAGCATGGCTCTTTCGGGGTGTGGGGGGGGCACGGGGGCGGGGGGGGAGGGCGGGGGCGCGGCGGGGCGGGGGGCAAACGGGCAGCGGGGGGTGGTGGGTGGACGTGGCCGCATCCGTGGGGGCGCGCGCGCGCAAATACACATACACAGACAAGGTCCGGAACCTCCGGCCTCAAGGCGGGGGCGGAGGAGAATGGGGGGGCGTGTCGTGTGGTCGGATCAAAAAAAAAAGGGGGGGGGGTTGAGTTTTCGGAGGAGAGAGGGGGGCGGGGCGGGGGCTGATGATGATACTCGCACGGCGGCAAGAGCGAGGAACGGCGCGCGTTCAGGAGAAAAGAGCCGTCCGGGGGTGCAAACGAAACGAAAGAGAGAGAGATGGATAGGGGCCTGTATCGGGAGCCAGGAATAGCGGGTGTGTGTGGGAGAGGGGTTGGGTTTCGGGGGGGGCGAGGGGGCGGGGGGTGGGGGGGGGGGGACGCATGCGGACAATCGGGGGGAAACAAACCAAACCAAAAAGGCAGCCGCGCGGGGTTTCGCGGGCGCGGTGCAGAGAAAGCCGAGGGGGGGTTGGGGTGGGGGGGTGGGGGGCGGAGGAGGGGAAAGAGGGGAGGGCGGTGGAGCGAAGGACCAAAAAAGAAGAGGCGAGACGCCGTCTCGAGTCCTCGTCTCTCGATCTATCTAGGCGGCCGCCATCGCGGTCGCCGCCGCCATGTGGTGCAGCGTCGACAAAAAGGCCACGACGTCGGCGTGCATCGGCGATGCCTCGAGCAGTAGCGCGGCCGCCTGCGCAGGGCGCAGCCGCTCCTCCGGGGCAGGCTGCGGCAGCGAGGGCCCGTCCAAGGAATAAGAAGACGCGCCCAAAAACACGAGCTCGGCGACGGCGCCCACGACCTCGCCCTCCTCGCGCGCGTTGGCCTCGATGGCGCGCGCCGCGCGCAGGCCCTCGAGCGTCGAGAGGGACGAGTGGACGAGGAAGCCGCAGCTGGAGAGGGCGCCGGCCGCGGGCAGCGGCGACGGCGCCGACATGGGGTCGCAGCAGCCGCCGCCGCCGCCGCCGCCGCCGCCGCCGCCGCCGCCTTCCCCGCAGCAGGCGAGCGCCGCGGCCGCCGCGCGCGCGCCGGAGCGGTGCCGCTCGGCCAGCGTGGCGTCGAGCCGCGCCAGCGCTGCGGCCCGCACGCGGAGCAGCCAGCGCACCTGCTCGGGCGACAGCCGCGCCGACAGCGCGGCCCTGAGCCAGTGCCCGTCGACCGCGACGGCCGCGGCCGCAGGGTCGCGCGCGAGCGTGCGCGCGGCGGCGGCGCACGTCAGCGGGTGGCCGCCGTTGTTGCCAAAGCTGGCGCCGTCGTCGCCGGGGAGGGCCGTGGCCGTGGCCGTGGCCGTGGCCGTGGCCGTGGCCGTGGCCGTGGCCATGGCCGTGGCGGTCGAGGCCGGGCTGCGGGCGGGGGGGCAGCACCCGTCCTCGTCCATGGCGGCTGCCGCTGGCGGCGGCGGCGGCGGGGGCGCGCAGCAGGCGTCCGCGGACTCGCAGCAGCCGCCGTGCGAGGCGATGGCGGCAAAGGCCGCGAGCGCCTCGATCGACTCGGGCGTGGCCGCGCGCAGGCAGGCCGCGACGGCGCCGACGGCCCCGCGCAGCGCGGCCGCCAGGCGCGCCTCGCCCTCGCCCTCGCGCTGCTGCTGGTGATGCGCGCACCGCAGCTCGGCCAGGGACGAGGCGACGGCGCGGCAGTAGGCGGCCGTCGTCGCCGTCGCGGGTGGGGCGTCGAGGGGCGACGTCGACGGCGGCGGCAGAGCGAGCGCCGCGGTTGTTGTGGTTGTCGTTGCCGCCGCCGCCGCCGCCGTCATGGCCGTCGCCGCGGTCTCCCCACCGCTCGACGGCTGCGGGCGCAGCAGCTCGAGCCGCGAAAAGGCGTGAAGCGCCGCGTCGAGCGGGTCGGCGCCGGCGCCGCCGCCGACGCAGCAGTCGCCGCCACCATCGCCGACGCAGCACTCGGCCGCGAGGAGGCCCGCGCCGCCGCCGCTGCTCTCCCCGAGGGAGGCCAGGGCGGCCACGATGGGGTCGTCGTCGTCTTCCGCCTGCCCGCCGCGAGGGATCGCGACGGGCCTGCCCGCCCCCGCGACCGCCGCCGTCGCCGGAGCAGCAGGCGCGGCCGACCGCGGCGACGACGCAGCGGCGGCCGCCAGCGCTGCGCGCGCCTCGGCGGTGGCCGCCCTCGCCTCGGCGGCCGCGAGCTGCAGGTCACGGGAGCGGAGCGCCTCGGTCAGCGCGTGCTCGCGCGCGGCCAGGTGAACGTTGCGCAGCTCGAGCGAGTCGGAGCGCGAGGCGCGCGTCCAAAGCGCCTGCGCCAGCGCGTCGGGCGTCAGCGCGGTGGTGCCGGCGGCGGCGGCAGCGGCCCCGCCGCCCCCTGACGACGACACGGGCGGAGACGAGAGCGTGCGCAGCAGGACCGCCGCCGCCGACCCCGGGCCGGCGGGCGGGCGCGTCGGCGTGCCTTTGCCTGTGCCACCCCCGCCGCCGCCGCCGCCGACGGCCTTGCTCACGCCGCCCATGGGGCGCGGGGGCGGGGACGCGCCGCCCGACGACGACCGGCGCCGCATGAGGGCGGTGCCGGCCCGGCCGCGGCCGCTCGATGGCGGGGCCGCTTGAAGGGGGGGCGGCGGCGGCATGGTCGTCACCAGCCCCGCCGCGGGCGCGGAGCATCCGAGCGCCGTGGGCGGCATTGGCATCACCGCCGTTGGGGGAGAGGGGTGGTGGTGGTGGTGATGGTGGTGGGGGTCGTCGCCGCCGCCGCGGGGGCTCGCCCCGCCGCCGCTGCTGCTGGTGCCGTCGCGCAGGCGGAGCGTCGCGCGCATGGCCGCGTCGAGAACCGCCGCGTTGTGCCGCATGAGCTTCTCGAGCTCGGCGGCGGTCTCCGAGTTGGCGCGCACCGCGGCCAGGAGCTCGTGCGAGGCGGCGGAGGAGGATGAGGAGCGGCGGGGGGCGGCGGGGGTAAGGGACCACGCTGCCCCATCGGCGCCGCCGCGCGGGCTCGCGTGAGCGGCCGCCGCTGGAGCCTCCATCATCCGCGCGCGCGAGATTTATATAAGGGTCGGTGAGGCAACCGGGTCAGGGACGTGCGCCGGTGGCAAGGGGCACTTTGGGGGCCTCTCCCGAGGCTGGGCGGGGAAGGAGGGGTTCAGCCGGCGTTTGCGAGTCCGGAGGGGGGGGGGGGCGAAAAAAGGGGAGAAGGTTGGGTGCTTGAGGCGCGCGCGTGCGCGGGTTCGAGAGGGTCGCCGACGAGGCGCGACGGCGGTCGGCGGTGCAGCTCGTGAGGTACAGCTGCTATTTCCGATGGTTGGGTGGGGTGGGGGAAGAGGAGATGGCGCTGAAATCGGGCGGCCGGGGGCATTATAAATGGTCGGCGGCGCGGCGGCCGACCCTCGTCACCCGCTTGCGCCTCGAGGCTCTCGCTCTTTTTGGTCTGCGTCGATTCGGTTGCACGATGCTATCGCAGCCCGCCCTACCCCGCGAGCGGCGCCTCCCGCAGCCACCGCGCGTGGTACTCCGTCCCGCGCGCCACCACCCAGAACACGGGCACCCCGGCCACCACGTGCCCGGGCAGCCGCAGCGCCGCGCCCAGCGTCAGCGCCCCGGCGTCGAGCCGCGCAAAGCGCGGCTGCGCCCCCGCCTTTTTGCCGCCGCCGCCTCCCTTTCCGCCGCCGCCCGCCTCGCGCAGGGCGAGCGCCGCGGGCCCGATCTCCTCCTCGTCGCTACCGCCATCACCGGCCCCCTTGCCGCCGCCGCCCTTGTCTCCCCCCGCGCCGTGGCCCTCGTCCTCCTCGTCCCCCTCCTCCTCCTCGTCCCCCTCGGGCCACCCCCAGTGCAGAGCGCGCGCGAGCGCCGCCTCTTGCGCCTCGCGGGGGGCCCCTTGGGGCACGAGCGGTCTGCCCGCCCCTGCCACGTAGTAGAGCTCGACGGACGCGCGGGTGTAGCGCTTGCCGCCGCCGTCGGCGACCTCCCACTCGAGCGGGGGGGCGTTGTCGGCGAACATCTGGTTGGGTTGGTTTTTTAGGGGGGGGGGGGGGGGGGCGTGAGCGCTTTCCGCCGAAAGCCGGAAAAAAAAACACCAAAAAAACACCAAAAAAACCCAACTCACCACGTCCAGGTGGTCCGCCAGCAAGTCGTCCTCCCCGGCGTCCTCGATCACGTCCGGCGCGTGCGGCGCCTCCGGGTACATGAACACGACGGGCCACCGCAGCTGCCCGCTCTCCGGGCACAGGCGAGGGCGCGCCGATTTTGTGCCGACGCGGTTGACGGCAGGCGCCGCCATGACTAACCCCCTCTCGAGAACGGCGCGCGCCAGCTCGACGGCCGGGCGCATGGCGGCCTCCCGGGCGAGGCGCTCGCGCTCGCGCTCGCGCCGGAGGGCCGCGCGCCGGGCCACGAGGCGGCGGGCGAGCGCCTCGAACTCGGCGCGCGTGGCCGCGTCGCCCGAGAGCAGCAGCAGCCCCGGGGGGTCGAGCGGCGGCGGCGGCGGGCCGAGGGGCTTTGTTGTTGTGGTTGTTTTTTGTTGCTGCTTGGACCCGGCTCCTCCTTCACCTGTCTCCACCGCCGCTTTCTCGCCCGCCCCACCAACCTCCGCCTCCTCCTCCTCCTCGCCCTCCCCCTCCCCGCGCGGCACCTCCACCCCGCACCCCCGCAGCAGCGCCGCCGCGCGCGCCAGCTCGTCGAGCTCGAGCGCCGCGCGCGCCGCGCGGTGCCGCGCCTTGACGTCCGCCGGCTTGAGCCTCGCGGCCGCCTCGGCGTCCCGCAGGGCGTGCCGCCAGTTGCCCAGGAGGATCTGCACGTGCGCGCGGTTGCTCAGCAGCGCGGCGTTGATCTGGGGGTCTGTGGGCCTGACGGCCACGCCCTTGCCGTAAAAGTCCACCGCCTCGCGCAGCAGGTGCCTGTTTTTCGCCTTGAGGCCGATCCGCACCTTGTTGTTGCCCTGCGTCTTGAAGTTCTCGGCGCGCTCGTCCGGGGTGGACTCCTCCGCGAGGGCCTGCAGGGCGGCAAAGTCCGGGTGGGACTCCGGGTCGTCCGGCATGGTGTCCCAAAAGAGGGCGGGGAGCTGGTCGTCGTTTTCGTTTTCGCCGCCAGGGGCGTTGGCGTTGGCGGCGGGCTTGGCGCCGCCGCCGCCGCCGCCGTCCGAGTCGGTGTCGCTGCTCATTCTTCTGGCGTTGCTGGGGTGTCTAGCCGGGTAGTCGAGTGCCCGACGGCCAGCGATTGAGCGCGCTCCTCTCTGCGCGGCGCGCGCGCGCGATCGAAGGTTCGCGGCGTTGTCTCGCGGTTTGGACGGTGGGCGGCGCGCCTGATTTGGTGTGCAAAAACGAGGCCGGATGGATGCACGGGAGGCTAGAGATGGATGGTGTGATGCGAAGTACCGCGCGCGCGTTTGGACGGAGAGAGAAGGGAGAGAGAGAGAGAGCGCGAAGAAGAAGATGAGCGGCTGCGTCGTCGTCGTCGTGCGGCGGCGGCGGCGGCGGCGGATGGGCGTCGAGCGGCGCCTTTTCTTGTCTTGGCCACGACGACGTCCGTCCGCGCGCACACACACAAACACACAGCACACTCACTCGCGCTCAACACACACACACACACACACTTGCCTTGCACGCTTGTCCCCCACCTCGCGCGTCCAGCATCAAACGCCAGCAGACAAAAAACCACCCCCCTCGCCGTTCTGTGATCGCTTGCTCGCGCCCTCCTCCTCTCTCTCCCGCGCGCGCACCCTCTCGGCCCCCGTTTTCCCCCAGGCGGCACAGCAGAAGGCCGACCATGCTCCGGCGAGCGGCCCTCGCGGCCGCGCGCGGGGTGGTCGCCCGAAGCGCCAGCAGCAGCATCGACGCAGCGACAACAGCAGCACCAGCGTCGGCGGCGTGGTGGCGATCGCCGCCGCCGCGGGCGATCCTCGCCACAACCCCCACCCCCAAGGCCCAAACCCGCGCCATGTCCGCCGTCGTCGACGTCCACCGCAACAACGTCGACCAGGCCTTCGCGCGCCTGCGCCGCCAGCTCGCCGAGGCGGGCCTGCAGGAGGACCTCAAGCGGCGCCGCTGCTTCACGCCGACGGCCGACCTCACGCACGCGCGCAAGAAGACGACGTTCAACCGGCGGATGGGGTCCCTGATCCGGCAGCGGCTGGGGTGGGTGATGCGGCGGCGCAAGGTCAAGGTTTGAGTTGGGGTTGGTTTTGGCCAGCACGCTGGGGCGTGTGGGTGTGTGTTTCCGATGCTTGGGGGCCGCGCCCTCTGCGCTTGGCCCCCCCCACCCCCGCTCCCTTGCTCCGACCCCTTTTGAGACACGGGGACGGCGCGCGCTCTGGGCGTGTGTGTAGATGCCATTCCAGAGACGAACCAAAAAGGGGGAAACAGGGGTTTTAAAATAGGATCTCGTCACAGGGCGGGGCCGTGTTTTTTTTTTGGTTTTGTTTTTTCTCCGCTCGTCGTCGCGGTCGCCGTCTTCTCCAACAAATCTCTCTAAATTGCTCTCATCCATCCATCCAAATCAAAATCACTTCTGGTCGCTGTCCACCTCGAGCTGCGTCACGCGCGTGCCCCAGTTGTACTCGGCCGTGCGCGTCCCGCCGCACGTCGCGTCCGAGCGGTACTCGGCCAGCCCGCACGATTGCGCCACCACCTCGGCCGCGCTCCACAGCGTCCCGTCGACGCCCACCGCGCTCGCCGAGGCGCCCGCGGCCATCCCGCCCCCCCTCGCGCGCAGCACCTTGGCCGCCGCGGACGCCGGGGCGTACGCCCCACGGCCGTCGGCGAAGCCCGCGCCCGCGCCCGGCAGGCGCAGGGTGTGGGGCACCGTCGGGAGCGAGGACGCCTCGGGCGCCGCCAGGCGCGCCGACATCCAAACGTCCGAGGGGAAGCCGTCGTCGTCCTCCTCGCCAAACTCGAGCGTGGCGACGGCGGCCGAGGGGAAGACCTCGCTGCCGACGGCCGTGGCGGCGACCGCGGCTTTCCCTGCCTTGTTGACGGCGATCGTGGGCCCCAGGAGGCTCCCCTTTTCGTAGGACACGACGCCGGAGCGGCGCGCCGTCACCGACAGCTGGTCGATCTCGAGCCACCACGCCGCCACGCGCCCGTTTTTGGTGGTGTCGCGCACGGGCGCGACTGTGTATAGGCGGTCGCGTGTGGCGCGGAGGTTGCCCAGGCGCGCGGCGGTGGGGAGGGACAGCTGCGCGGGGCCGCTCGCGCCGAGCGTGCGGCCGAGGGGAAAGTCTGCGGGCTCCAGGGCGGCGGCTGAGACGCCGTTGGTCGTGCTGAGCAGCAAAAAGGGAGACCCTTGGTTGGGCTGCGAGACGGGGCTGCCGCCCAGGGCCAGGGGCGCGGGGGCCGCGACGGGCACGCGGCGCACCTCGAGCCGCAGGGCCGAGGACAGCGCGCGGAGCGTCTTTTTCCCGCCCGCAGCTGCGCCGCGCACCCCCTTTGTTCCAACCAGGCCGTAGTGAACCAAGTAAGTCAGCGGGCTGGCGTTGCTCCCCGTGGCCGCCTCGTAGGGCGCGCTGAGGAACTGCGCGGCGGCTCCCTTGGTGTAGACAAAGGGCGCAGGGAGGGCCGGGGCGATGCCGAGGGCGGGCTTTTGGCTGTCGGCCGGGTTGGCGTCGAGCCACCACTCGGCCGTGGCCACGTCGCGCACGCTGCTGGCCATGGCAAACTTGTCGAGGGCGACGACGTTGGCGCCTGTTTTGTTTTTGTTTTTGGAGGGGTTGTGTGGGGTTTGGGGGGTTGGGGTTGGTGTTTAGAGAGAGAGAGAGAGAGAGAGTTGCGATTTCTCCGTCGGGTTGTTTCTTCGCGGGCGGCGGTCGGGAGGGAACCCGCCGCCGCCGCCGCGCAGGCGACCCGCGGGCAGAAGCTGTGCAACCCCCCCGCCTTTTCTCCTCCCTCCCTCACCGATGTGCGTGTAGCCCGACTCGGGGTCGCGGCGGTAGTTGTCGAACGTCAGGTACAGCGCCTGGCCGTCGTTGCCGAGCGCCGGCTCCGCCGCCCAGCACTGCGCCTGGCTGTCGGCCGGGGGCTTGCCGCCGGCGCCAGCCATGCCCGCCTTGCCCGTGCACGCCTCGCGCGCGGGGAGGCTGCCCTTGCCCGAGAACCCGACGTCCAGGTCGTAGATGTACCACGAACCGACGATGTTGGGCCCCGCGGAGACCGCCACGACGATGCGCGACTTGGGCTCGGCGGTCGGGGCGACGTCCTGCACGTGCGCGGCCACGAAGAAGCGGCCCGTGCCGTGCGCGTCGAAGTGCGCAGAAGCGCGGCCGATGAGCGAGGCCGTCTTTTTCGCGGCGTCGTCGGCACTGCTGCTGTCGGCCACGGGCTGCGCCACGTCGAACAGCGTCGCCAGGGACGTGGGCGCGATGAGCGGGGTGCCGTCCAGGGCGCTGTAGGCGCGCAGGGACCACCCGGCCGCCTCGAGCACCTGCCCGTGGCCGACGGCGAGGGCGGGGGACGGCGGGTCGCCCGTGCCGAGCGCCCCCTTGGCGTTGGCGGCCTCGTAGGCGTCGAGCGCCGCGTACGACTGGGCCACGGCGAAGCCGTCGACGATGTTGGGACCCGCGTAGAGGCCGCCGATCTTGGGCGCGAGCTCCTCCTCCTCGGCGGCAGCGGCGGCCTTGTTGTTGGCGGCGGGTTTGTCGCCGTCCTTCTTCTCCTCCGCCGCGGGCTTGGCGGCGGCGGCGGCGGCAGCAGGGCCCTTGTTGTCCGCAACCGCCGGCTTCTTGCCCTTGTTGGCGGCCGCCTTGTCGGCCTCGGCCTTGACGGCCTGCGTGGCGGCCGCCTCGACGGCGTCGGCCTCGGCGGCGGCCTGGGCGGTGGCGGCCTTGGCCGCGGCCGGGTCGGTCTCGGCCGCGGCGGCGTCGATCGCCGGCTCGGCGTTGGGGTTGGCCGGCACGACGACGACGTTGGTGGTGGCGGCGGGCTTGGCGGCAGCGGCGGCCGGCTTGGCGGCGTTGGCACCGATCTTCTCGAGGAACGAGCTGAATGCGGGGTCGCCCGCCGCCGTGCCGTTGCTGGCGGCCGCCGCCGTCTCGGCAAGCAGCTTGCGCAGCAGCGAGCGGCGGGCCTTGGTGGGGGTGGCCGGGGCCGTGGCGTTGCCGGCGGCGGCCGGGGCGGCAGGGGCCGTGGCGTTGCTAGCGGCCGCAGCAGGGACCGCCGGCGTTGCCGCCGCCGCCGGCTCAGAGAGCGCCCCGGGCAGGCCCGCCCACAGCGCCGCGTCGGCCGCCAGCAGCTCGAGCACCTTTTTCGCCGCCTTCGCCGCCTCCTTGCGCTCGGCGTCGCCCCCGGGGAACTGGCGCGCCCACTTGGCGCCCTCCTCGGAGCCGCGCTCCGCCGGCATGTAGACGGTCGCGCGGCGCTTGAGCACGCGCATGTAGTCGGGCTTGAGCGAGAAGAGGGTGACGGGCGCGGAGGCCTCGGCGGCTTGGGCGGGGGCGGCGAGCGCGGCGGCGACGAGCGCGGCGGCCGCGAGGGCCGCCGCCGCGAGCGCCGCCAGCCGGGCCGGGCGCGGCGGCCTCATGGTGACAAGTTGGCCGGGTGTGGTTGTTTTGCGTGCGCTCTGGTGCCTGTTTGTTGTTTGTTGTTGGGGGTGGCAAAGCTTGGAGGAGGAAGGGCGGGAGGCTGAGTTGCGCGGGGCGGCGGCCGGTGGTGGTGGTTGCGGCGGCGGCGGCGGCGGCGGCGCGCAGCTGCCCTGAAGCTTTCGGGGCTCGCTCGCTCGCCCGGCGCGCCACCGGTGGATGGCGGTCGAGCGCGCTGGCCGTCTGCGCCCTAATACCCGCGTCCGGGCATTGGCCGCAGTCCCGGAGCGCGCGCGCCGCGCCGCGGGGGGGCAAACCACGGACGCACCTTCTTGTTTGGGCAGGGCGGGAGGCTCTCCGCTCTCGGTTCGTTTCACGCGCGCGAAGAAGACGCGTGGACGAAGAAGAACGGAGGTCGCGATTTCCAACAGAGGGGGGAGGTGCGCGCGCGGTCTGTTTGTCTGTCTGTGTGTGTGTGTGTGGCGCGTCCGTGCTCCCGGTCGGGAGCCTCTTGCTTTGAGAGGGGGGGAGGAAAGGAGGGCCGACTTCCGCATTTAGCGCCCCGCCCTCCTCCTCCTCCCTCCTCCTCCTCCTCGCTTTTTACAACCCCCAGCTCTCTCAACTCGCTCCTCCTCCTCCTCCTCCTCCTCCTCCTCCTGCCACCGCCCCTCCCGCCGCCGCCACCGCCACCCCTCCCGCCTTGACCCCGCCCTCCACCTCCCCCTTGCCCTGCCTCACGCGCCGCGACACCCAATCCATCCCGTCCACCAACCCACCGCCCGTCACCGCCACGCACCCCTGTATATGCCAGTCGCGCCCGCGGATCGCGTGCAGCCCCAGCAGGTCGGTCAGCTCGGCCGCCGAGCAGGCCCCCCGGGCGTCCTGCTTGTTGGCGAACACAAGCAGGGGCACGCCGGCGAGGTCGGCGTTGGAAAGTAAGGTGCCCAGCTCCGTTTTCACGCTGCCGACGCGCTGGCGGTCGGCGCTGTCCACCACCAGCACGACCGCGTCGGTGCCCTTGTAGTACGTGGCCCAGGCCGCGCGCAGGCCCTGCTGCCCGCCCAGGTCCCACACCTCGAGCGTCACGCCCCCGTGCGAGAGTCTTTCGACGTTTGAGCCCACCGTGGGCGTGGCCACCACGGCTTCCCCCAAGGCGAGGCGATAGAGCAGCGTGGTCTTGCCGGCGTTGTCGAGGCCGACCATCGTGAGCTTGTACTCGCGTCCGCCGCCGCCGAACCAGCGCTCCCACATGGTCGAGAGGAGGATGCCCATGCTTGTGGTGGCCGTTACGCCCTGTTCCTCACGCCTTCGTGTTTGGTTGGGTCTTGCTGAGCGCGCGCGCTGCGCGGGCGCGGCGCGCGGGCCCGCGGGCGGCGGCGGCGGCGCTTTTTGTCTTTCTCTGCGTGCGTGCGTTTGAGAGCAATTGCGCGGCTGCGGCGCCGGCTGCGATGTGTGGATGCGGCGGGCCAAGTCGGGGCGGATGCAGTCGCTCGAGAGACGAGCGCGCGTGCGCGCGCGCGCGTGTGCGGGGGACTGTTGATGTAGACACCCGGCGAACAACGCGCCTTGTTTGGGGGCCGTAGCGATGGTGTTTCGCGATGGTTGAAAGCTTGCGAGAGACAGGTCGCGATGGGGGTGTCGTGTCCTTGGAGTGGCGCGGAGAAGAGGAGACGAGAAGAAGAAGAGAGGAGAGAGGCACCCCTCCACCTGCTGCCCCTCCTTCACCCACTTGCCCTTTCTGTCCCCACACCCGCCAGACCACCCCCACTACCTCACTCTCGAGACATCAAACATCGATCAAAGAGATGGCGGCGCACGACACCGCGCAGACCGATCAGGAGCTGGCGCGCCTGCGGTGCGTCTCATCGCAAAAAAAAAGTACACGCGCCGCCTCCTCCTCTCACCCGCCCCCGATAGCTCTCTGACGCCCACTCCCCCCCTCCTCCTCCTCAATACCACAGGACGCAGCTGGACCACGCGCGCAAGCTGCTCGCTGGCCTCGAGCAGATGACCGCGCCCTCGGTCGCCGCGTCCCTGGCCTGCTGCACCGCCGCCGCCCGCGTCGCGCGCGCGGCCGGCGCGATCGCGAAGGCGCGCCTTGCGCCCCCTCCTCCGCCCCCCAAGCCGGCGCCGCAAGCCCCGCCCGCCGCCGCCGCGCCCGCTCCCCCGCCTGCTCTCGTCCCCCCCAAGCCCGCTGCGCCCCCGCCACCAGCGGCAGCCACCGCCGCTCCTGCCACCACCGCCACCACCGCGGCGGACCCCTCGCAGGCGCGCCACGCGCGCGAGCTCCTGCCGAGCGAGGACGACGGCGCCAGCGCGGCCGTCGCGGGCGTGCCCGCGGGGTGGGGCGCCGCGCGCCTGTCGGCCTTCCTCGAGCGCACGGGGGTCAAGCCGACGGGCGTGGACAAGGCCGCGGGCGAGACGCGCGCCGTCGCGCGCTTCGCCGGCCCTGGAGACCGCGCGCGCGCGCGCCAGGTGCTCGTCGACATGGGCCCGGTGGCGGCGGTGGGCCTCTCGCTGGTGCTGCCCGGGGCGGGGCCGGCGGCGGCGGTGGCGCCTGCCACTGCCGCTGCTCCTGCGACCACCGCCGCAACCACCACCGCCGCCAACAAGCGCGCCGGCGCGCCCGTTGAGGTGGACCAGGAGGCGCGCGCCGCCAAGGTCGCGCGGCCGAGCGGCGGCGGCGCCGACGCGCCCGCCGCCGCCGCTTCCGCCGCCGCCGCCACGACCAACGCAGCGACCGGCGACGTCCGCGCGGCCGTCTGCCCGTGGTTCGAGGTCCCCTACGGCGAGCAGCTGCGGCGCAAGGCCGGCACGGTGCTCGAGTCGCTGCGGCGCGCGGCCGAGGGCGTGCAGGGCATCTACGACAGCCGCGCCGCCGCCTCGGCCGCCTCTGCCCCCCCCAAGCCGCCCGCGTGGCTGCGCGCCGCGGCCGAGCGAGCGGGCGGCGCCGCGGCGCCGCTGCCTGCCATCGTGCGCGCCCCGCAGCTCGAGGGCTACCGCAGCAAGTCCGAGTTCTCCGTCGGGCTCGACCTGTCCGGCCGCCCCGCCGTGGGTTTCCTGCACGGCAGCTACAAAGACGGCATCACGGCCGTCGGCGACCCGTCCCGCGCCCGCCACACGAGCGCCGCCGCGCGCGCCTATGCGTCGCTGATGCAGCGCTTTTTGCGCGGAGGGGGGGTTGTTGAAGGCGAGGGCGAGGGCGGTTCCGCGCCGCCGGCGACGGGCGGCGCACCCTCGGCCCTCGACGCGTGGGACAAGGCCTCCAACGCGGGCTTCTGGCGCCTGCTGCTCGTGCGCGAGGGGCGCGCGGCGACGTTTCTGCCGCTGCCGGCGGCGGCGGCGCAAACCGTCGCGCCCGCGAGCCTGACCGACGTGCCGCTCGAACGCTGGCTCGTGCGCCTGCCCGACGCGCAGTTTGGCGGGGCCGCCGCGGCCGAGGGCGACGAGGCGCACCCGGCCGTCGCCGCCTTCCAGGCCCTGCTGGGCGGTGGCGGCGGCGGGGGGGGCGCGCCCCAGGCCCCCCCGGCGCTCGACCAGGTGCCGCCGCTGCTCGAGCCTTCCCCCGCCGGCGCCGGCGCCGCCGCCGCCGCCGACGACGCTGGGGCCAAAACCAACGACGCCGAGCCGCGCGCCCCTCCCCCCGACGAGCTCATGGTCGCCGTGCAGGTCAACCCCCTGTACGTGAAGAACCGCGCCGACCCCAAGGAGCGCGCGGCGCTGGCCGCCGCCGCCGCGCGCGAGCTCCGCGCGCTCGCCGCCTTTTTCTTCGCGTCGGCGTCTTCCTCCTCGTCCTCCTCCTCGTCCTCGCCGCCGCTGCCCGCCCCGACGTCGCTCCTGGTGCAGTACCACTTTGGCGTGTCCAACGCCGCCCCTGTGGACGCGCCGCTCATGCCCCTGGAGAAGGCCGCCCTCGACTTTGACGCGATCGCGGCCGAGGGGGGCGGCGGCGGCGCTGATGCCGCCGCCGCCGCCGCCGCCAACGCCCTGCCCGGCGCGCCGCCGCTCGCCTCAGGGCCAGGGTCGGTAAGCGGCGACCCCATGTGCCTGCACGAGACGCTCTGCGGCCTGCGCTTCCGCGTGTCCCCCGCCGCCTTCTTCCAGGTCAACGCCCCGGCCACGTGCCTGCTGTACAAGCTGGTCGGCGACCTGGTCGGGGGCGGCAACAGCGCCGACGCCAACGCGCCGTCCTGCCAGCTCCTCCTCGACGTCTGCTGCGGCACGGGCACGATCGGCGTGTCGCTCGCCCCCCGCGCCGCGCAGGTCGTCGGCGTCGACTCGAGCGCCCCGGCCGTCGAGGACGCCCGGCGCAACGCGGCCGCCAACCCGGGCGCGTCCGGCAAGTGCGCGTTCGAGGCGGCCACGGCCGAGGCGGCGCTCCCCCGCATCCTGCGCGAGATGGGCGGCGCGACGCTCCCCGCCGGCGCCGTCGTCGCCGTTTGCGACCCCCCCCGCGCGGGGCTCCACAAGAACGTGGTGCGCGCGCTGCTGGCGGCCACGTCCTTGCGGCGCCTCGTGCTCGTGTCGTGCAACCCGACGACGCTTTCGGACAACCTCGTGGAGCTGTGCCGGCCGGCGTGGTCGCGGCCGCAGGCCAAGGGTGGTGGTGGGGGGCGCGGCGGCGGGCGGGGCGGGCGCGGCGGCGGGCGCGGCGGCGGCGGCGGCGGCAAGAGCGAGGTGGAGGTGCCCGCGGACGCCGCGCCGTTCCGCCCCGTGCTCGCGGCGGCCGTCGACCTCTTCCCGCACACGCCGCACGTCGAGGCGGTCGTGCTGCTCGAGCGGGATTGAATTTGGTTTGGTGTTTTTTATGGCTGGCGGCGACCGAACGTGGCGGCTGCCGTCGTGCTCCGACGGCGGCCGCCGACCTCTTCCCGCACACGCCGCACGCCGAGGCGGTCGTGCTGCTCGAGCGGGATTGATTTGGTTTTTGGTGGCTGGTGGCGACCGACGTGGCGGCTGCCGTCGTGCTCCGACGGCGGCCGACGGCCGCCTTGTTGATATTGCTCGCTCGCTCCCTCATCGCGTTTATTCTCATAGCTCATCGTGATTTCATTTCTCTTGTGATTCCGCAGATACCTGACCTGTCACCTCTTCCCGGAGCGCGATTCCACGTTGCTCCGACCCAACCGGACGCCGACCCTGAAAAAAAAAGCCCGCTGCCAAACCATCATGGTCCCCTGACCCCCAACTGCTCGATTCGACCCCCCCGGTACTGCTGAGAGATGCAGGCACGCGCGCTCAGTAGGCATGTGAGACCCGCCGCGCAGGCGGGCAGGCGGCGCGCGGCCGCGGTTGCGGCCTTCTCCTCCTCCTCCTCAAGCCGAGCCACCACGACCCTCGCCTCCCCGCCGCCTTACCCCCCCGCGCCCGCCGCGCAGGCCCCCCCGCCCCAAACCCTGCGCCAGCTCTACCCCTTTGCGCCCGAAGCCCACCGCCAGTCGGCCCCGCCGCCTCCCCCGCTCCTTTGCGGGACGCTGCCGGCCGCCGGCAGCGACGGCGCTGACGCCAACGGCCTCGACGCTGCCACCACCACCACCGCCACCACCGCCACCGACCCCCACCACCGCCTCTACTTTGAGGTGCGCGGCAACCCCCTCGGCCTCCCGGCCCTCGTGCTGCACGGGGGCCCGGGGGCCGGCAGCTACCCCTCGCACGCCCGCTTCTTCGACCCGGAGCGCTACTGCGTCGTCCTCTTCGACCAGCGCGGCTGCGGCCGCTCGACCCCGCTCGGCCGCCTCGACCAAAACGACGCGCGGGCGCTCGTGCGCGACGCCGAGCGCCTGCGCGCGCACCTGGGCTGCCCGGCCTGGGCCTGCGTGCTGGGCGGGTCGTGGGGGTCGGCCCTGGCCCTGCAGTACGCGGCCGAGCGGCCCGAAAGCCTGCGGTCGGCGGTGCTGCGCGCCGTGTGCTCGATGCGGCCGCAGGAGGAGATCGGGTGGCTTTACGGCGGCGGGGGCGCGGGCCCGCTGCTGCGGCCCGAGGCCTGGCGCGCCTTTCTGGGGCACGTGGGCATGACGGCCGAGGGCGTGGCCTCGGGCGCGGAGGACCCGCTGCCGGCCTACTACGAGCGGCTGCTGTCGGACGACCTGGCCCTGCGCGATGCGGCGGTGAGTTTTTTTTCCTTTGTTTTTTGTTTCCGCGCGCGAGCGAGAGACCGCACAGAGACAGAGAAAAAGAGAGAGGACGGACCGACGATGACCTTATCACAAACACAAAGACAAGCATATATCCAAGCGGCTTCGCAGTGACGAGCACGTTTCCAATTCCTTCTGAGGTCCCCTCTCTTCTTTTTTCTTTCTGCGTCCTCGCGCGTCTCTCTCGCCCGTCTCCGCCCTCCCCCTCGAGGAGGAAGAAGAAGAACAAGCGGTGCCCTGATGATTTTATCTTTACAAGCATAGTTCATCTGATCGTGCCCTTAACCGGGGTTCTGAAGATACATGCATAAACCATATAGTCTTTCGCTCCTATCTGAGCTCTTCTTTTTTCCTTCTTCTTCCTCGGCGGCGGGCGGGACGGCGACAGCCAACACGGCACAGCGGCGCTTTTTCTTCTTCTTTTCCCTGACGCCTTTCCTGACGGCCTTCCCCCCCCCCTAACCAACACCTCAACACCGCAGGCGTCCGCCTGGATGGCGTACGAGTGGGCCGTCTACTGCACGCGCGCCGACGACGAGCCGCTGCTCGCCGCCGCCGCCGCGACCGCCGCCGCCCAGGCCCCCCCGCCCTCGCTCGCTCCCGCCCCCTCTCGTCTGCCGCCCGAGCTCGAGGCGCGCGGCCTCGCCTTCCCGGGCGTCGTCGCGGGCGCCGGCCCGCCCGACCGGTCCCCCACGCGCGCCGACCACACCGCAGCGCAGGCCCTGCTCCTGTGCCACTACTCCCTCCACGGCGGCTTTGTCAACGGCGGCGGCGGCGGCGGCGGCGGCGGCGGCGCGACGCTGCTCGAGCGCGTGGCCGCCGCCGCGGCGTCCGGCCGCCTGGGCCGCGTCTCTTGCTCCGCCTTTCACGGCGCCGCCGACGCCGTGTGCCCGCCCCGCAACGCGCGCGACCTGCGCGCGGCGTGGCCCTCGGCCCGCGTGGAGGTGCTCCCCGGCGGCGTGGGCCACTCGATGTACGACCCCGCGCTCGTCGATGCCGTCGTGCGCGCGACCGACGCGGCCGCCGACGCGGCCGAGGAGACCGCGCTGGCCGGATCGGCGCCGCTCCGCGCGCGCAGGCTGCAGGGGCTGATGGAGCTGGAGCAGCAGCGCCGCGACGCCGAGGTAGCGGTCGCAGCGGCGGCGCTCACGCGGGCGTGAGAGCGAGCGAGCGACAAACTTTTTTCCCCCAACGATTCTTGGGGTGCGCGCGCTTTCCCCCGCCCTCTGCGGTCCGCGCGACGATGTACAACTGTAAGCTTTGCCTTTCCTCTTTGTTTCAAATCGTGCGCGTTCGCTGCCCTTCGTGATCTCCGGAAACCAGAAAAAAACGCCTTCACTCAGCCATCGCGCCGCCGCCGCCCCCTCCGCCGCCCGCTGGCCCCTCGTACCCGGCAAACGTGACCGTGTGGCACGCCAGCGTGCGCGCGTTGAGCAGCACGAGCTGCCCCGTGCGCGCGAACGACGGCACCAGCACCACGCGCACCGCCTTTTCCTCCTCGCCGTCGTCGCCCCCCGCCCCGGCGGCGCCTTTTCCCCCCGCCCCCCCCTCGCGCACCACGGCCGTCGCAAAGGCGGGCTGGTTCCCCACAAAGTAGACGTGCGGCACGGCCGACTCGGGCCTCCCCGCCAGCACAAAGGGGTCGTCGGCGCCCGGCTGGCACGCCAGGGTGTCCGGGGCGGTCGGGGCGAGGTGGCCCCAGCGCAGCGTGGCGGCGGCGGCGTCGAGGCGCGCCGCCGCGCCGCCCACGTCGGCCGGCGCGGCCGCCGCCGCCGCTCCTCCCGCTCCACCACCCGCCGCGGCAGCAGCAGGCCAGCGCCGCGAGTAGCGGTCGATGTCGTCCACGTTCTGCCCGCTCGTGCCCAAGATGCGCAGCCCGCCGATCTCGATCTCGGACGGGTTGGGCGCGCGCGCGAGCGACGAGAAGCGCGCGGCCCCGGGCAGCAGCACGCGGTGCAGCGGGGGCTGCGGCAGCGCCACAGAGGCGCAGGGGTCGTCGGGCCCGGGCATCACGTCGACGGGCAGGGCGGACGCGAGCTCGGCGAGCAGCATGTCGGCGTCGCGGACGGGGCGGAGGGCGGCGGCGGCGGCGGCCTGGCCCGCGACACCGCGGGACGGGGCGGCGGCGGCGGCGGAGGCGCCGCCGCCGCTCGCGGGGCCGCCCGAGCCCGAGCCCGGGCCGCCGCCAGCGCCGCCGAGCGCGTCGAGCGCCCCGACCGTCCCGCCCGCGACGATCAGGTGCGCGACGCGCGACGCCAGCGACTGCTCCGGGGCCGCGCCCAGGCAGCCCGTCAGCCAGTCGACCAGCTGCTGCAGGCGCAGCGGGTCGGCGTAGCTCCCTCCCCCGCCCCCGCCGCCCCCGCCGCCGCCGACGACGCCGCACCCGCCCGACGCGCCCGCGCCGAGCGCGAGCCCCGAGACGAGCGCGACGTACGCGTCGTCCGGCCGCGGCGCGAGCTCGGCCTCGAGCGCGGCCTTGGCGGCGGCGCTGCTGTTGCCACTGCTGCTCGGGTCGCGCAGGGAGGCCGGCAGAGGGGCGGCTGAGGAGGAAGAGGAGGCGGCGGCGGCGGCGGCATTGGCGGCGTTGGCGCCAGCGCTGCCGGGCCACGGCGCCTGCGGCGCGGCCAGGCCCGCGTAGCACACGTCCGTCACGACAAAGTCCCCCCCGGACTCGGCCGTGCCGCGCACCGCCAGCACCACGCCCGTCACCATCGAGTCGACGTCCAGCGGCGGCCGCGCCTGCTGCTGCTCGCCCCCCTCGGCCCCCGCGGCCCCCGGCGGCGCGGGGCGGAGCGCCATGCGCGCCCCGTCGTCCTCGAGCACCAGCGCGTCCCCCTCGCCGCAGTAGTTCTCCCCCCGCGCCCCGCCGCCCGGAACGGCCCCCGCCAGGCTCGCCGCCAGCAAGGCGTCCTTGCTGTAGTCGTCCAGGATCGACGGCTTGAGCTTCATGTCCTTGTAGAGCGTCCCGACGACGACGCACTCCTTTCCCTCCTCGACGGCCAGGATTTTGCACAGGGGGACGCCCGGCCAGCGGCGCTCGGCGCGCTTCCGCACGACGGGCTCGAGGCGGGCGTAGCGCCCGAAGTAGATCTGGGCGTACTGGCGGTCGAAGGCGCGCGAGGCGCCGGGGAGGGCGAGGAAGCGCTCGCCGAGGGGGCGGTAGGGGAGGGCGGCGCGCTTGAACGGCTGCTGCTGGGGGCGGTCGGTGGCGCCGCTGGGCTTCTTGCCCTCGCCGCCGCCGCCGCTGTCCTGGGCGGCGGATACGTCCGGGGGCGTCGACAGGAGGGCGTCGTGCTTGAGGCTGTTGTTTTTTTGGTTTTTTTGGTGGGGGTTGGGGGGGTTGAGTGTCGGCGGCCGGTCGAGGGGGGCGGGGGCACAGCGCACTGCGGCGTGGGCGCGCGCTCTGTCGCACGAGACAAGGCAGTACTGCGCGACACTCACCCCACCGGCAGCGCCTGCGGCGGCCGCTCGATGTGCATGTCGACCGTCATGTCTCGGTGCTCCTGTGCGTGAGCGCGCCGCGCGACACACAAGCAAACGCCGCGAGTCGCAAAAAATGAGGAGAGTGTTTGAAAAAACTTCGCCCCTTGCGCCTCTTTCGAACGCGCGCGGTTGTGGTTTGAGTTTTCGGTCGGGGGTGATGGTGTTTGCGTTGGTTGTGAAGAGGGCAGAGGTATGTGTGTGTGTTTCGTTCAGTGTGTGGTCCTCTCCCCGCAGGTGGACGGGACAAGAAGAAGCGCCGCTCCCTTCCGGCTCTCGCCGCCGCCGCTCGCTCTCTCTCGCCCCCCGACTCGGCCCCCCTCTCGCTCCTCAAAAAGCTTTCTCGCTTTGCTGTTTTTGCAACGGTTTGCGTGTGTGTGTGGAAAATGATCTATATGAACGTGTAAAAACCCCCGAAAAAGGAGCAACAGCAGCAGCAACAAACACTCACTGCTCCATCTGCTCGCCGCCGCCGGCCGCCGCCGCCGCCGCGCCCGCGCCCTCGGCCGCGGCCGCCGCCTCACCCTCAGCCTCCATCGGCGCGGCCCCGCCCTCTTCGCCCTCCTTGGGCTCCTCCACCTTGGGCTCCTCCGCCTTGGGGGCCGGCGCCTCGGGCTTGGGCGGGGGCGGCGGGGGCTTGCTCGCCACGGGCCCGCACACGCGCTCGAGCACGCCGCGCTTCTTGTCGCAGTCGTCGGCCGTCAGCGCGGGGTCGTCCCACCTCTCCAGGCCCTCCTGCAGCTTCTCCTTCTCGTCCAGCCACGCGAGCGCCTCGGCCGACTCCTTCTCCAGGAGCGCGCGGTCGTCGGTGGTCAGGTGCGCGTGCTTGGCGTCCTGCGAGCCGGCCACGGCCGCGAAGCGCCGCGCCGCGTCGCGCAGCGCGGCGGCCGCGGGCCCGCGCCCCTGCTCGGCCGACAGCCGTGCCTCGAGCGGGTCGCCCTGCGCTTTCAGCTCGGCCAGCTTGGCCACGTACACCGACTTCTTCTCGTCCTCGCCCTCGTCGTACAGCCACTCCTCCAGGGCGGAGAGGCGCGCGGCCAGGGCCTCGCGGTCGGACTCGCGCACATAGGGCTGCAGGTCGCCGTAGAGGCGGTTGCGGAGGGCGTACACGTGGGACTCGAGCGCGTTCTTCGCGTTGGCCGTGTCCTCCTGCAGGCGGTCCTGCGCCTGCATCTCGCCCTCGCGCTCGAGGAGGGCGTTGAGCTTGGACAGGGGGAAGGCGTGGGCGGGGTCGCCGCGCACGGGGACGTCGACGCGCTTGACCTTTTTCGTCGTGGTGGTGGGGGTGGTCGCCGCCGGCGCGGCGGCGGTGGCCGCGGCCGCAGCAGCGGCGGCGGCGTCGGCCTCCATCGGCGCCTCGCCGCCCGCGCTCCCGCCGTTGGCCGCCCCGCCGTCGCTGCCGGCCGCCGTCGCGCCCTCCTGCTGCTGCTGCTCCTGCTGCTTCTCGGCCGCCTCGGGCGCCGCCGCCGCCGCCCCCGCCGCCCCCGTGGCCGCCGGCACCTCCTCCTCGTGGTGCGCCTCCACCCGCTCCACCGACACGAGCCCGTGGAGGTCGAGCGCCACGCGCACCTTGAGCTTGGCCTTCTCCTGCCCCTCGGGCACCTTGAAGGGCCCGATGTGGTACGTCCCCAGCGAGCGCGTCACCCCCACGGGCAGGCGCGAGGCGGCGGCCTCGGCGTCCGAGGCGTCGGCGGGCGCCGCGGCTTCCGGCGGGTAAATGGCCTCCACGGAGAACGGCTCGGCGCGGTTGAACGTGACGATCTTGGCCGAGGGGAAGGGTGAGTTGCGCTCGAAGAGGGTCTGCACGACCATCTCGCCCTCGGGCGCCCCGGGCTTCTGCCACGTGAGGGCCACGGGATAAGGGCAGGCGTCCACCACGTCAAAGTCGCGGACCTTGAAGAGCGGGGAGAGCATGGCGGCCTGAAGCGCGCACCCGCGGCACACGCACTCCTTGGCGTTGAGGGTGCGCGAGGCCTGGCGCCCGCCGAAGACGGCCTCGACGGCGCGCGCGGCGGCCGGGACGCGCGTGCCGGAGCCCACGAGCTCGACGATCGAGACGTCCTCCTGCTTGACGCCCGCCTGCACGAGCGCGGCCTGCACGGGCGCCGCCAGCCTGGCCAGCAGGGGGGCCGCCATGGCCTCGAACGCGTCGCGCGTGATCGACGAGCGGATGTCCGTGTCCTCCATGAGGCACTCGATCGCGATGGGCGCCTCGGCGTTCGCCGACAGCACCTTTTTCAGCTTCTCGCACGCGTACCGCAGCCGCAGCGCCGACTTGGGGTTCTCCGCCACGTCGAGCTTCGTCTTGGCCTTCCACTCGGCGCGAAAGTGCTCGTACAGCAGCTCGTCAAAGTCCCTCCCGCCCAGGCTGCGGTCCCACGCGTGCGCGAGCACTTTCAGGCCGGTTTTGCGCAGGGAGACGATCGATACCTGCGTGGCCGAGTGGCCGATGTCGACAAAGGCCACTTTCACATCGGCCCCCGAGGCGGCGGCGGCGTCGGCGGCGGCGGCCTCGGCGGTTCCCGGTGCCGGCGCGGGGAGGTCGGTCTTGTAGATGCCGTAGGCGAGGGCGATGGCGGTGGTCTCGTTGACGAGGCGCAGGCACTTGACGTCCGCCACGTGGCAGGCGGCCAGCATGGCGTGGCGCTCGGCCTCGGTGTAGTAGCAGGGCACCGAGAGGCAGGCGTCGGGGGCGGACCCGCCCTGGGGGATCCCGCCGTCAGCCTCGGCGACGCGCTTGAGGTCGACGAGGACCATGGCGACGAGCTGCTCGGGCGTGAACGTGCAGCTCTCTCCCGCGTAGGTGGCGTGCACCAGGCACCCTCCGCCCGCCGGGTCCTCCGTGACCTTGAAGGGCAGGCGCGGGAGCTCGGCCTGAACCAAGGGGTCGGCGAATTTCTTCCCGAGCAGGCGCTTGAGGTTGACGATCGTGTTGCGCGGGTTCATGGCCACCTTGCCCGCGGCGTCGGTGCCCAGGAAGCGCATCTTGTCGCCGAACGAGACCATGGCGGGGGTCTCGCGCAGCGACTCCTTGTTGAGCAGCACGTCGACGCCGCGCTTGCGCGCGAGCGCCACGCACGACGAGTCGTTGCCGACGTCCAGGCCGACGACCGACATCTTTTTTGGTTTTGTGTGTTGTGTTGTGAGTCTCTCTGTGAGGGAGGGGCCTGTTGGGTGGGGTTGGTGGGTGGTTTTTTTTCCGGGGGGAGGAGGAGTTGGGGAGTGAGCGGGGCGGGCCGAGAGAGAAGGGACAGCGCGCGCGAGCAGTGGCCCGGCGGCCGGGCGGCGGCGGCAACCAGAAAAACGGAGCGAGCGTCGGCGCGCGCGGGGGCGGCCTGGGCAGCGGGGCGCGCGCGGGCGGGGGGGTGGATCCGCGCCGCGCGCCCGTGATTCGCCTCGCGGGGAGGGCCGCGCCGACGTCGTAAGGGGAGGGAGCTGTTGCTTTTGGCGTTCGAGAGAGGAAAGAGCAGAAGAACATTCTTCTCTCTCGAACCTGCCTCTCCTCCTCGCCGCCGACTCTTCTCTTCCTCGGTCCCAAAAGGGGGCTTGCAGCAACGCGCGGCGGCACCGACTGACCTGATCGCCCGAAAGTACGCGCGCGCTCGGGGTGCTCGGGGGGGCCGAGAGGCGCGGGCGCGGGGGAGCGGAGGAAGAGAGGCGGGTGGTGGTTTTTCTGGTGGTGGCGGTGATGGTGATGCGTGTGTGTTTGCGTGTGTTTGCGTGTTCGTGCTCGCGCAGAGGGGAGTATTCAGTCTCTCTCGCTCGTGATTGTGCGTGTGTGTGAGCGCGGAGGTCGCACTTGCGCGCGTTCTGTTTTTCGGCGGGGGCGGGGGTTGGCCGGCGCCGCCCCAGCGCGTCCCCGCTGCCGCCCACCCTCGCGCGCCGCCGCGCGCCACTGCCTTCACACGCCCACACGACACGCACGCACGCGCACACACACACACTCACACGACACCACCAAACCAAAAACCAACCAACGGAACAAGCGACAGCATGAGGGCCGTCGTCCTCCTCAACCCTGGCGCCAAGCCCCTTTCGTCGTGTTTGAAGCTCGAGACCTCGGCCCCCCTGCCGAAGCCGGGACCCGGGCAGGCGCTCGTGCGCGTGTCGAGCAGCTCCGCCAACCCCGTCGACGTCTACATCGCGAACGGCGACTTTGGGGGCGCCGATGCCGCCGGCAAAACCATGGCGGGCGACTTGGCCGGCGTCGTCGAGGAGGTCGCCGCTCCGCCGCCGTCGTCGCCCTCCTCCGGCGCCGCCCCCGCCTTCAAAAAGGGCGACCGTGTGTGGGCGCTCACCCCTTACTTCGCCCCGGGCACGGCCGCGGCCGCGGGGGCGCCAATGAGCGGCTGCTGGGCGGACTATGCCGTCGCCGACCTCGCGTGGCTCGCGCCGGCGCCCTCGGAGGCCGCGCTGCCGCTCGCCGACGCGGGGTCCGGGCCGCTGGTGCTGCTCACCGCGTGGCAAGCGCTCGAGGCCACCCTCGGGCCCCCCCCGCCCGAGGGGGAGGAGAAGGAGGGCGAGCCCGCGCCGCCGCCGCAGCAGGAGCGTCGCGTGCTCATCACTGCCGCGGCGGGCGGGGTGGGGCACGTCGCCGTGCAGCTCGCAAAAAAGTGCTGGGGGTGCTCCGTCGTCGTGGGGGTCGCGGGCGCGCGCAACCGCGACTTTGTGCTTGGGCAGCTGGGGGCGGACGGGTTCGTCGACTACGCGGACGCGGCGGCGGTCGCGGACGCGCTCGAGCAAGAAGGCTTTGACGCGGCCGTCGACCTGCTTGGGGGCGAGTGGACGCGGCGCCTGGCGCGGTGCGTCGGGAAGAAGGCCAACGCGGGGGGCAAGGGCGGGAAGCTGGCGCACGTGATGAACCGGGGGACGGGCGAGGCCGGGGTGGACGCCCTGCGCGCGGAGCTCGGCGAGGGCGCGATCGAGACCATCTTCGTCCGGCCCGACGGCGCGGCGCTGGCGCGGTGCGCGCGGCTGGTGGACAGGGGGGAGCTGAAAGTCGAGGTCGCGGCGCGTTTTCCGCTGGAGCGCGCGGGGGAGGCGCTCGAGGCGGTTTCCGGTTGGCATACACGTGGTAAGGTGGTGGTGAGGACGGCGGCGTGAGATGGTTCTTGCGTTGGCACGTTTGGCGGTGTTGGCGTGTTGGGAGCGGGCGCGCGCGGCCGAGCGGGGGCCGGGCGGCCGGGCGGCGCCGCCGCCCAATGTCGTCGGAGCACTAGACGAGCATGGATTTTGTTGTTAGACAAGGCACGCGTCTAGACGCCTTAGCCTACCCGTTGTGAGATACAGACACGCACGCGCAGCAGCAGCACCTTGTTGGGGGCTCGCGAGACCGGCGCTCGCTCGCTCCGGCGGTGTTGGGCGCTCGTCGTTGCTCAAGAGCGCCGACGACCGCTGCCGCCGCAAACAATATCGAAACGAAAACGACCCGCCCCACCTTTCTCTCACCCACACAACGACCTCCTCCCTCTCTTCTACTCCTCGGACTCCCGAACCACGCAAAGGCGCGCGCAGCAGCAGCCAAGGGGCACGCCGCGTCTCCAAATCACCCTCCCCCCACATCATCGACGAGACGGCCGATTCTTCCTCGTCGCGAGGGCGGCGGCGGGCAGCATGGCGACGGGCCGCTTGACCGCGGACCTCATCCTGCGCAGCCCGCATCACCTCGACCCGACGAGCCTCTACAGCCTGGACCTGCGCGGTGCGTCTCGGACGATGCGAGAGAGGGGGCAACACCCCTTCCCCTCGCCCGCCACCTCTCTCGCCGCCGGCGAACGATGCACTCACACCCATCGCTTGCGGCCCTTCGAACCCTCCACGCACGAACACCCACAGGCAACAAGATCGGCGTCATTGAGAACCTGGGCGCCACGCAGGTCTGTCTTTCTGCCCGCCGCCGCCGCGCCGGGCCGCCGCCTGCGCCGCCTGCGCCGCTCGATTCGCCGCGCGTCTCGACACTCGACATAGACCCGCCCTTGCCTCCCTCTCTCTCTGCGCCCCCCCCCCCCCCCCCCCCCCCCCCCCTCAATCCTCACGCCACCGCCACCCCGAACGCCACCGCCTTCAACCCAAACAAAACCACAAACCAAAAACAAACAGGACCAGTTCGCGTCGATCGACCTCTGCGACAACGCCATCGCGCGCCTCGACGGCTTCCCCCGCCTGCTCCGCCTCCGGCAGCTGCTGCTGGCCAACAACCGCATCGCCAAGGTGGCCCCGGGCCTGGGCGAGCTGCTCCCGGGCCTCCACACGCTCGTCCTCACCAATAACCGCCTCGCCGAGCTGCGCGACCTCGCGCCGCTCGCCGCCTGGGCGAAGACGCTCACGCTGCTGTCGCTGCGCGGCAACCCCTGCGCGGCGCGGCCGCACTACCGCGCGTACGTCATCTCGCTGCTTCCGGCGCTGAAGGTGCTCGACTTTGCCAAGGTGAAGGCGCAGGAGCGCGAGGCGGCGCGGAGGCAGTTCCCGGAGGGGTGCGCGGTGCCGGCGCCGCCGGTCGGAGGGGCGGCGGCGGCGGCAAACGGCGGAGCAGCAGCAGCAGGAGCAGGAGGAGCAGCGGGAGGAGCAGGAGGAGCAGCAGCAGCAGACGGGGGAGGACGAACAGAGCCGCCCACGCAGAAGCAGCTGATGGCGCTGCAGGCCGCCATCGCGGGCGCGGCCACGCTCGAGGAGGTGGAGCGGTTGGAGGCGGCGCTGGCGGCCGGCGGCGGGGGCGGGGGCGAGGAAGCGGACGGCGGCGGCGGCGGCGGCGGGGGGGCGGCGGCGATGGCGGCAGAAGAGGCGGGGGGATGAAGTTGAGAGAGTCGTTTCTTGTTGGAGCTCTTTCTCGGAACGACTTGACATAGAGGAGTGCCCAAGACTTGCAACCACCGTTGCTGAAGAACCGAGAGAGGCTCTCCGCGCCGCCCCAACCCCCGCGACGCCGGCGAGAGCGGCGGCGGCAAGGGGGAGACGAACGGCCGCCGTCGCCGCGCGGTCGCGGCCGCTTCTCCCTTCAAACCCCTTTGTCCCCCCCGCCCTCAGCCCTCACTCCATCACCGACACTCCCCTCTCGACCCCGCGCAACGCGAGCCGACGCCACTGACACCCTTGTTGCGTTTGCTTGCAACCCCCACCCCCCCCCACAACTTCGTCCTTCCGAGTTCCTTCTCACGGCAGAGAGCTCTCGCTCTCTTCTCACCTCCCCCCTTCGCCTCCCCGCGCGCGCGACCCATCCCCGCGCGCCGCCCGCCCGGACCGCGCGGCGACCGAGTCACTAGTCGCCTAGGCACCGGCCCGCGCCCCGCGCGCGCCGCCGCGACGCATCAGGAGACCCCGGGCGCATCGAAAAGCCAAAAAGGGAGAGGAAAGACAGCCCTCACAGAGGGGGGGCCTTGTTCCCGCCGCCGCCGGCCGCGCTCTGCCGCCCCCGCGCCTCAACCGCCCAACCCCCCGTCCCGTTTCCCGTCCAGCAAGCAACCATGTGCGGCATCTTCGGCTACTACAACTACAACGTTGGCCAGGACCTCCGCGGCATCCTTGACACCCTCTTCAAGGGCCTCCGGCGCCTCGAGTACCGCGGCTACGACTCGTCCGGCGTGTGCGTCGACATCGTCGACGGCGGCTTCCTGAGCCCCCGCGCCAGCGTCGACGGAAACGCCAACGGCGCCGCCAATAGCGCCGCCGGCGCAGTCGCCTTTGCCTCGCCCGACGCCGCCGCCGCCCAGCACCCGCTCCCGCGCCGCCGCGCCTCCTCGGCCGCGGGTCTGGGCACCAGCGGCCGCGCCGTGGTGCTGAAAGCCGAGGGCAAGATCGACAACTTGCAGGCAATCGCCGAAGCTTATTTAATCGAAAAGGGGGTGGACGCAAAGCAGCGCCACCCGACGCACGTCGGCATCTCGCATACGCGCTGGGCGACGCACGGCCCGCCCTCGGCGGCCAACGCGCACCCGCACGCGAGCGACGACGCCAACGAGTTCGTGGTGGTGCACAACGGCATCATCACCAACTACGCGGCGCTGCGCGCGTGGCTGGTGAGTCTTTTGCTTTGTTTTGTTCTTTCCGCCGCCGGACGTCCGCGCCCCGCTCTCTCCTTCTCTCACCTCCCCCCCTTCCAAACAACAACCACCAAACAACAGACCAAGCGCGGCGAGACGTTCGTGTCCGAGACCGACACCGAGGTCATCCCCAAGCTCTGCCGCTACGTCTACGCGTCGCTCGTGGCCGAGGCCCAGCGCGCCAGCAGCACGGGCGGCGGCAGTGCCTCGGCCGCCGCCGCTGCCGCCGCCGGCGACGCCAGCGACGACGACGACGAGGCCGACGCCCGCCCGCCCTCGGGCCCCGAGGTCGTCCCCTTCCCCCGCCTCGTCATGGAGGTGCTCAAGCGCCTCGAGGGGGCCTACGCCATCCTCGTGCGCTCGTCGCACTACCCGGGCGAGCTCGTCGCGTGCAAGCGCGGCTCCCCCCTCATCCTCGGCGTCAAAGAGGAGGACTCGGGCGCCATCCTCGCCGCGCCCTCGGCCTCGGCCGCTGCCGACGGCCAGACGCACCGCCACATGGCCGCGGGCCCCCGCGCCGAGGCCGGCGCGGGCGTGAGCAAGACGGCCGGCACGCACAGCGCCGCCGCGGCCGCGCCCGTGCCCGCCGCGGCCGTCGCCAAGGCTGCCACGACCACCCCCTCGTGCGCCACCGTGGCCGCGGCCGCGGGGCCGGGCGACCCGATCCCGTCCCTCCCGCCCACCACCAACGGCGGCAACAACGCCAACGGCCACCACACCAGCAGCGGCAAGGGCGACAACCCCCTCAACCGCTCCGGCTCCTTCACGCGCGTCGCCGACTCGTACAACCGCGCCACCTGGGCCCCCCACCTCGAGTGCTGGGTCGCCTCGGACGCCAGCGCGGTCGTCGAGCACACGCGCCGCGTCATCGTCCTGGAGGACGGCGACGTGCTGCACGTGTGCGGTGGCGGGTGGGGCATCTACAACCTGGGCGCCGCCGACGTCGACGCGGCCGTCCCCCGCGCCCTGCAGACGCTGCAGGTCGAGGTGGACCAGATCATGAAGGGCGGGTACGACCACTTCATGCTCAAGGAGATCCACGAGCAGCCCGAGGCGCTGGTGCAGACGATGCGCGGACGCGTGCTGATGGGCGGCCGCGGCGAGGACAAGAAGGGCGCGGCGGCGGCGGCGGCGGCGGCGGCGGCGGCGGCCTTCTCCGCCGTCGCCCCGGCCCCCGGCCCCCGCATCAAGCTGGGAGGCCTCGTCGAGACCGCCGACGTCATGCGCCGCTCCCGCCGCATCATGTTTGTCGCGTGCGGCACCTCGTACAACTCGTGCCTGGCCGCCCGCTCCACCGTCGAAGAAATGACAGACGCGCCCGTCGTGCTCGAGCTCGCCTCGGACCTGCTCGACCGCGAGGGACCCATCTTCCGCGACGACACGTGCGTCTTCGTGAGCCAGTCCGGAGAGACCGCCGACACGCTGAGGGCGCTCGAGTATGCCAAGTCCAAGGGCGCGCTGTGCGTGGGGGTCACCAACACGGTGGGGAGCGCCATTTCTCGCGCCACGCACTGCGGCGTGCACCAGAACGCCGGGTACGAGATCGGCGTGGCCTCGACCAAGGCCTACACGTCGCAGATCGTGTGCGTGACCATGATGGCCCTCGCCCTCGCGGAGGACTCGATCTCCAAGCGCGGGAGGCGCGACGAGATCATCTCGGCGCTGGCGGAGCTGCCGGACAAGATCCGCCGGGCCCTGAAGCTGGACGGGCAGATGCGCGAGCTCGCGCAGCAGCTCAACGAGCAGCAGAGCAACTCGCTGCTGTTCTTCGCGCGCGGGGCCAACTACGCGACGGCGCTCGAGGCGGCGCTCAAGGTGCGTTGTTTTTTTTTAAGAACGAGGCGCGGCGCGCGGCCTGTCGCTTGCCCCCCTCCAAGGGGCGCCCTCGCTCACACAAAAAAACAAGCCCCCCCCGAAAAACCCACCACCTCCCCCAACCAACCAAAACAACAACCAACCAAATAAAACAGATGAAGGAGGTCGCCCTCATCCACTCCGAGGGCATCCTCGCGGGCGAGATGAAGCACGGGCCCCTGGCCCTGGTCGACGAGACGCTCCCCGTCGTCGTCGTGGCCACCAAGGATGCCATGTACGCCAAGATGCAGTCGGTGATTCAGCAGCTCCTCGCCCGCGGCGCGCGCCTCATCGTGCTGTGCAACGAGGGGGACGAGGCCCTGAGGGCGCTCGCGAAAGAAAAAGGCGGCGCGACGCACTCGCAGGGCGGGGCGGGCGCGCCCGCGGCGTCGCCGCTGCGGCTGATCGAGGTGCCGCTGACGGCCGACGCCTTGCAGCCCGTCGTCAACATCGTCCCGCTGCAGCTGCTGGCCTACCACCTGACGCTCCTGCGGGGGCTCAACGTGGACCAGCCGCGCAACCTGGCCAAGTCGGTGACGGTGGCGGACTGAGGAAGAGGGAGGAGGAGGATTGTTCTTTTGCATCGTCGCCGCCGAATTCGCTTTTTTTTTCTCGCTCCCCCCGTCGCCCCCCATCCCTCGTTCTCGTGCTGTATTTTCTTTTTCCGGTTTCTCTGCCTCCGCCCCCCCTTAAGCCCCTCTAATCGACCTGGCACACACACATTCTACTAAAGCGAATGTGCTTCACTAGCCCACCCCTCTTTTATGCTGAACAACAACACCACCAAAAGCAGCCCTCGTGGTGTCCCCGCTCGCTCGGCCGCTCGGCTGCTCGGCCCCCTGCCGCCGCTTCGTTGCGCCGTCGAGGTGCCCTTCATCGTCCGCTCTGCGCGCGCCTGGCCCGACCTCACATTGATTCCTCACCTCGCCAGCCTCGCTCATTCCCGCGCAGAGCTTTTCTCTCTCTCTCTCTCATTCCTCGAGCGAGTGCTCCCTTAAAGCCGCGCACACGGACGGGCAAACAACCTTTCGCCCCACGCCCCCCTCGGCCCTTGTTGTTTATCGCGCCCGCGCTCTCGCCCGGCTTTCTCATGAAACCCTAACGTATTAGCATGACGTCACAGTGAGACCCGTGTCTCTCTAGCCGCGCGCGCGCGCTCGGAGGAGGAGGACCGCCGCCGCGGAGAGGGCGCGGGCCTTTTCCAGTCCACGGGGTCCCGCGCGAGAGAGAGAGGCCCCGTCCGTCCTCGCCCCGCCGAAAGAATGATCGTGCCGGAGACATCATGGCAGGCCGTGGGCGCGGTGCTGGCGGTTCTGGCGGCGGTGGTGCGTTCGTGACCCCGAGGAGACACGAGAGGCGGGGCGGGTGGGGAGGGGCGCGCACGATTGTGGTCCACTGAGGGCGCCGACGCCGACGCCGACGCCGACGCCGACGCCGATGCGCGCCGCGTCGCTGCCCATTGCCCTTGCCCCCCCGCACCCCCACGCGCCGCCTCGCCCTCCCTCCCTCACCCTCCCAACGCCCCAACCCCAAACCCCCCAATACATAAAAAACACAAACAGATCGCCTGGCAAGGGCTCAACCTGCGCGAGCGCCGCCGCTACCGCCGCTTCCCGGGCCCGAACCCCGCCTTTTTGCTGGGAAACGCGCTGGGCGTCGTGAGCGACGGGTACATGGCGTTCCGGGCCGTGCAGCGGTGGCGGCACGAGCACGGGCCCGTGTTCGTGTGGTGGTGGGGCAGTAGGCCCCTCCTGGTCGTCAGCGGTGAGTTTTTTTTCGTTTGTTGGCTCTTGCCGCTATTGGCCGTCTTTCTTTCGCGCTCGGTCTTCCTGGCACGCTCACCACCGACCCCCCCCCCCAAAAAACCCCAAAAAACAAAATAAAACAGACCCCGAGATCGTGCGCCAGGTCGCCGTCCGCGGCTTCAAGTCCTTCCACGACCGCGAGCTCCTCGCCCCGGCCCCCCAGGGCCGCGTCTTCGAGCGCCTCGTCCGCGAGGGCGTCATCTTTGGCAAAGGGGGGTACTGGCTGTCGGTGCGGGCGGCCGTGCAGCCGCTCTTCCACGCCTGCAGCCTGCCTTCCTACTGCGGCGCGCTCAACGACGCGATCGAGGGGACGATGCTGAGGGTGCTGGACCGCGCGACGGCCGCGGGGGGAGGAGGAGGGCAGCAGCAAGATGGGGAGGAGGAGGAGGAGGAGAAGGCGGAGGGGCGGCAGCGTTCGTCGCAGCGGGGGAGTGGCGGTGGTGGTGGCGGTGGCAGCAGCGGCGGGGGCGGCGGGGGCGGCGCCGGAAGCCCACCCATCTCCATCGACATGAGCGCGCGCATCTGCGATCTGACGCTCAAGGCCCTCGGGGAGTGCGTGTTTGGCGTGCCGTTTGAGGTCGGAGGCGGCGGGTCCTCTGCAGCAGCAGCAGCACCAGCAAAAACAGCGGCAACAACAGCAGTAGGAACGGCGCCGCCGCCCTCGTCCTCCTCCTCGTCGTCGTGCTCCCCGCTCGTCGCCGCGGCCCACGCCGCGCTCGAGGGGCAGATCACGGGCATGGCCTTCGGCCTGGTTCCCCCCCTGCTGCGCCCGGGCCTGTTCGCCCTGGTGCGCGCGTTCCCGACGCCCGGGCTCGCGCGCCTGGCCGCCGCGCGCCGGGTGCTGTGCGGCGTGGCGCTCGTGCTCAGCCGCAACGCCCAGCGCGCCGCGGCGGCGCAAGCGGCGGCGGCGGCGGCGCAAGCGGCACCCTCGGCCGACCCCCACGACGACGAGGAGGAGCGCAGGGACCTGCGCGTCATGGAGCGTGAGTTCTTCGGCGGCAACAGGGCATCGACCTCCTCGGGCACCACCTCCACCACCACAACCGCGCGCCTCGCCGCCGCCCACTACGCCCGCGCGCTGCCGCGCCGCGGGTCGGCGCTCGACTGCCTGTCGCGCGCGAAAAACCGCGCCGAGCGCGGCCGGCCGCTGCGGCTGCGGCACCTGGTGGCCCAGGCCAACTCGCTGCTGATCGCCGGGCACGACACCAACGGCATGGCGCTGTCGGCGGCGCTGCTCTTCCTGTCGACGCACCCGGAGGCCGAGGCGGCGCTGCTGGCCGAGGTGGACGGCTTTTACGCGGGCGCGGCCGAGCGGGAGCGGCAAGAGGGGCGAGCGGCGGGGCAAGACGCCGAAGACGCCGAGAAAGACGCCGAAGACGCCGCCGACCCGGGCGCCCGCTACCTCGAGTCGGCCGACGTGGCCGGCGCGTGCTTTCCCTACGCCGAGGCCGTGATCAAGGAGGCCGTGCGCCTGCTGCCCCCCGGGTGGATGACGACGCGCCTCGCCGCCGCCGGCGCAGCCGCCGGCACGAGCGGCGGAGGCGGCGGCGGCGGCGGCTCGGACGGCGGCGGCCTCGGCGGCGGAAGCATCGGCAGCCTCGGCGGTGGCGGCAATGGCGACCACGCCCCCGCGCTCGGTCCGGAGATCGCGGGGGTCCCCGTGCCCGAGGGCACCCTCGTGTACGTGGACGTGTGGGGCGTGCACCACCACCCGGACTACTGGCCCGAGCCCCTGGCCTTTAAACCTGAGCGCTTCCTCGGCCAGGGCCGCAGGAAGCAGACCCCTTTTGCAGCCGCAGGGAGGCGGCGGAGGAAGAGGCGGAGGCGGCGGCGAACGCGAGCGGGCGGGCGGCTGCGGCCGGCTGGGCGTTCCACCTCGGGAGGAGGCGGCGGCGGCCGGCGGGGCGGCGGCGCTAGGCGTCAGCCTGGGCGGCGTCGCGAGGCCCCGATCCCGAACGACGGCGGGCCTCGGCGGCCCGCCGCCCCGCTCGAGCGCCGGCGGCGCCTCGCACCCCCACCCCCACCACCTCCCCGCCCCCCAGGTCGCCGCGACCGGCGGCGGCGTCGGCGCCTCCTCCGCGGGAACCCACCCCTACGCGTGGCTCGGCTTCGGCGCGGGGCCCCGGCTGTGCGTGGGGTACAAGTTTGCGATGATGGAGGCCAAGGTGGCGCTCGTGCGGCTCTACAGGCGGTACACGTTTCGCGTCGACGAGCGCAGGACCCCCCTCAGCCCGGCCAACTGGGAGGTCGCGGGCGTGCCGCACACCCGGGGGGGGCCGGCGATCCCGCGGCTGAGGCCCGGCGTGACGCTGGGCTTCCGGGACCCGCTGTATATGGTGCCCGTGCCGCGGCAGCACGGGGCGAGGAGGGGGCAAGAGGCGGCCGAGGCGGCCGAGGCGGCGGCCGAGGCGGGGTCGTGGAGCGAGGGCGGCGCGGCCGCGACGGTGGTCGTGCGCGTCGGTGGTGGTGGTGGTGGTGGTGGTGGTGGCGTCGCTGTCAAGGGCGGCAAGGAGGACTAGAGGGTTCTACTCGATAAGAAAATACTAATATGAAAGGAAGAGAAAAGAAATAATCCCGCGATTCGGTTTACAACAACAAAGCGGCCGTCGTCGCCACGACCCGAAAACGGGGCACCCGCTCTCGCCCTGCACGCGCCTTTGGCTCTCCCTCCCTCCCCTCCCTCCGGCCTCACATGATCGTGTACGAGGGCCCGCCGCCGCCCTCGGGCGGCGTCCAGCGGATGTTGCGCTTGACGTCCTTGACGTCGCACGCCTTGCAGTGCAGGCAGTTTTGCGCGTTGATCGTCAGCCGCGGCACCGCCTTCCTGCCCCCCGCCGCGCCCCCGCGCTCCTCGCCCTCCTTGCCCTCGCCCGCCGCCGCCTGCCCCCCTTGCTCCTCCTCGCGCCACTCGTACACCCCCGCCGGGCAGTACCGCGCCTCGGGCCCGCGCCCGTACCGCTCGTAGTTCCACGCCCGCATCTCCGCCTCCCCCTTTGTCAAAACCAGGTGGCACGGCTGGCCGTGGTCGTGATTGGTCCCCGAGCGAAAAAGCGACGTGGGGAGGTCGAACGCCACCTCCCCGTCCGGGCGCGGGTAGCGCGTCTCCGGGTCGTACTCCCGCGGAACCGGGTCATCTTTCAGGCGCTCGCGCAGGGCCGCGTTGTCCTCCCCGCCCCCGCGGGCGTGCGAGAGGGTCCAAGGCTCGCGGCCGCGGAAAATATAGGTCGAGAGCGCGGCGTTGGCGAGGCCAGGCAGGAGGCCCCGCGAAAAGCCCGGGCGGATGTTGCGGGCGGCGCGGAGCTCCTCGGCGACCCAGGAGGCGTCGAGGCGGGCCGGGTAGGCGTCGAGGACGACGGGGCGGCGCGGCGGGGGCGCCGAGGAGGGGGGTGTTGCGCCGGCGTTAGGGGAGGAGGCCTCCGGTGCCGACGCCGACGACGCCGAGGCGCCCTCTGCGGCGGCGGCGGCCGCCGCCGCCTTGTCGTCCGCCTCGCACAGCGCCCGGAACGCCTCCTCCGCGGCGAGGATGCCGCTCTTCATGGCCGTGTGCGTGCCCTTGATCTTGGGCACGTTCAAAAAGCCCGCGGCGCACCCGACTAGGGCCCCGCCCGGGAAGATGAGGCCGGGGAGCGACTGCAGCCCTCCCTCGTTCAAGACGCGGGCGCCATACTGAACGCACCGCCCCCCCTTCAGCAAACTCGCCACGGCCGGGTGGCGCTTGAAGCGCTGGAACTCGCCGTAGGGCGAGAGGTGGGGGTCGGCGTAGTCGAGGCCGACGACGAGGCCGAGGGCCACGCGGCAGCGGCGCGGGACCTTTGGGGGTTGGGGGGGGCCTGAGGCGGCGGAGGCGGGCCCGCCCTCCGCCTTTGCCGCGTCCTCCCCCTCGGCCTGCTCCTCCTCCTCAGCCCCCTCCTCGTCCGGCTCGGGGCCCATGTGGTACACAAACCCCCCGCCGTACACGTCCGTCGGCAGCGGGTACCCGACCGTGTGCCACACGGTGCCCGGGACGTGTCGGGACGGGTCGATCTCCCACACCTCCTTGATGCCCAGGGCGTACGTTTGGCCGCACCGGCCGCCGCCCGCGAGTGTCGTCGCCGGCGGCACGGCCGCCTCCTCGGCCGAGAGCGGCGCGGCCCCCCTGCGCCCGCCCGGCGGGGGCTTGGGCGCGGGCGGGGGAGGCAGGGCGCGCGCGCGGCGGCGCGCGGCCTCGCGCTCCTCCTCGAGCTCGTCGCCGCCGACGGGCCGGGCGCCCCAGGCCGCGCCGCTGTTGCCGCCACTGCCGCCGCCGCTGCCGCCGCGCAGGCCAAAGGCCGCCTCGGCCTCGGCCGTCAGCGACCCCCGCGCGCCCTCGGCGAGCAGCGTAACGCGCGCGAGGAGGTCCACCCCGGGCGCGTGCTTCCCCGGGATGGGCTTGCCGAGCTTGTCCAGCCCCAGGTCCCCCGTGGCCACGCCCGCGACGGCCCCGTCCCACGAGAAAAGGAGCTCTTTTCCGGCGAATCCGGGCAACACCTCAACCCCTAGCGCCTCGGCCGCCCTCCCGAGCCACCGGCACAACTGCGACAGCGACACGACGTAGCCCTTGCCCCGGCTCTTCATCTGCGGCGGGCAAGGCATGCGTACAGCTTTTCCCGAGGCCGTCAGCCACAAAAAGCGGTCCTGCGTGACGAGCTGGCGCAGCGGGAGCTCGCGCCACAGCCCCTGCTCGGCGATGGGCGCGCCGGCGGCCTCGAGCGCCGCGGCCTCGTCGTCGTCGCGCCTCTGCGCGGCGGCGGCGGCCGGGTCGGCCGAGACGGTCTTTTTGACCAAGGGTTTTTGCCCCGAGCGCTCGCGCCACTCGGGAAAGAGCTCGTCCATCCCGCGCGGCTCCAGGACGCACCCGGAGAGGATGTGCGCCCCGACCTCGGCGCCCTTGTCGACCACGGCCGCCGAAAAGGCACGGCCGTCGCGGCGGCAGAGCTGCGCAAAGCGGATGGCGGCGGAGAGGCCCGCGGGTCCCGCGCCGACGATGAGGAGGTCGAAGGGCATCTGCTCCCGCTGATGTGCGGGGTTGGTGGGGGCACCGTCGGTGGAGTAGGAGTAGTAGGAGGAGGAGAGGCGCAGGGCCGAGGGGAGGAGGATGGGTGCGACGCTGCAGCTGCGGCTGCTGCTGGCGCCGACGGCGGCGACGAGCGACGGCGGCGACGCTGCTGCTGCGGGTGATGCTGATCCTGCTGCTGCTGACGCTCGCGCCGCCGACGCCCAGCGCAGGAGCTGCCTGGCGGCCGCCCGCGCCGGCCGCGGCGCGCCGCCGAACATGACGGTCGGTCGGTCGGCGGGTGTGTGTCGACAAGGAGAGAGGGAGGGGTGGGGGTTCAATCGGTTTTTATGTTGGTGCGCGCGATCGTTCGTGTCTGGGTGTCTGTGGGGGGTTCTTGAGACTTGGCAACTAGGAGGCTATGAGTAACTCTTGTGTGAAGGGTCGCGCGGGGAGCG
Organism: Mychonastes homosphaera; assembly: GCA_009193075.1. NCBI lineage: Eukaryota > Viridiplantae > Chlorophyta > Chlorophyceae > Sphaeropleales > Mychonastaceae > Mychonastes > Mychonastes homosphaera. The sequence continues at coordinate 765,550 of VXJC01000010.1, forward strand.
CCCCCTTGTTGGGCGGGAGAGAGGCGCATAGCGCGCGCGCCTCGTCGCCGCTTCGTTGTCGTCGCCGCTTCGCCGTTGTCGCCGCGCCCGCTTCTACTTGGGGGCCCGCCCGCATTGAGCCATTGCCGCGTCACACGCCACGTGTCTTCCACCACGAGATCAACGCGCCCCCCATCCTCTCCTCGGATCGACGCAGAGCGCCCCTGCAAAAGACCCCTATCACACGAAAGGAGAGGCCAAGCACCCGCGCGCCCCCTCCTCCTTGATGCTGCAGGCCAGCGGCAGCGCGCTCGCGGCCCCGGGCCTCCCCGGGCGGAGACCAGCAAGGCCCGCGCCGAGAATGCACGGAGGAGGAGGAGCCCCGGAGGAGGGGGCAACGGCACGGACCCGCCGCCGCCCGCTCCTCCTCGTCGCCGCCAACGCCGCCGCCGACGACGCCGCTTCGCCCTCGTCGTCCTCGTCCTCTTTGCGCCCCGTCGACTGGCGCGCCACGGGCCTCTGCTTCGCCGTGCCCGCCCTCGCCGGCGCGCTCTTCGGCGCCGACATCGGCGGCACGTCCGGCGCCGTCGTCTCGCTCACGGGCGCGACGACCGCCGGCGCCGATTGGGCGGGCGCCGCGCTCTCGCCCTTGCAGTCGGGCGCCGTCGTGTCAGCCTCGCTCTTTGGCGCCCTGGCCGCCTCGTCGGCTGCCCTCGCGTCCGGCGACCGCCTGGGGCGCCGCACCGAGCTCGCGGCGGCCGGGTGCCTGTACGCCCTGGGGGCCGCGGGCGCGGCCCTCAGCCCCTCGTACGCGGCGCTCCTGACCTCCAGAGGGCTCTACGGCCTGGGCATCGGCTTCGCCATGCACGCGGCGCCCGCCTACATCTCCGAGACGGCCCCGGCCTCGGTGCGGGGGCTGCTCGTCGCGCTTAAGGAGGCGGCCATCGTCGCGGGCATTTTGCTGGGCTACGTGGCGGGCGCGGCACTGGCGGGCGACGCGGACGTGGGCGGGTGGCGCAGCGTGTATGCGTGCGCGGTGCCGCCCGCGCTGCTTCTCGCGGCGGGGGCCCTCGCGCTCATCCCCGAGTCGCCCCGCTTTCTGTTGCTGTCCGGAGCCGGGCGCGAGGCCGCGGCGGCGGCCTTGCGGCGCGCCGAGGGCGCGCGCGCGTCCGACCCGGCCGTCGTCGACGCCGAGCTCGCCGCCGTCGAGGCCGCCCTGGCCGAGGCGCGCGACGCAGAGGCGCGCGAGGCCGCCCTGTCGTCCGAGCTGGGGGGCGGGCGCGCGTGGTTCTTGCAGCCCCGCTACCGCCGCCCGCTGACGGTGGGCCTGTCGCTCGTCGTGCTCCAGCAGCTAACAGGCCAGCCCTCTGTGCTCTACTACGCGGCCTCGATCTTCAACGCCGCGGGGTTTGCCGGCGGAGACGGCGCGCGCGTGGCCGTGGGCCTGGGGGCCTTCAAGCTGCTGATGACGCTCGCGGCCGTCGCCCTCGTCGACAAAGCCGGCAGGAGGCCGCTGCTGTTGGGCGGGGTGAGCGGCATGACGGCCGCGCTGGTGGTTCTGTCGGTGGCGTCGCAGGGGGGCGCGGACTCGGCGCCGCTCGTCTCGGTCGCCGCGCTGCTGCTCTACGTCGGGTGCTACCAGCTCTCGTTCGGGCCCATCTCGTGGCTGCTCGTGGGCGAGCTGTTTCCCTTGGGGAGGCGCGGGGCCGCGATCGCGGTTGCTGTTTTGACTAACTTTGCTATGAATGCGCTAGTTTCGCTCGCGCTGCCGCAGCTGCAGGCGGCGCTCGGCCCCTCGGCCACTTACGCGTCGTTCGCGGCGATGGGCGTCGTCGCCGTTGCGACAATCAACGCGCTCGTGCCCGAGACGCGGGGCAAGACGCTCGAGGAGATCGAGGCGATGTGGGGGGACGATTAGGAGAGTCGAGGGTTTAAGGGTTTAAGGGTCGCCAAAAAAACACCCCCCCTTTTTCTGCGTTCTGTGCTCGGCGCCGCAAAAAACACACAACGCAGAGCGCAGAGCAGGGTGTTAAGGGTTGAGCGCCTCGTCGTCGCCTTCGTCCCCCTCCTCCTCCTCCTCCTCCTCCTCCTGCCTCCGCTCTCTCCTGCGCCTCCGAAAAAACTCGCGCAGCAGCGCGGCCGCCTCGTCCGCGCGCACGCCCGACCGCACCTGCAGGTTGGGGTGGTACGGGTGCGGTAGCTGCTGCGGTTGTTGTGGCGCCGCCGCCGTTGCCGCTGCTCCCGCTCCCGCTCCCGCCGCCTCCTCCCGCTCCTCCTGCCCCTCACCCGCCCCCATCATCTCCCCGGACGACGACGCGCCCCACAAAGAAGAAGACGCGGCGGCGGGAGCCTCCACTCCTCCCACTCCTCCGTCGCCCCCACCCCCACCCCCACCCCCACCGCCCCCGCGCAGCAGGCTCGCCCAGCTCCCGTCGGCGCCGATGCGCGGCTGCCGCGCGCCGTACACGACCCGCCCCATGCGGCACGCCAGCAGCCCGCCCGCACACATTGGGCACGGCTCGCACGTGGCGTACAGCGTGGCGCGCGGGAGAACCGACCGCCAGGAGCGCCCCTCGATGGAGAGCTGCTGCAGGGCCGAGCGCAGGGCGAGCATCTCGGCGTGGGCGGTCGGGTCGCAGAGGGCCTCGGCCTCGTTTCCGCAGGGTGCGCCGAGCGGCCGCGCGGCCCCCCTCGCCGGCGTCGCCGTCGTCGTTTTCGTTTGTTTTGTTGGTGTTGTTGCTGCTGCCGTCTCGTCGTAGTCGTCGTCGTCGTCGTGCGCGACGACGACCACGGCGCCGATGGGCACCTCGCCGCGCTCGCCCGCCAGGCGCGCCTGCTCGAGCGCGACGGCCATCCATCGGCGGTCGGCGGCGTCTTGCCGTTTGGCGGTGGTGGTGGCCGCGGCCGCAGCCGGGGCCGGGGCGGCGAGGGCGGCGGCCGGGGGTAGTCCCCGGCGGCTCGTCCGCCTGGGCGTGCATCGCGACGACGACGACGACGACGCAGGGGCATTGCAGGCTCGGATGCAGTACCCGCCGCGCCTCGCGCGCGGAGAAAAAGCGCGAGCCGACGTCGAGACGAGGATGGAGGAGGAGCCCATTCTTCGCGTCGCGCCGCTGCTGCTGCTGCCCCGGTTGCCCCAAAAGAGGGCGCGGGGCAGCGTCGACATGATGTTGATTAGGCACAGGGGTTCTGTATGCGTTGTGGCAAAGGTGGAAAGCCGCGGTTTTGCGATGGGAGCGAGCCGGTTACCGGCAGCATCGGCGTCGGCGTCGGCGTCACCGCGGTTCTTGATTCGTCGCCCCTGTCTCGCGCGCGCGCCCCTCCACACACAAACAAGCGCTCGCTCCTCTCTCTCTCAAGTCATATGCACGCCCTCCGCACCGCCTCGAAAGTCTTCTCTCCGTCTTCTTCCACCGCGCGGAGCAGCAACCGTCTCGCTCGGTCCGCCATGGCCACCAACGACGCGTGCTGCGGCGCGTCCGCCGCGGCCCCGGTCGTTCTCGACTACGAGCCCAGGGGAAAAGTCGAGAAGCTGGACAACGGCGCCGACTGCTGTGAGTCTGCGCGTGGATCGGTGCAGCCGAGTAGTCGCCGCCGCTGCGGCGCCTCGCTCACCCCCCCCCCCCCCCCGCGCCCGCTCTCTCCCCCCGCCCCCCCCGCCCACCCCCCACAACACCTAAAACAGACATCGTCGGCACCCCCACGAAGGCCGTCTGCGCCCTGGTGCCCGACATCTTCGGCCTCAACTTCAAGCAGTCGATGCAGGTCGCCGACAGGCTCGTCGAGGCGGTGCCGGGTCTCGCGTGCGCCATGCCGGACGTCTTTCGCGGCGCCCCCTGGAAGATGAGCGAGTTCCCGCCGCAGGACAAGGCCAAGTTCATGGCGTTCATCGACGCGCACCCGTTTGACGACGCGCACGTGCGCGGGGACGTGAAGGCGGCGTTCGAGGCGCTCGAGGCGAAAGCGGCGGCGCCCGAGGCGAAGGGGGCGCTCACGCGTCTCACGATCGGCTTTTGTTGGGGCGCCATGGGGGCGCTGCTGGCCAACGGGGACGCCGAGCTCAACGTGTCCGCGTCCGTCGGGTGCCACCCGACCTTCTTCGGCAAGGAGGTCGAGATCGCCAAGGAGCTGCGGGGCCCTGTCTTGCTGCTCCCGACCAAGGGCGACCCGGGCGAGGCCGTGCTCGAGGCCGCCAAGGCCGCGGGCCTCCCGTTTGCGGCGCAGTGCCGCGTGCGGCGGTTCGACGACCAGGTGCACGGGTGGCTGGCCGCCCGGGGGGACTACAAGGACGAGAAGGTGCGCGCGGCCGCGGGGGAGGGCATCGCCGAGATCGCCACGTTCTTCGCGGGCGTGCTGGCGGCGGGCGGCGCTTGAAAAAAAAAGGAGGCGGTTTGAGAGCGCGCGTTCGTTGCTTGTTGTTGCCGTTTGCAAAAAAAGTTGTTGCCGGTTCCACAGGGAAACCTTAGCAGCGCATTTTTGATGTGTATGTGTCGATGTGTGCAGCGATGATGCCGTCTGTGTGGATCATCGCCTCAAAATCGCGGGTGTAGGGAAGGGGAAAGGAATTGCGTTTCCGAACAGCCGAGGCCGCGCGCGTCGTCGTCGGCCGGCGGCGCCTCGCTCTGTCTCTCTCTCTCTCTCTCTCTCTCTCTGTCTCTCTCTCTCTTTGAGCCGGTCGGGGGATCATCAGAGCAAGTCCCGCTCCCGACCCGCGCCGTCGCCACCACCCCCGGCCTTGCCACCGCCGTGGCTCCCCAGCAAGGGGGGCGCGTCGCCCGTCTGAAACACGGCCGCGCGCGCAAACAGCGGCTCCGACCCGACAGGGGTGCTGTCGACCAAAAACGCCGTCGAGCGGTTGGCCACGCCGTGGAGCGACCGGTACTCGCGCACGAGGACGCTGAAGGTCGAGGCGCTCACGCCCACGAAGGAGCGCGAGCGCACCAGCACGAGAAAGTCGACGAGGGCGAGCTGGTCGGGCGCCAGGGCGGCCAGCTCATCGCGCGGGATCACATCCTCCTTGAGCACCAGCCGCGCGCCGTGTTTGCTCAGGCGCTCGCGCAGCTCGTCCAGCGAGCGCGCGGCTTTGGATCCCGGCTCGGCGTACGAGGGGAGGCCCGTGGCCACGTAGAGGGGGAGGCCCGGGCGGGGGAGGGTTGCGTTGGCGGCGGCGGCGTTGGCGTCGGCGGCGGCAGAGGCGCCTCCCCCCGCCTTGGAAACCGCCGCCTGCGCCGTCGGGGCCACCATGCTCCCGCGCGCCTGCTCGTCCGTGCCAAACCCGGCCTCGCGCAGGAGGTCCAGGTAGGCGCCCCAGAAGGCCTCGCGCCCGCCCATGGCGCGCAGCCAGTCGCGCGCGTCGGCCTCGACGCGTAGGTGCAGCCCGTTGAACCCCCCCGCGCCCGAGCGCCAGAAGCGGGGGTCCTTGGTGAGGAGCTGCCCCGCCGTGCGCGGGGCCGTGGCGGCGTCCGCCGCGTCTCCGCCACCCTTGCCGCTCCTCGCCTCGGCCTCGGCGCCCTCGGCCGCGACCCGGCGGGCGGCGGCCAGCCCGGCGCGCGACGCGGCGGCCTCGTCGCGGGGGCCGCCGCCGCCGGCGGCGATGGCGGCGACGACGCGATCGGCCAAAGAGGCGACCTCGGGCGAGAAGCGCAGCTGGCGCGCCACGGCCGCGGCCAGGGGGCTATCGAGGGCCTCAACGCTGAAGAGGGCGCAGGGGAGGTCGAGGACAACAGGGGGGGGCACGTCGTAGCGGGGGTCGGACTCGGCGTCGCGCTCGCCCCGGGCGCGCGCCGCCTGGCGCGCGCCGCTGACGGCCGCCATGGCCGCGCGCACCGCCAGCTCCCGCGCCTCGTCGACCAAATCCGCGAGCGGCAGCGCCCTCTGGTACACCCCCTCGAGCCGCACCACCTGCGCAGGGCCGATGACCCCGGGGGGGCCCAAGGAGTAGGTCTGGAAGGCGTCGGCAGGGCGGCTCAGGTCGGGGGGAGCCGTGCCGGGCGGCGCGAGCGCGGCGTCGTTGCCCGCGGCGCGCAGCAGCTCGGCCGCGGACGAAACCTGCCACATCGTCCCCAGCGGCGCCCCGACCCAGTGCACCCTGTTCTTCGACGGGTCCTCGCTGAAGTAGTGCGCAAAGGTGTCCCGCCGCGCCGCGTCGGGGAGCAGGGCGTCGGCGCCCAGGGCCACGGCGAGCGAGAGGGCGGCCACGTGCGAGTAGTGCTGGTTGGCCAGCCCCCCGCAGGCGGTGTACCGCACGGCCAAGGGAATCCGCCGGTGGAGGCGGCCCTCTTTCGCGCCGTACGCGAGGTAGTGCCCCGCGGCGGTGTAGGCGGTGTTGACGCCAAAGGCGCGGACGTCGGGGTTGTACTCGAGGTAGGCGCGCCAGTCGAAGCCGGGCGGAAGGCGGCGGCGGCGCTGCGGGGCGGGGGGCTTTTTGCCGCCACCGCCAGAAGCAGCAGCCTTGCCGCCGCCCTCGCCGTCGTCGTCGTCGTCGGCCGACTTGCCGCCGCCGGCCGCGCGCTCCTCGGCCGCGAAGACTTCCGGGCCGAAGAGCGAGATGGCGGCGGCGCGCGCGGCCTCGGTCGTCACGACGGCGGCCCCGCCGCTGCCGCCGGCCACGCCAGCGCCGGCAACGGGCGCGCCGCGCGAGGGGTTGGCCGCGGCCGCCGCGCCCGCGCGCAGGCCGATCATGGGCGCCGCGCCGACGGTCGAGGTGGCGAGGGCGCGTACGGAGGCGGGCTTGGTCGGGGGCGGGAGGCGGAAGGCGGCCGGGAGCGCGGCCAGGTCGGCGGCGGCGGCGGCGGCCGCCGCAGCGGCAGCGGAAGAAGTAGACGCCGCGGCGGCAGCGGCGGGCGTCTGCGGCGGCAGCGGTGGCAGCAGCCCGTGCTGGAGGAGCAGCGTCACGGCCGGCGCGCGGCCCGTGAGAGGGTTGGGGTGCCGATGGTGCTTCTTCTTCTTCTTCTCGAGCGGCGGCGTCGGCGCGTCTTGCAGCGCCGCCCCCGCCCCTGCTGTTGCCGTTGCCGCCGCCGCCTCGGCCGCCGCTGCCAGGCGCGCCGCCTGCTCCGCTGCCGCCGTCGCCACCGCCCGCGAGGGCAGGACCTTGGGCAGCTCGATGAGCGCGGCGTCCACGTCCTCCTCAAGAGGGGGCGGGGTCGCCGCCGCCAGCCCGCCCACGTTGACGATGTTGTTGCTCCCGCCGGCGCCAAGGCCGCCTGCGGCCGCCACCGCCGTCGGCGCCACGCCCCCAACGCTGTCCGCCGCCATCATCGCGGGCGAGCGGGGCGCCGACGACGTGCGCGCGACGACGGCCTCGAACAGGGCCACGTCGAGCAGCACGAAGCCGACGACGGCCAGCAGCAGCAGGACGCGCAGCCAGCCCACAAAGGGCGCGAGCGAGGACGAGGCGGGCGAGCCGCCGCCGCCGCCCGACGAGGGCAGCGGCGGGCCGCCTCCTTTGCCGCCGCCGCCGCCGATCCCCGGGTCGCCCGTCAGCAGCGCCAGCGCCGTCTGCTGCGGCTGTTGCAGCGCCGACAGCAGCGCGCCGGCCATGCCGCCGCCGCTGCCCGACCGCGGCAGCAGCAGGCTGCCGCTGCCCTGCCGCCGCGGGCCGCCGAGGCCGCCGCCGTTGAGCCCCACGCCCCCATAGCCGCCGCCCAGGGCGCCGAGGCTCGGGTGGCCGTGGTGCAGGGGGAGCCCGCCGCCGCTCAGGCTGTGCTGGTGGTGGTAGAAGGACCCGCCGCCGGACGAGGACGAGTGGGGCAGGTGGTAGGCCGCGGAGGGAGGGGGCACGCCGCCGCCGCCGCCGCCGCCGCCACCGCTGCCAGGTGGGGGGCCGGCGCCGTTGGCGCCGCCATACCCGCCGCCGCCGCCGCCTCCGGACGGCGGGCCGCTGCGCGAGCCCGCCCCGCCGTTGGTCAGGAGCACCGACCGCTGTTGTTTTTGCGTGGGTTGATTGGGGGCACGATGGGGCGACGCGGATTGTGGGTTTGGGGGAGGGTGAGCCAGGGTTGGTTTGCGGGGGGGGGGGCGCGCGGAGAGCGCGAAAACGAGGTGGGGGGGAGAGCACATGGGAGGGAGAGGGAGGGGGAGAGAGCGCCCTTTTGCGCTCCGCCGCGCGCCCCTCCGGAGGGCTCCAGCGGACCGGCGGACGTCGGGAACAAGACCTGATGGCCGTCCAGATGCATCCTGACGCGCGCGCCGCCCCTCCGGGGCGCTCATTGGCGCGGCGCGGAGCGCCAGCCGCGCGCTTGTCTCTCTCTCTCCTGAGTCGTCGGCCTTTGGGAGACGAATGAATGCGCGTCCAACTCTCTCACCTCGGAGTTGGTTCGTCGCATGGCGCGCGCGCGTTCCAGGAACGGGGCTCAGAGGCCCTTGGACGCGTCGGCCTTCACCATGTGGGGTGCAAAGAAAGGAAGGCGGCGCTGATGACGCGCGCGCGCGCGCGCAAAAGGAGGGAATCGGTTTGCTTCCTGCTGCTTCTCGTTTGGCGCCCGCGGTCTCTACAGAGGGCAGTGCGAGGGGGGTCGCGGGATATGGAGAGTGCTGCTCTGATTGTGCGTGAGGAGAAGGAGTAATATAGGACACACTAATCAAAGGCTGCTGTTTGGTTGAGGGTGGGACGGCGGCGGGCGAGCGGTTTTGCGGTCGCGGGCGCGATGGCGGGAGCGCCAACCGCCCCCTCAACCGCCAGCTGCTCTCTTGGATGAACACAGAGTCACTTTACAAGCAGTACCATTCAATACGAGCCGCCACTCCCTCTTTTACCGCTGCGCCCCCTCCGGGGCCGCCGCCACGTCCCTCCGCGGCCCCGTCAGCCGCACGAGCGCGTGCGGCCCCCCATCCCGCGCCACCACCTCGGCCTTTGCGAAAAACGGCGTCGACAGCACCTCGGCCTGCCTCGCGGGGAAATCGTATGCGCTCACGTGGTCCCAGATGAACTTGGCCTCGCGCTCGGTGAGGCCCCAGCTGTCCAGAAGCGCGCGGTAGCGGGCCAGGTACGTCTCGCGCGTCTCCGAATCGGGGTCGTCGCGCATCCAGACGTCTAGATAGTAAAAAGCGCCCCCTTCGGGTTTGAGCGCCCTCGCTGCCGCGCGGATCACGGCGTTCTTTTGGTCCGGGGTGAGGTGGTGCAGGGCAAAGGCGGCGAGGATCACGTCCGTCGAGCCCTCCGGTAAAGACTCGGCGAAGGATACCATGTCCTGCTCGACGAAGCGGGCGTCGCAGCCGGGTCGCAGGGCGCCGGCCCCGCCGGGCGCGGCCGCGGCCGCGGCCGAGGAGGAGGAACGCACGTCGGGGAAGCCGCCCTGGACGGGCCCGCCGAGGAGGTTGGCGCGCGCGTGGGCGAGGGCGATGTCGCTCAGGTCGACGCCCGTGTAGGCCCCGACGCGGCGCGCGAGGTCGGGCGCGCGCAGGAGCGCGGCCGCCAGGGCGTCGGCGCCGCCGCAGCCGAGGTCGACCAGCGACAGCCGCCCCGCGGGCTCGCCCTCCTCCTCCTCCTTGCGCGCGGCGGCGGCCATGTCCTTGCTGAGGGCGTCGAAGAGGAGGACGTGAGACATGTAGTCGTGCTCGACGACCTTGGTGTAGACCTCCCACGACTGGCGGAAGATGGCGACGGCGCTGGCCTTCTCGTCGTCGGTGGCCGCGCCGGTGGAGAGGGCGGCGGGGGCGGGCGGCGGCGGCGCCATTTCGTTTTTGTTGGGGGTAAGGCGGCTGCGGAAAAGGAGAGGCGACGCGCGCGCGTGGTGGTTGGTGTGGGGGGGGTGCTGCGCGCTGCCGGGGATCCGCCGGGGGCAAGCGTGCATCGGTTGTTGTTGCTCTTGTCGACGCGGACGAGCAAAAGAGTGGGGTGGTGGTTCGGGGGCGCTCTTGGGCGAGGCGCGCGCTGCGATTGTTGGGTCGATTCGATCGAATCAATTGTGTCTTTGGATAGGGAGGGGTAAGATGTGAGGATCGCGGGGGGCTGACTAGAGGGCGCGGCGCGTTTTATGCAAGCAGCGGCGCCGCCGGAACGCGCGAGGGGGGCGTCTCGCGCGCCGCGAGGGGGCGTCTAATCGAGAGTGTGAGAAAAAACAGACATTCACGACGCCTCGCACACCCCTCCTCCCTTGGAGGAGCCGCTATTGCCACCACCGCCACAGGAGGAGGAGGCCGCGCCAGGCCCATAAGGGAACTCGGCCGCCCACGCCGGCCGCCCACGCCGGCCGCCCTCCTCCTCCCCTCTCCGCGCCCGCCCCGCCACCCCCCCCGCCACCCCCCCGCTCAGCAGCCCCCGCCGCTCCATGCCCTCAAACATCGCCCCGCCCGTCGGCAGCGGCACGAACTCGCCCGTGCCCGGCGCAAGCGCCTCGTCGTACTCCTCCTCCTCCTCCTCCTCAGCCTCCCTGCCCCTTGCGGCCGTCTTTGCCGCCTTCGCCCCCGCCGCCTTTGCCGTCGCCGCCGGCGGCACCCGCAGCCTCCCCGCCTCAAACGCCACCCTCCCCCGCGTGATCGTCACGTCCACGCGCCCGACCGCCTCGTACCCCTCCCAGACGCTCACGTCCACCGCCGAGTGGTGCCTCCCGCCGGCCAGCCCCAGAACGTGCCGGGCGGACGGGTCGAACACGACCACGTCGGCGTCGGACCCCGCGGCCACGCGCCCCTTGCGCGGGTAGGCATTGAAGATCTTCGCGGCGTTGGCCGACACGAGCGCCACAAAGCGCTCGGGAGTGACCATCCCGGATTTGTGGACGAGCTCGGTCCAGCCGACGTGCAGGCGCTCCTCGATGGCGCTCACGCCGTTCGGGATGAGGCGAAAGTCGCTCAGGCCGGAGCGCTTTTGCGAGGAGTTGAAGACGGCGTGGTCGGTGGCCAGGACCGACAGCCCTCCGCCGTCCGCGAGCGCGCGCCTCAAAGCCTGGCGGTCCTCGGCCGCGCGGATGGGCGGGCTCATGACGTGCGCGGCGGCCACCGTCCAATTGCTGTCCCACATGCGCGACTCGTCGAGGGCCAAGCCCGCGGCGACGGCCTCGCCCACGGCGCGCGCGCCGCGGTGGCGGGCTGCCGCGACCTCGTCGGCGGCGCCTTTACTCATCACGTGGACAACGTAAAGCGGAGCTCCCACGTACTCGGCCAACCTAAGGGCGCGCCCTGTCGCCTCTGCCTCGAGGGCTTTGGGGCGGCTGAGCGCGTGGCCGTACGGGGCCGTGATGCGGGCGTCCTCAAAGACGGATTTCTGGCCGAGCGCCACCGCGTCGCCGTTTTCCGCGTGCACCATGGCGAGGGCGCCCAGGTCGCGGCATCGCGAAAAACCCTGGAGGAGCTGCTCGTCCGTGACCATGAGGGCGCCCTTGTAGGCCTGTTGTTTTTTGGGGAAGGCGGGGGTGTTTTGGTGGTGGTGGTGGTGGGGCGGTCGATGAGAGGAAACGACGAGAGAACAAAGCCCCCCGTCGCCTTGGCAAAAAAACCCGACAAAAAACCCGACAAAATCGCACCATGAAAAACTTGAAGCTGTTGACGCCGTTCTCCGGCCGGGAGAGCTCCCCCATCGCCTCGGCCACGTCGTCCGACCACGCCGTCACCGCCATGTGGAACGAATAGTCCATCACCGCCTTGCCCTTGGCTTTTGCGCGCCACTCGCGGTACCCCCGCCGCATCGCCTCGCCCGCGCTTCCGCCGCTGCCGCCGCCGCCGCTGGACGGCAGCGCAAAGTCGATGTGCCACGTCGTCCCGCCCGCCAGCGCCGCGCGGTGGCCCGTGTGGAAGTCGTCGCAGGCGACGTGGCCCATGAAGGGCATGGCCAGGTGGGTGTGTGGGTCGATCCCCCCGGGCATGACGAGCTTGCCCGTCGCGTCGATCGTCTTTTTTTTCGGGGTGGGTGTTTTGCGCTTGGCGTCGGCGCCATCGTCGTCGGCGCCGTCGGGCGGAAATTCGACGGTGCCGGGCGGGCCGACGCGCGCGATCTTGCCGCCGGCGATCAGGACGTCGGCGCGCTCGGAGGCGTCGTGGTTGACGACGGTGCCGCCCTGTGGTTTGGTTGCGATTTGGGGGTTGGCGTGAGGGGACGCAGTGTCGGAGACGAGACAGGGGGGTCGCACGTCGACGCCTCACCTTGATGAGCACGTACGACTCGGCGGCCGCCGCGGCGCGCGCCAGGGAGGCCAGTACCGCCGCAACCAGCAGCAGTACCAGGCGCGGCGCGGCGGCGGCGGCCATCGCTGCTGGAGGCGGGCGGGGGGGGGTGGAAAGACGCAGAGAGGAAGAGAGAGAGTTCCCCCCCTCCCTCTTTTGAGGCAAGGGAGACGCGACTTTGATTTGAGGGATCCTAACAATAACGAGTCCTACTGCTTTCGCAGAGAGTGCGTGCGCGGCGTGTGTGTGTGCGTGTTGTGCGCGCGCTTGTGCGTAGTGCGTGTGTGTGTGTCTTGGTTGGTGGGCGGGGAGCAAGCCGGGGGCGCGCCGCCAAAAATGGCGAACGCCCGCCGTCTCACTACCATCCCCGAAAGCAACACACCCACACCCAGACGCCCAAGCCCCCGCCCGAAACCACACACACAAACGCCCGCCTCGCCCCCACCCCGCGCAAACAAAAAAACCGCCGGCAAAGCCCTTCTCTCTTTAACGGTACGACTTCTGGAAGCGGGCGCGCGCGCCGCGGCCGCCAAACTTCTTGGGCTCGGCGCGGCGGGGGTCGGCGACCAGCAGCGTGCGGTCGAAGGCGATGAGCGTCTCCTTGAGCTGCGCCTTGGACTGCTCGTCCACGTACTTCTGGTAGTAGGCCACGAGCGCCTTGGCGATCGCCTGGCGGATGGCGTACGTCTGGCTCACGTGCCCTCCCCCGCTGGTGCGCACGCGGATGTCGAGGAACGACCAGCGCGCCTTGCCGAGGAGCATCAGGGGCTCGAAGGCCTTGAAGCGGAGGGTCTCGGGCTGGACGAGCTCGAGCGGGACGCCTGGTGTTTTCGTCGGGGTGTTGTTTTTGGGGGAGGGGAGGGAGTGCGGGGGGTGAGCACGGGGGCGGGCGGGGGGGAGAGGGACGGGGGCAACGGCGGCGGCGGTGACGGCGAAAAAAGAGGGCCTCCCTCCCTCTTCTCGCTCCCGCCGCGGGGCGCGCGAGGGGCTGGGGGGTCCGATCGGGGCGCAATCGGGCCTTTGGAATGCCGTAGCGGCCGATCCCGGGCGCTGGGGGACGCGAGGGGCGCCGACGGGCGATCCCATGGTCCGCGGGAGAGAGGGGGCGGAGCAGCCGCCCTCTCTCGCCCTCTGTCTCCCTCTCTCTCCTTGTTCTGGTTCCTCCGAACGCACCGTTGAGCTTGACGAGGCCCTTGCCGGCCTTGGCGTACGCCACGGCGACGGCCGTCTTCTGCGGGTGCATTGCAAAGTGGGATCGTGGGCGGGGGAAAGGGAAAAGGAGGCGGGCGGGTGAGTGAGGGCTCTCTCTGCTTTGCTGCTGCTGCTGCTGCTGCCCCCCCCCCCCCTCCCTCGTCGACGGCGCGCGGTGCTTGGGTCCGCCGCGCGGCCCAGAGGCGGCCGCGCGCGCGCCCAGCTCGCGCGCCCACGGCGGCCGCATCACGCCCGCCTCTCGCCAAGTAGTCGCACCTTGCGGCCGAAGCACTGCACGGACTGAATCGGGGTCGCCATCGTGCTCCTTCTTTTGGGTCCGGCGCCAGCAACAGCAGCTCCCCAAACGCCGGCGCGCACGCGTGGCAAAAGGCGGCCCGGGGGGCTGCGCCGGCGCTCCCCCCGCCGCGAGCGCGGCCATGGCGGCAGAGCGCGCCTGGCGCGAGGGGCTCAGGGTCGAGGCGCCCGCCGCTTTCGCGCCCGCGCGCGATCGCAGCCGCGGCCCCAGTCGCCCACGTCAGCGATCGCGGGCGCCCGCACGTCTCGAAGACCGAAGCACGCGGCACGGACGGCGGCGGCGCGCTGCGGTCTGTGCGGCGGCGGCCGACCGGCGCGGCGGCGCCCCCGCCGCCCCGCGCCTCGCTGCGCCCCGTCCCCTTGAGCGACGCTAGGCGCGCCTCGGCCCAGCCCGTGGAACCCTCCCGAGGGCGGGCGGGGCATGGGGGCGCGCTGCGGGCGACGTTCGGGGCCGGTCCGGGGTGGTGGCGGTGGCGGCCGGCGCGGGCGTGCGGGCGGCGGCGGCGTCTTCTCTTCCACCCCCGCGGCGGCGGGAGCGGGCTGCTCGGAAGGGGGCGACGAAGAAGAAGGCTGCTGCTGCCGCTGCTGCCCCTCCGCGCCAGCTTCCAGCTGCAGCGCCGCCGCCGCCGCCCCGCGCTCCGCGTCCGCGGCCGTGGGCGACTCGCCCGTGGCCGCCGCAAAGGCGGCCGCGGCCGCGGCCGCCTCGGCCGCCGCCGCCTCGGCGGCCGTGGCGCGCGACGGCGTCAGCGCGAGCAGCCGGCCCGCGGCGTCGGCGCCGCGCGAGCGCACGGCGGCCACCTGGTCGTGGCAGAGGGCGAATGCGGCGGGCCAGAGCCAGCGCGACACGAGCTCGGCGCGCGGGATCGGGGGCGCGGGGCGGGGCCGGGTCAGCGCGCCGGCGGCGGCGGCAGAAGGAGGAGGAGCCTCTTGGCCTGCCGTCGCCGCGGCCCTCGCCGCCGCCGCTGCCGCCGCCGCTGCCTCCGCAGCAGCCCCAGTCGCCGCCTCGAGCGAGCGCTCGAGCGCCACGCCCGCGAGCGCGGGCAGCTGCTCGGCGACGGCCGCGCGCAGGCGCCAGTCGCCCACGCACTCGCGGCGGCCCAGGGGGTCGACGTCCGCGTGGGCGTGATGCTGCCGCGGCGAGCCGGCGTTGGCGCCCGCCCCGCCGCCGCCGCCGCCGCCGCCGCCGCCGCCCCCCGCGCTGGTGGCGACGGCCGCAGGCAGGCCGACGGCGGCGGCCGCCGCGGCCGCCGCCGCGGGGGGCGGGGGCAAGGGGGCCGGCCCGCCCGCCGACTCGGCCAGCGGCGCCAGAAGCGCGAGGAGGCGGCCCAGGTGGGTGGGCGGGACGCAGCGCGCGAGGTCGGTGAGGATCGGCACGAGGGCGGGCGCCAGCAGCGAGAGCCGCCCGCTGCTGCCGCCCGCTGCGGTTGCCGCTGCCCCCCCGCCGCCGCCGCCGCCGCTGACCCCGCCGCCGCCCCCCGAGCCCAAAGCGCCCTTGCTGCTGCCCCCCGCCGCCCCCAGCGCGCGGTCGACCATCCCCTCGAGGGCCGGAAGCACGTCCGCCGCCACCACGGCCGGGGGGAGCGCGGCCGACACCGCGGGAAAGGCGCGCACCAGCGCCGCCGCCACCAGGGGGTCCTCCGAGGCCGCGAGCGTGAAGAAGGCCGAGCGCAGGGGGGCGGCGTGGGAGGGCGGGTGGAGGAGGAGGAGGAGGTCGCCGCCGACGCCGCTGGCGCTGTTCGGCGGGGGTAAGGAGGAGGAGGAGGAGGAGGAGACAGCCCCGCCGCCGCCGCCGCCGCTTCCGCCGCCGGCCTCGGCGCCCGCCCCTCCTGCTGCCCCTCCTGCTGCCCCTGCCCCTCCTCCACCTCCTCCTGCCCCCCAGGCCGCGGGCCCGGCCGCCTGGACGACCGCCCCGAGGCTCTCGGCGCAGCACAGGGGGAGGTTGGTGTCGCGCAGCAGCTCGAGCCCGGCCTGGCCCGCGGCCGCGGCGCTGTAGGCGGCCGAGGCGCCCGCGGCCAGCGCGCGCAGCGAGCCCGCCAGCAGCGCGGCCGGCGCCGTGGCCGTGGCGGCGAGCGCGGCGGCGGCGGCGCCGAGGCCGCGGGGCGGGGTGGAAGGCGGGGTCGCCGCCGCCGCCGCGCCGGCGCCCGCGGCCGGGACGAGGGCTCCCCCGCCTCCCCCGGGGCTGGTCGAGCCCACCGCCGAGGGCGGCTTGGACCCCGGGGAGCCGGGGGGCGTCGAGGAGGCGCCGCCGCCGCCGCCGGGGCCGCAGCCGCTGGCGCTGGGGGGCCGCGGCACGGGCGACGCATCGACGCCGCCCGGGGGCAGCGGGCTCGCGTTGGGGTCGGGGTCGAAAAAGTCCTCGTCTTTGGGCGGGGCGCCCGCGGCGGCGGCGGCGGCGGCGGCGTCGTCGAGGGCCATGGAGGAGGAGGACGCGCCGCCGGAAGAAGTCGAGGCCCCGTCGGCGCCGCCGCCGCCAATGCGGCCAATGCCGCCGCCGCCGCCAAACCGCCCCCCTCCGCCGCCGCCGCTAGCGCCGCCGCCGCCGCTCACGGCCGCCACCGTCGCCGCCGCCAGCGCGCCGAGCGTCAGGCTCGTCCCGCTGTGCTGCGCCGCCGCCAGGTGCGGCGCCATCCACGCCTGAGTCGGCGCCGCCGTCGACGCGAAGAGCGCCAGCAACGCGCGCGCGTCCGCCGCCGCCGGAAGCTCGGTCTTGAGCGCGGCCGTCGCCGTGCCGCCTGCCGCCGCGCCGACGCCCGACGGGTCGTGCCGGTCGCCGCGGCGCCCGCGGTTGATGACCTCCGCGCGGCGGACCCACGCGTTGGCCTGCAGGGCGCAGGCCGCGAGGGCCTCGCGCGCGCGGCGGAGGCGGGCGTCCGGGGAGGAGGAGGAGGAGGAGGAGGAAGGGGCGGCGGCGGCGGTGCGCTTGGAGGGCGACGAGGACGCGCCGTGGCCGGGGGCGGCGGCGGCGGCGGCGGGCAGCCGGGGCGAGGCGACCGCCGCAGAGGCGTCGGCCGTCGGCGGCGGCGAGGCCTCTTGCCCCGACCCGTCGGCTGCGGCTGCCGGCGCTGCTGCTGCGTCTCCAGGAGCAAGAGCCCCAGCAGCAGCAGCCGGAGGAGCAGGGGCAGCAGCAGCAGCAGAGGGCGGCGCCAGCTCGCGCCGCGGCGTCGCCGCCAGCAGCGGGCCGAGCGCCGCCAGCGCCGCGGCGCGCACGACCGGCGACGCGTCCTCGGCCGCCAGCCTGCGCACGACCGCCCTCCCGAGCGCCCGGCACGGCAGGAACCTGGGGCCCCTCGCGCGGGGCAGCGACGCGCACGCGGCCAGGGCCGAGGGCAGGGCCGCGCGCACGGGCCACGCCGAGTCGCGCGAGAGCGGCAGCGCGCAGCAGGCGAGGTGGCGGAAGCGGCGCGCGGGGCCCGCGGCGCACAGGAAGTCGGGGAGCAGCGCGGCGGCTAGCTGCCGCACGGGGGCGCCGTCCGGGTCGGCGGCCGCGCGGTGGAAGAGGGGCCCGGCGAAAGGCTCGAGGTCGGCAAAGGTGAGCGGGGAGACGAGCCCGCGGCGGAGGGCCTCGGCGCGGCGGGCGCGGCGGTCGCAGAAGCGCCGGAAGCGGCGGCCGCTGCTGTCGGTCGCGGCGGCGGAGGCAGACTTGGCGGCGTCGTGGCCGCCGCCGCCCTCGGCGTCGCCGTCGCTGCCGCTGCCGTCCTCGTCGTTCTCCTCCTCTGCGCCCTCGCCAAACAGGCAAAAGGCGTCGTCGTCCTCGTCGTCCTCGTGCTCCTGCTGCTCCTGCAGGCGCTTGCGCCGCCGCTGCGCCTCCGCGGCCGCCTCGGGGTCGTCCTCGTCGTCCTCGTCGTCGCCGTCGCTGTCGTCGCCGTCGTCGTCGCTCTCGCCGTTGGCTGCTGCTGCTGCTGCTGCTGCTGCATCGTCGTCCGCCGCCGCCTGCTCCTCCTCCTGCTCCTTGTCCTCTTCTTTGTTGTTGTTATTGTCCACCTCGACCACCGCCACCGCCAACTCCGCCCCCCTCCTGCCCTCCTCGGCCGCGCGCGCCGCCCGCCGCCACCGCCGCCGCGCCGCCACCGCCAGCGCCGCCACGTCGGCGCGCGGCTGCACCGCCGCCGCCAGCAGCCTCAGCCCTGCCATGCGCGTCTCCTGCGCCGCCGTGCCGCCCGCGGCCGCCGCGAGCGCGGCCAGGGACATGCCCCCGCCCGCGCCGCCGCCAAAGAAGGATGCGCCGCCGGGGCCGCCGCCGCCAAAGGCGTAGTCGAGGTGGCCGTACGAGTGGTAGTGGTAGCCCCCGCCGCCGCCGCCGTCGGGCGAGGGCGAGAAGGACGGCGAAAAGGACGGCGACGACGGCGACGCGGCCGCGGCCGGCGCGGACGGCAGGCTGCAGCACCCGTCAAAGCCCAGCAGCGTGTCGAGCGCGCGCAGCAGGCGCCCCGACGCGCGCTCCGAGTCGAAGGTGGCGGCGCACTGCGCGATCTCGGCGGCCAGTTCGACCGCCGCGGCCTGGTTCTCGGCGTCCCCGTCGAGCAGCAGCGGCTCGGCCGCCGCCGCGAGGCAGTCGAGCGCGTCGGCGCGCTGGCGCTGCTCCAGGCGGCGCCGGCGGCGCAGGAACAGGCGCCGGCGCCGGCGCCGCCTCTCGTCGCGCTGCTGCTGCTGCTGCTGCTGCTGCTGTTGGAGGATTTGGTCGCCTGGCGGCGGCGGCGGCTCGTCAGATGCTGCTGCTGCTGCTGCTCCTGCCGGCGCTTGCCCTCCTCCTTGTTGTCCCTCCTCGTCGTCGTCGTCGTCGGCGGCGGCGGCATCGGCCGAGGAGGCTTCGGCCGCGGCCGTCGCCGTCAGCCCCAGCGCCGACACGCGCTCGGCCAGCTTGTCCGCCGCCAACGCGGGCTTGGCGGCAGCCCCCCGCGCGCTGCCCCCCAAGACGCCTGGCACGCCTCCCTCCTCCTCCAATCCCCCCTCCTCCTCCTCCTCCTCCTCGTCGGAAAAGGAGGGCAGGGCGTAGTCCCCCCCCACCAGCCTGCGCGCCAGCGCCGACGCCGCTTGAAGCGCCGCGAGCCTCACGTCGGCGTACTCGTCCGCCAGCAGCGCGCGCACGACGGGGACGAGCCGGGAGCACCCCCCGCTCTCGCCGGCGCCTGCTGTGGCGGTGGCGGTGGCGGTTCCGGCGGTGTTTCCGGCGGCGGCGCCCGCCTCGGAGGCGTACCGCTGCTGCTGCTGCTGGTCGGGGTTTTGCGGCGGCGGCGCCGCCGGGGGGGACGACGAAAAGCCGGCGAGCGCGGCGACGACGGTGGGGATGGATCGCGCGTGCGCGAGGCGCTGCGTGGGCAGGGCGCAGGCTCCCGGGCCGCAGTACTTGACGACGACGTCGACGAGGTCGAGGCCGGCGTCCTGCTGCGCGTCGAGGAGCAGCAGGGCGGCGTCGTCGGCCCAGGCGGCCTCCTCGGGCGGGGCGGCGGCGGCGGCGGCGGCGGCGGCGGCCGTGGGCGAGGAAGACGAGGCGGCGGCGGCGGCGGCGGCGGCGGCGGCGGCGGCGGTCGGGGAGCGGACGCTGCCGCTGCTGCTGCCGCCGCTGCCGCCGCTGCCCTCCGGGGATAAAGGCGGGAGCGGGTGCTCGACGGGCGCGCCGTGACGGGCGGCCAGCGCCGCCGCCGCCGCCGCGGTCGGGGACATCGGGGGGGTGCCGGCGGGGTGGGCGCCGCCACCACCGCCGCTGCCCGTTCCGCCGCCGCTGCCGCTCGCCGTGCCTCCGCCGCCGCCACCGCTCCCGCCGCCGCCGAGCGACGACACGGGCGAGACCATGGCCGGGGACGAGGCGCGCCGCTCGCGCTGCGCGGCGGCGGGATCGTCGGCCGAGCCGGGCGACGACGACGAGGGGCTGCGCGAGGGGCAGAGGGTCCCGGGCTGCTCGTCCTCCATCTCCAGCGTGTGGCGTTTCGTTTGTGTGTCGGACGCGGAGCCCAAAGGGGGGGAGAAGAAGGTGGTTTGGGTGGGTTTTGCGCGCACGCGCGCCGGGGACGTGGATGGGGAGGTCTCTTTCTAACAGGTCTAGGTGGTCGTGAAGGAAGGGGCGCGCGCGCTGTGTCTGTTGTCGCTGTGAGAGTCTCTCGAAACCAAAAGCTAGCCTTTGCGGGGCGGGGGATGGAGCGAGAACGCGGGGCTTTGTTCGACGTGCGGCGACGGGGCACGCGCTCGTTCGACCGGCCGGACGACGGGGCGCCCGGCGCCGCACGCCGCGCTCTCGGCTTGCAAAAGGGGGCCGCAGCGGCCGAACAGGGCCTTCGCACACACGCACACATACGTGATCACCCACACACACTGCCGCAGGGTGCTTTGGGGTAGACACACACACACAACCCATATGCACCAGCGCGCGCGGGCGAGCGCGTCGCCCCTTGCCTCTCCTCCTCCCCCCCTCCTCCTCCTCCTCCCGACACCAGCACCCTCGTCGCGCCCGCTGCTGGGCCGGCCCGCGAGCTTCCTCGACGGCGCCGGAAGCAGCAGCAGCAGCATCAGCGCCGCCGCCGCCGCCTCTTCCCTCAACAGAAAGAGGCCCATCACCATGCTGCCGCCAGTCGACGCCACCGGGCCGCGCGCCGCCGACGCCCGAAACGCCAACGCCGACGCGCCAACAACCCCCCCCTCGGAAAACCAACCCACCACCTTGGGCCTCACGGGCTCGATCGGCATGGGCAAGTCGGCCGTGGCCCGCATGCTCGCGCGCCTCGACGTCCCCGTCCTCGACGCCGACGCGGTCGTCCACGCCCTCTACGCACCCGGGGGCGCCGCCGTGGCGCCCGTGGCGGGGCTGTTTGGCGACGGCGCGCTGACGCACGAGGGCGGGGTGTGCCGCCAGGCCCTCTCCCGCCTGGTGCTCGGCGACGGCGACGCCATGCGCGCCCTCGAGGCCCTGGTCCACCCGCTCGTGGCCCTGGAGCGCGCCTCCTTTCTGAGGCAGTGCGCGGGCGAGGGGCGGGGGCTCGCGGCGCTCGACATCCCGCTGCTGTTCGAAACGGACGCTCAAGCGACCGTCGACGCGGTGGCCGTCGTCTCGGCGCCTGCCGACACGCAGCGCGCGCGCGTGCTCGCGCGGCCCGGGATGACGGCCGAGAAGTTCGAGGCCATCCTCGCGCGGCAGGTGCCCGACGCGGAGAAGCGCGCGCGCGCCGACTTTGTGATCGACACGGGCGCGCGGATCGAGGCGACGGAGCTGGCGGTGGCGGCGATGGTGGGCGTGCTGCGGCGGGGAGGGGGAGCGGTGGGGGAGGCCGGGGCGGAGGAGGCGGCCGAGGCGCTGGTGGTCGTGCGCGAGTGGCGGCTGGAGGAGGCGCGCGCGCGGCGGAGGCGATAGAAGATTAGAAAAGAGATCGTTTGAAAGTAAAAAAACAAACAATTGTTAGAGGTTTGCCTGAATCAGAAACGGCCCCCTGCCGGCCTCGGCGCGCGCGATCGCCTCGCGCAGCAGCTGCGCGAGCGCGCGCGCGTCCGAGCACACCGCCCCGGGCACGCCCATCCCGCGCGCGAGGGAGACAAAGTCGATCTCGGGGCGGTCGATCGACGTGAGGGCCTCGCTCGGGGGGGGCCGGCTGCTTTTCTCGTCGTCGTCGTCGTCGTCGTCGTCGTCGTCGTCGTCGTCGTCGTTGTTGTCGTTGCCGCCGCCGCCGCTTGCAACCGCCCTGGCGCTGCTCACCACCGGGATGCGCTGCTTGGCCTGCTCGAGCCGCAGGATGGCATACGCGCGGTTGGCGCACACCACCGTGACCACGGGCAGGCGCTCCCGCGCCTGCGTCCACAGCGCCTGCGGGCTGTACATGAGCGAGCCGTCGGCTTGGATGTTGAGGATGACGCGGCGCTTGGGGCGGGGGTTTTGGTCTTCCTCCTCCTCGCGCAGGAAGCGCAGCGCCGCGGCCGCTCCGACCGACAGCGGCGGGCCCGAGCCGATGGCCCCGCCCGTGAGAAGCAGCTGCGTGAAGGCCGGCGCCGCGCGGGACGCGCGCCAGTGCGCCCCGCCGCTCGTCAGCGACTCGTCGACGAGGACGCAGCCGGGCGGCTGGAGCGCGGCGACGACGGCACAAAGCGACGTGGGCGTGAGCGGGGAGGAGGAAAAGGCGAGGTCGTCGGACAGCGTCGGCGTCGGTGGCGCAAGGGGCGCAAAGACGCCGCCGCAGTTGACGCCCGGCTCGATCGCGTCGCCTCCCACGCGCGTGCAGAGGGCGCGCGCGGCGGCCGCTATCGCCGCGTCCGAGGGCCCGTCCAGCTCGAAGACCAAGGGGCCCTTTTTTTCGGGCGCTGCTGCTGCTGATGCTGCGGCCCCGTCTCCCTCGCCATCGTCGCCCTCGTCGCCGTCCTCCTCGGGGAGCAGCCGCCCGCGCATGCCGTCGTAGCCGAACGACGCGACAGGGCGCGGGCAGTCGACCAGAACGACACAGCGGTAGCGCGCGAGCTCGCGCGCGGCGGCGTCGGGAAAATAGGGGAGGCGCTCGAGGCTCTGCGGGCGGCCCTGGCCCCGGTCGACGCGTGCGGGCAGGGGCTCGCAGAGCAGCCGCGCGCCCGTGGCGGCGGCGATGGCGCCGCAGAGGGCCAGGAGAGAGTGGTGGGGTTTTTTGGCGGCGGGGTGGCTGCGGCTGTCGCCAGTTGCGGGCCCGTCGGCGTCGGCGCGCGAAGGGGAAGAGGAGGACGCGCGGGGGAGCGGCTCGTCGAGGAGGGCACGCCCCCCGAGCAGCAAGGCCGAGCTGCCGCGCGGAAAGCGGCGCAGCGCGGCGGCGCAGCGGGAGGCAAAGGCTTCGGCTGCTGCGGCTGCTGCTTTGGCGGCTTTGGCGTCGTCGTCCTCCTCCTCGTGTTCCTCCTCCTCCTCGTGCTCCTCCTCCTCCTCGTCTTCAGCCGGCAGCCACGACACGTCGTGCGGCAGGATGACCGTCGCCACGCCGCCCTCTCCGCCCTCGCCCTCGCCTCCGTCCTCACCCACCGCCGCCGCGACCGCCCGCCGCACAGCCGCCCCCACCGATTCGCCCTCCTGCTCCCCGGCCCGTACCACCGCGCGAGACACCGTCCCGGCCAGCGCCTCGATGGCCGGCAGGTCGGCGACTGGCCGCTGCATCTCGAGGGGGGCCCCCGCGCCTTGGTGCCACGTGGCCATGTCGCCGACGATCGTCAAAAGCGGAGGGCGGCAGCGCGCGCGCCGCGCGTTGTGGAGCGCCGAGAGGGCGTTGGCGAGGCCCGGGCCGAGGTGCAGGAGGGCGGCGGCAAAGGGGCGGCGGCGGCGGCGGCCGCCCGAGGATGAGGAGGCAGAGGAGAAGAAGTAGGCGATCCGGCTGAAGCCGTCGGCGGCGCCCGCGGCGACCGTCTCGTGGAGGCAGAGGACGGCGCGGGGCGGGGGCGGTTTTTTTTTTGCGCCCTCGTCGGCCCGGCCGGCGCGCGGCGGCGGCGACCGCCGCGCGCACACCTTGTCGAGCGCCGCGACGAGCCACATCTCGCTAGTGCCTGGGTTGGCAAAGATAGCTCGGGCGCCGCTGAAACAGGCCGCCTCGAGCGCGGCGAGCGCGCCCGTGCGTCGTTCACCGGGCGGCGCCGCCATTTGACTGCTGTGCACGCGGCGCCGGCGTCGCTGCAATCGACGAAGGGAGGGGGGCGCGCGCGCTCAGAATGCACAAGGGTACTAGACTCTTTCGAGCGCAAGTGTGCGCGTGCCCTCTTTTTTCAGATGTGAGCGCTCAAGCGCGCGCGAGAGCGATATCCCGAAAGGCGGACCAAAGGAGGAGCAAGGAGCAAGGAGGGGAGGAGGAGCAATGGAGCATCCTCCCCCCCCCACCTTCCTGCTGATCCGCGCGACCCTCCCGGCCTTGTCCTCCAAGTCCACGCTCTGCCGCTTCAGCGGCGGCATCCACGCCTTCCTGTGCATGGCGCGCGCTCTCGGCGGCCGCAACGAAAGCAGCAGCAGCAACTCGGAAGCGTCGTCCTCGTCGCCGCCGCCGCGCGTCTTGTCTTCGGCGCCGCGCGGCGCGCTGCTCCGCGACGCCGTCGAGCAAGGCTACCTGCTCCTGCCCGGCGGCGCGCCCTCGCCGTCCCCGTATACCCCCGGGGTCGTGCGCGTCGAGGTCGAGGGCGTGAAGCACCACGTGAGTCTCACAGATTTTGAGGAGACACCGACAGACGTCGAGGCGCGGGCGGCGCGGCTGACCGGCGCCTCGGCCGCCGCCGTCATCGCGCGCCTGCCGCCCGCGCAGGCGGCCCTGATGCTCGAGGCGATGGAGCTCGCGCGCCGGACGCCCTCCGACCGGCCCCTCGTCGTCATCCTCAACGCCGACGGCGCTCAAGGGCCGCTCGGGGGAGGAGGAGGAGCGGCAGCGGCGGAGACGGCAACGACAGCAACAGCAACAACACCAACCCCAACAACGACGGCAACGCTGACCGAGGCCGTCGCGGCCGTGTTTGGCGAGCGCGCGCTCGCGCTCGTGCAGAACGTGCACAGCCTGCCGTTTGGGCCGTACGGCGGAGCCGCGCGGGGGTCGGAGGCGCTGCAGACGGCCTGGGGGCTGGGTGGCGGTGGCGGGGTTGGCAACGGGGGCTCGCTGCCGCGCCTCGGCGGCGCCATCGCCGTCTCGCGCTTTGTGCGCGATTACCTGGGCGCGCACTGCGGGATCGTGAGGGAGAGGCTGATCCACGTGCCCCTGTCGGCTTGGGGGGTGTTTGGGGACGGGCCGTGGCCGGACTTTGGCGGGGAGCTGGCGGCGGCGGCGGCGGCATCAGCGGCGGCGTCGGCGGCGGCGGCGGCACCACCACCACAACAACCCCCACCGCCGCCCTTTGTGGTGGCGTGCCCAAAGCTGACGCCCGAAAAGGGGCTGGGACTGGTGGTGCAGCTCGCGCGCCGGCTGCCCGACGTGTCCTTTGTCGGGGTGGGAGCGGGAGCGGAGGCAGCGGCGGCGGCGGCGGAGGAGGAGGAGGCGGCCGCCCTCCCCCCAAACCTCCGCCTGCTGCCACCCTCGCCCTCCCCCGACGCGGCCCTGCGCGGCGCCGCCCTCTGCCTGTGCCCGAGCCTCTGGCGCGAGGCATACGGCATGGCCGCAGTGGACGCGGCGCTGAGGGGGATCCCTGTCGCGGCGTCCCGGGGGTGCGGCGGCCTGACCGAGGCGGTGCTGCTGAAGCTTGATGGTGGGGGCGACGGGGGCGGGGGCGGGGGCGACGATGGCGACGGCGACGACGACGACGACCCGTCCGAAGCAACGACGTGGCCCGCGCGCCTGCTTCCCGTAGAGTTTGTGCGCGTGCCCAACGGCGACCATGACGGCGGCAACGGCGGTGGCGGCAGCGATACCGCCCCTCCGCCGTCACCCCCCTGGGCGCGGCGCGAAGTGCCGCGCGAGCAGTCCTGGGCGGTGGTCGCGGCGTGGGCGGCGACCGTCGAGGGGGCGCGCGACGAATTTTTGTCGCGCCCCTCGGAGTTTGCGCGGCGCAGCGCGGCGACGCGCCAGGGGGCGCTGGAGATGGTGGGGCGCGGCTCGGGGGAGCTGCGGGCGTTCTTGGGGGCGGTGGGTGGGTGATGGCTGGAGGGGGGGGGGGCTGAGGAGGAGGAGCGGGCGATGGCGGGGAGGCGGCGGCGGAAGGGCGCCTCGCGCGAGCAGCAACAAACCGCCGGCAAGCCCAGATCTCGCTCTTTTTCCACCCGCCCCCCCGCCCTCTCAGCGGCATCCCTTCACACAACAGTAAGCACTCTCCGTTGCGCCACCAAGACGCACACTCTCTTCAACAAAACTCCCTTCTCAACGCCCCTGCGTCTCTCGTCACGCCTCTCGCGCGCGCGCGGAGTTACCCAAAAATCGGGAAGCGACAGCCCCCTCGGGGTGTCACCCGCCGCAACCCCCCCCCCCCCCCCCTCTTCCTCCCGACCCGCGCCGACCCCACGGCCAGGCGAGTCCCACCCTACTGTCCCGTCCGCGACGGCTCCTCAGCCCCGCAAACCCCACCGCGACCCCCCAACAACAAAAAAGCAAGCACGATGGCCACCACCCCCACCTCGCCGCCGCTCTCGCCGACGCCCTCGTCGCCCCCGGCCGCCGCTTTTGCCAACCCGCACCTCGCGGCACTCCCCCCGCCGCCCCGCGAGCGTTTCGACCTCCCAACGGCCATCGGGCTCGCGGCCGGGGCGTTCGAGGCCTACCTGGAGCCGAAGGGGTCGGCGTGGCGCCTTCGCAAGGAGCAGCGCTGGGCGCCGCTAAAGGCCCCCGCCAACGACGACGGCTCGATGAGCGACCAGGGCGCCAAGCTCACGTTCGTCGACGCCGACTTCCTCAAGGCGGCCTACGCCGGGGTGCTCGAGCTGCGCATCGTCTCGGCCTCGGGCCTGCGCGGGGTCAACCGCGTCGGCGGAAAGAGCGACCCGTATGCCGTGGCCTCCTTGCCGGACGACGGCGGGCGCGTCGCCACCCCTGTTGTCTGGGGCTGCCTCGACCCCGTTTGGTTCGACCAGGCCGAGGCCGAGGCGGCCCTCAAAGGCGCGGCCGCGGCCGCGGCCGCCTCGGCCCAGTCGGGCGGCAGCCGCAAGGCGCCCAGCGCGCGCTCCCGCACGCACACCCTCTACGTGCGGCGCGACCCGGCCCGGTCGGCGTCGGACCCGCGCGCGGCCGTGCGCTTCACGGTGTACGACCGCGCCAACGCCGTCGGCGCCGCCATCGGCGCCTCGGGGGACGTCGAGCTCGGGACCGCGGCCGTCTCGGTCGCCGAGCTCAGCGCCAAGCCCGGAACGTGGGCCAAGAAAACGGTGCTGATGTGCGGAAACAACGCAACGGGCGCCCTCCAGGTCGAGGCGCGCTACCTCCCCTTTGCGTCCAAGCGCGGCGGGTCGGTCGCGTTTGTGAACGACTACGTCGCGGACGAGGGGCCCGTCGTCCCCGGCCCCGCGCCCGCGGCGGTCAAAGCCGCGGGCGCCGAGCTCGTGGCCGCCTCCGGAAAGGGCGGCGGTGGCCAGGCGTCGGCCGAGGCGGCGGTGGGCGACGCCGCCGACTTTTTGGCCAGGAAGCCCGCGGGCCCGCTCGGCAAGCTGGGGGGGCTCTTCGGCGGCGGCAAGAAGAGCGCCGCTGCTGCTGCTGCCCCTGCTGCTGCTGCTGCTGCTGCTGCTGCTGCTGCTGCTGCTGCCTCGGCCGAGCCGCCCCCCGCCGCCACGGCGACCACCACCGCCGCCGCCGCCGTCGACCCCAAGGCCGCCGAGCGCGAGATGGCTGAGGCCTGGCGCGCCGTCACGAAAGCCGCCGGGCGCATTTTGCACGTGCGCGGCGAGCGCGGCAGCAAGGGAAACGACTACCGCGCCGTTGCGTTTGCCCAGTCCATCGCAACGGACACGGAGGCGTGGGTCGGACGCTCCCTGTCGGCCAAGGAGGTCGTCGTCGCGTTCCGCGGCACCGAGATGGGCCGCATGAAGGACGCCATCTCCGACATTAATGCCGTGCCTGTCCCGTACAACGATCCCTACTCTTCGGCTTTGGCCTCTTCCTCTTCTGCCGAGAGCGGCGGCGACGCGGCGGGGGCTGCTCCTGCTGCTGCTGCGTCCGCGGATGGCGGCGGCCTCGCCACGGCCAGGCGCCTCGTCGCCGGCGCCGCCAGCGCCGACAAGATCTTCGTGCACGCCGGGTTCCTGCGCGCCTGGGAGAGCGTCCGCCCGCTCGTGCTCTCGGCGGTGTCGGCCGCCATCACCTCGGGCGGCGGCGGCGGCGGCGGCGGCGCCGACGCTTCCAAGCCCTGGCGCGTGCTCGTGACGGGCCACTCCCTCGGCGGGGCCCTGGCCACCCTCTGCACTTACGAATTAGCCGCCACCACCACCAACGGCACCAGCGGCGGCCCCAGCACCCCGGCCCTCCCGGACGTCAAGTGCCCCGTCGACGTGGCGATGTACACTTTTGGCGCCCCGCGCGTGGGAAACGTCGCGTTCGCCCTCTCGTTCCACGCGAGGATCGAGGCGGCCGCCGAACGCGCGCGCCAGCGGGGCGGCGGGGGGGAGGCCGCCGCGAAAGGGGTCGGCAGCTGGCGCCTGCTCAACGAGCGCGACCTCGTGCCGATGATCCCGCGCCTGATGGGCTACGCGCACGTCCCCTACGGCGTGCGGCTGCCGGCGGCCTCGGACGACGCCGCCGCTGCCGCCGACGCCAAGGCCAAGGCCGCGACGGCGATCGCGGGCGTGGTGGCGGACGAGCGGCGCGGTGGCGACGACGAAGATGACGCGGCCATCGACGCCAAGGCCGCCTCGGCGCTCTCCGAGCTCGCGCGCTTCCTCATCTTCGAGCCCGCGACAGGCTCAGACCCCATCGGCGAGGGCCGCGACGCCGGCACGCTCGCCACGGACGCCGCCCGCAGCGCCAAGGCGGCCTACGCGGCCAAGGGTGGCTTCTCGCTCGGCGCCATCCGCGACGCCACGGCCGCGGCTACGGCCGCGGTCGGCGGGGGAAGGCTGGTCGAGCACGAGATGCGCATCGCGCGCGCGCTCACCGACGGCGCCGCCATCGCCGACCACATGGAGGGGGTGTACTTTGGCAAGCTGGCGGCGGCGCTGACCGCCGCGGGCGTCAAGCTGCCGCGCGCGGTGGTCGAGAGGTACGGCGGCGGCGGCGGCGGTGCTGGTGCTGCTGCGGCGCCCAAGGCGGCTTGATGGAAAAAAAGAGCAGAGGCTGCTGCGCGCGCCTCTCGGACCGACACGAACTTTTTTTAATGGCAGCAGCCCGGCCGCTATCATCGGGCGCCGGCTGCCCCGAATCCAACTTCTAGAGAGACACACCGCACTATATCCCCACGATCGCCACACCGACCCCCTGAAAACCATAGAAAGAAGGAGAGCCATCTTCTCTTGCAAACAATCTCACCTCGACAGCTCGACAGTTGGCGCCGCCCCGTCGTGGGAGCTCCCGCACCGCTCGCGCTCGGCCGCCACGCGCGCGCGCGCCCGCGAAGCGCCTCCCAATCTTGAGTCGGCCTCTCTCCTTATCTCTCCCTGAGCTCACTCACACATCCATCAACAACTCCGCTTCGCCTTTTGATATCTTGTGCCGACGCTTTGCCGGCCTCTCTTTGGAAAGCGGGACTCGGGCGATCGATTCGTGTCACTCGACTCGAGGTCACTCCCCCCTCGCCCTCTCTCACCCGCCCGCCCCCAGAGGCAAAACAACACAACACACAAGCAAGCAACCATGCTCCTCTCCCGCGCGTCCACCACGATGCTGCGGTCCCGCGCCGCCGCCCTGGCGCGCCCGCGCCACCACCACCACCCCCGCAGGCGCACCACGCCGGGCGGGGGGGGCTCTTTGCCCCTGCTGCTCGCCGTCGTGCCCGCCGGCTCGGCCGCCGCCTCGTCGTCGGCCGCCGCCGCCGCCGCCACGTCCGCGGCCGCCGCCGCCAGCCAAACCTCCATCCAAGCCTCCACCTCCCCGCGCGACAAGTTTGACCTCCCGACCGCCGTAGCCCTCGGAGCCGCGAGCTTCGAGGCCTACCTCGAGCCAACCCCCTTTCCCCTAAAGACCGCCCAAAAGTGGTCGCCCGCGAAGGCGCCCGCGCTGGACGACGGCTCCTTCCCCCAGGACGACGGCGCCGTCGTCACCTTCACCGACGCCGCCTTCCTTCGCGCCACCTACGCGGGCGTGCTCGAGTTCCGCATCGTCTCCGCCAGTGGACTGAGGGCGGCAAACACCTTGGGCGGGGGGTCGGACCCGTTTGCGGTGGCGACGCTCCCAAAAGACGGCGGGTGCTGCGCGACGCCTGTCGCCTGGGGCACGTGCGACCCCGTCTGGTGGCAGGCGGGGGCGGCCGAGGAGGGAGGAACGGGACCGCCCTCGCCCTCGTCGCGCACGCACACGCTCTACGTGCGCGACGACCCGCGCGCGTCGGCCGCCGGACCCCCGGACCCCGACGGGTCGGCCGTGCGCGTCGCCATCTTCGACCGCGCCAACGTGATGGGCTCGGACGAGCCGCTCGGCGCCGCGGCAGTGGCCGTCGCCGACTTTGTGTCGTCGTCGTCGCCTCAAGCCTCCAACGCGCCTCTGCCTTTCATCCGCAAGGAGCTGCCGCTGCGCGGCCGCGACGCGCAGGGCACCGTGACGGTCGAGGGGCGCTTCCTGCCCTTTCGGCAGCCCGGCGACGAAAATGCCCCCGACAACGCCTCGTCCTCGTCCTCGTCTTCGTCCGTGCGCGCCGAGGACTACGTCGCCGCCGACGGCCCGGCCCTGCCCGAGCCGAGCCCCGCGCCCGAGGCGTCGGCGGCGGGCGTCGACCTGGCCTCGGCCGCGCAGTCGGCGGCGGCGGGGGCCAAGGCCGCTGCGGCGGGCGCGGCGGAAGATGCGATCAAGGAGGCGCAGGGGATGCTGGTTGGGGGAGGGGACGGCGGCAAGAAGAGCAAGGCGGGAGGAGGGCTGTTTGGCGGCGCGGCCGCGCTGCTCGACTCGGCGCGCAAGGCCCTCGGCAAGACCAAGCAAGAGGCCGCCGCCGTCGCCGCCGCGCCCCCGCCCCCGCCGCCCCCTCCCCCGCCCCCGGCGGCCGACCCCGAGGCCCTCGAGAAGGCGCGCCGCGAGCAGCAGGAGATGGCCGAGGCCTGGCGCGCCGTCACGCGCGCGGCCGGCCGGGTCATGCACGCCTCGGCCTTTGCTCCCGGCGGCGGTGGTGGCGAAAACAACGGCGCCAGCGGCGAAAAAGACCCCGGGGCAGACTATCAGGCCGTGGCCTTTGTCGAGAGCCTCGCGACCGACACCGAGTGCTGGATCGGCCGCTCGCTTTCGGCCAGGGAGGTGGTCGTGGCCTTTCGGGGGACCGAGACCTCGTCGCTGAAGGACGTGCTGTCGGACCTCAACGCGGTGCCCGTGGCGCTGGACGAGGCCCGCGCGCGCGACGCGGCGTGGGGGGGGGGCGGTGTCGGCGGCGGCGGCGGCGGCGGCGAGAACGGCGACGACGGCGACGACACGAAGAAGAAGGCCGACGAGGAGATCCTCGTGCACCGCGGCTTCCTGCAGGCGTGGGACAGCGTGCGGCCGCGCGTGCTCTCGGCCGCGGCCGCGGCCGTCCAGTCCATCCAGAGGGAGGCCGGGGCGGCAGGGCGGCAGCAAGGCGGCGGCGGCGGAGGCGGCGGCGGCGGCGGCGGCGGCGGCGGCGGCGGCGGCAACGCGGATTCCTCAGCCTCCCCCCCGCCCCCTGTAGTCACCATCTACGTGTGCGGCCACTCCCTGGGCGGCGCCCTCGCGACCCTCTGCACCTTTGACCTGTCCTCGGGCCGCGCCTCGGCCCTCCCCGGGGTCAACCCGGACTCGTTCGACGTGGCGATGTACACGTTTGGCGCCCCGCGCGCGGGCAACGGCGCCTTCGCGCGCGCCTTTGCGCGGCGCATGCGCGCGGTCGCCGGGGCGGCGGCGGCGCGGGGGGCGGAAGGCGGCGGCAACGTCCAGGCGGCGGGCGCGTCGTTCCGCATCCTCAACCAGCGCGACCTCGTGCCGACGGTGCCGCGCCTGATGGGGTACGCGCACGTCCCCTACGGCGTGAGGCTCCCCGCCGCCGCCACCACCGAGGAGGCGCGCGCGGCCGCGACCGAGGCGGCGGCGTCGGCCGTGGCGGGCGCGCTCGAGGGGGAGAAGGAGAAGCAAAAGGAGGGCGGCGGCGACGACGGCGCGGCCGCGGCCCGCCGTGCGGGCGCCGCGCTCGACGCGCTCGAGCAGTTCTTGGTCTTCGAGGACGAGGACGGCCTCGACCCCTTGGGCGAGGGCCGCGACATCAGCGGCGTCGTCGCCGACGCCGCCGACGCCGCCGCCAGCGCCATCGCGAAAGAGGGCCTGTCGTTCTCGGCCATCTCTGCCGCCGCCGACGCCGCCGCGTCGGCCGTCGGCGGCGCCAACCTGATGTCGGCCGAGATGGACCTGGTGTCGTCGCTCATGGACGGCACGGCGGTCACCGACCACCTGGAGCCCAGCTACCTGGGGAGGCTCGTCGCCGCCATGCAGGCCGGCGGGATCGAGGTGCCCGAGGCGCTGCTGAAAGTGGTGGGTGGGGGTGGCGATGCGGCGGGCGACGACGCGACAAAGGAGAAGAAGGACGGCGCCGCTTGATTTTCTTTTTTATGCAACAACTCTGTCTTATAAAAATGCGCGTGCTGTGGTGGTGGTGGTGGTGGTGTTGGTGGTGGTGACGTTGTGCTGTCTCGCCTCTTTGGGAGGATGGTGTGTGCGCTCGCTCGCTGGGGGTGGTTTGTTGGAACTGAGAAAAAAAACGCGCGCCAACGCGAAAAAAAACAAGCACGCCAACTCGACGGACGCTCTCACACGGCGGCCGGCAGCGCCTCGGCGGCCCCCTTGCCGGCGCGCTCGCGCGCCTCGGCGCGGGCGCGCTGGCGGCGGCGCTTCTGCGTCTTGCTCTCGCGACGCTTGGCCGCCTGCGCGGTGGGCGAGCCCGGCAGCGGGGTCCCGGGCGTCGCCCCCTCCTCCTCGTCGCCGTCCTCGTCGTCGTCGCCGCCCCCGCCCATCGCCACCGCCAGCGAGCGCAGCTTGCGCGGGTCGAACGGCGACGCCGCGCCCGCCCCACCCCCCTCCTCGGCGGCGCTCACCACGCGGAACACGCATCCGACCACGGCGCCCGTCGCCGGGTCGAGCACGGGCTCGCTGCGCACGACGGCGGCAGCGGCCGGGGCGCCGCCGGCACCCACGAGCAGCGGGAGGAGCGTGCCAAAGGCCTCATCCGGAAGGGCGGGCGGGCGCGAGGGGCCGCGGCGGCGGTGCGACGACGACGGCGACGACAGCACAAATCCCGCCTCGCCCGGCTGGCTCTGGCCCGGGCGCGCGAGCTCCGGGCGCGGGCGGCGGCGGCGGAGGCCCGCGGCGCGCGAGTGGTAGAGCGCCCCCGCGGGGAAGGGCGCGGCGGGCGGGGAGCACGCGGCGAGGTCGGCAGGGTCGGTCGCGAACATGAGCACGCGCCCGCCGCTGGGGGCGGGCGCGACGCCCCAGTAGAGCGGCTGCTGCTGCTGCGGCTGCGGAGGCTGCGGCCCCTCGGGCCCGCGCGCCGCCAGCACGCGCCCCGTCGCCTCGTCGTAGACGACGCCCGCCCAGGGCCCCCCCGAGAGCAGACCCAGCTGCTCGGCAAAGGCCGCCACGCGGCGCGCCTCCTCCTCCTCGTCGTCGTCGTCGTCGTTGCCCTCCTCGTCCTCTTCCAGGGCCGCCGCCTGGGCCCCCTCGTTCTCCTCGTCCTCGCCTTCGTCCTCCTCGGGCTCCTTCTCCTGCTCCTGCGCCTCCGCCACCGACGCGGGCGGCCCGCCGCCAAACGCCTTCCAGTAGAGGCGCAGGAGCCGCTCTCCGGGACCGACGCCCCCTCCCGCCGGAAATTCATCGTGCGCCAGCTCGGGCGGCCACGAGCCCACGTCGCCGGCCATCAGGGCGTGGAATCCGCCGCCGCCGCCGCTGCCCCCGCGGTGGTGGTGGACGCTGGGCGGCGGCGGCGGCGCGGCGGCAGCGGAGGAGGAGAGCGGGTAGGCGAACGCGGCGGCGCCGCCGGCGGCGTGGTGGTGGTGGCGGCGGCCCGCGCGGTGCTGGGGCCGGCGGCGACGGCCGAGCGGGGGCAGGGTGGTGGTGGCGGTGGCGGCGGTGGCGGCGGGCGGCGCCGCTTTCGCCCCGGCCGCGGCGACCATCGGCGTCGCTCCCTCTTGCTGGTCCCGCGTCTTCTCCTTGGCGACGTCCTCGTCCTCGTCCTCCTCCTCCTCCTCCCCCTCCTCCTCCTCCTCCTCGTCGTCGTCGTCGTCGTCCTCCTCCTCCTCCTCCATGCCCAGCAGCATCATCTCGAGCGAGCGCAGGGCCGTGGCCGCGACTCCCTGGGCGTCGGCGGCGGCGGCGGCAGAAGCGGCGGTCTTGTCTTGCTCCTCCTCCTTTTCTTGCGTGGCCTGCGGCGGCGCCGGCACCGCGAGGTCCAGGTCCAGGGAGAGGCCGAGCGGCGGGCGCGCGAGGACTGTGCGTGTTTGCGTGTGTTTTTGTGGGGTCGTGAGGGGGGGGCGGGCGGGTGAGTTTTCTTTTGCTGTTTCGTTTTGCGTCGGCGGCAAGGCGCCGCGACGCAGAAGCGAAGGAAAATTCCCATAGTACTCCAATCTCACCGACGTCGAAAATGGCGAGCAGGGGCTCCATTGTGGTGCCACGCTTGGTTGCGAGGGAGCGAAGCTTGCGCGTTTTGAGAGGGATGGGCGAGTGCGTGCGCGCGCGCGCGTGGAAAGAAAGAAGGGAGAGGCAAGACGGAGCGCGCCGCTCGACCGCCTTCCGTCCGCCGCAGCCGCCGACGCACCCCCGACGCCGGTCCATCAAACGCGCAGGTCCCGGCGCGCTTGCACAGACACGCACACACGCGCGCACACGCAGCTGGAACTCCTCTCGCTCTTCAGAGCCCTGACACGAAAACATCCCCTAGTCCGCGGACTCGAAACACCCGACACCGCTCGCCCCCAACCGCTGTCCTCCTCAGTCCGCGCGGCTCCTGGTGTCCCGACCTCTTTGTGACTACGCCGCACACAACAACAACAACCATGACAACAACAACCGCCGACCCAAGCCCCTCCCTCGACGCCCTCCTCTCGGCGCTCGAGGGCGCGCAGCGCGCGCCGCCCGCCGCCTCGTCCGCCTCCTCGGCCCGCCTCGGCGAGCGCAACGCGATCGAGCTCGTCTCGCAGCTGCGCGCGCTGGGGCTGCTGTCCGCGGACGAGCTGCACCACACGTCCGACGGCCGGGCCTACGTGACGGCCGCCCGCTTGAGGGACGACGCGCGCGCCGCCCTGGCCGCGGCGGGGGGAAGGCTCGAGGTCGCCGAGCTGCCGGGCCTGCTCGGCGTCGACCTCCCGCCCTGCGAGCGCGCGGCGGCGGCACTCGTCGCCGAGAGCGAAAACGAAGGGCAAGCAGCGGGGAAAAAAGACGCCGCCACCATCGTCGAGCTGCACCACGGCGAGCTGTTCACGGCCGCCTACTTCGACGGCGTCGCCGCGGAGGTCGACGCGCTCCTGCAGGAGCAGGGGCGCCTGCAGCTCGCCGATGTGGCCGCGGCGCACTCGCTCGCGGGGGAGCTGGTGGGGAGGCTGGTGCGCGAGCGCGTGGTGGGCGCTTGCGCGGGGGCGGGGGCGGGGGCGGGGGCGGGGGCGGAAGAGGGGGGCGGAGGAGGATCCAAATCGGCAGCAGCAGACCAAGCCCCAGACGCCCCCGCCCGCGTGGTGATCCGGGGACGCCTGGACGCGGGCGCCCTGTACACGCCCGCGCACGTGCGGCGCGCCAAGGCGGCGCTGCGGGGGGCGCTGCGGGGGGCGCTGGCGCCGGCGGCCGTCGCCGCGCTCGCGCGGGGGGCGGGGGTCGAGCTGCCGGGTGGTGGTGGCGGAGGTGGAGCTGCGGCCGCGGCCTCAACATCAGCATCAGCAACCCCGGCCCCCGCATCGACGTCAGGCGCCTCCTCCGCCGTCGCCCTGCCCGCCCTCGTCGAGGAGCTCATCGCCGAGGGCGCCGTGCGGGGGAGCGTGGCCGCGGGCGCGTGGACGCCGGCCGCGCACAGCGAGGCGCAGGCGTCGGCCGCGCGGTCCTCGTACGCGCACAACGGCTGGATCGGGTACGACGCGGCGCGCCGGATGGGCCTGCTGCTGGAGGCGGCAGGCGGCGGTACTTCTTCCTCTTCCGCCAGCACCGTCGCGGACGTGCGCGCGGCGCTGCTGCGCGCCTTTCCCGACGGCCGCGCCCTGGGGCGCGCGTTTGTGTCGCCCGCCGTGGCGGCGCAGGCCGAGGCGGCGGCCGAGGAGGCGCTGGCGTCCGGCGGGTGGGTGGACGCGGCGCCGCTCCTTCCCGGAGCCCTGTCGTCCGAGGACGCGGCGCAGCTGCTGTCCGAGAGCGCGGCGTTCCGGGCGGCCGTGGCGGCGGCGGGTGGGGTTGGGGGTGGTGGTGGGGGTGGGGCTGGCGGCGGCGGCGGCAGCGCGGGCGGCGGCGGAAAAAAGGCCAAGGCCAGCAAGGCGGCGGCTTCTTCTGCTGCGGCTTCTGCCGGTGCTGATACCGCCGACGGAGCCTCTTCGTCCTTCGACCCTCCCCCCGTCGTCATGGCCGGCACGTGCGTCTTCAGCGGGCCCTGCCTGGCGCGCCTGCGCGCGGCCGTCGAGCAGTCGGCGCGCGAGGCGGCGTCGGCGGCCGCGGCCGCGGCACGCAAGCAGCGGCAGCATCAGCAGCAAGGGGCGTCGGCGTCCGCAGCAACAGCGGCGGCCAAGAAGGCCGTGTCCTTCTCGCGCGACGCGGCCGGCGCCAGCGACGACGACGACGACTGGTCGACCAAGGGCAAGGGCGGCGGCAAAAAAAAGGGGGGAGGCAAGGGCAAGTGGGGCGGCAAGGCCGGCGGCAGCGGCGGCAACAAGGGCGCCGCCTCGTCGCACCAGGAGCAGCAGCAGCAGCAGCAAGAGGAGAACGAGGCCCTCAGCCTCGAGTCCCTCGCCGCCGTCGTCCTCGCCGCCCTCCCCGACGCCGACGGCGCGGGCGAGGCCGGCGGCGCCGCGGAAGCCCTCGCCGAGCTGCTGCGGCCGCACGCCGCCGCCGCGCACGCGCGCGCGCTGACGGCCGCGCTCAACGCGGGCGCCGAGGCGCGGCGCCTGGGCAAGGAGGCCGCCGCGCGCGCGCTGGACGAGGCCTTCTCGCGCCTGCAGCTGTACTTGCGCGGGGCGCGCGAGGTGTCCGGGGTCGGTGGTGGCGGGGGCGGGGGCGGTGGGGGCAAGGGTGGTGGTGGTGGTGACGGCGAGGACGAGGACGAGGGGGCGGCGGCGGTGGCGGCGGCAGCGAAGGGCGGCGGCGGCGGCGAGCCGTCATTGTCGTCGTCGTCATCGGCCGCCGCCGACGCCCACGCGACGCTCGCGCTGCTCGCGCGCCACGCCGTGCGCACGACGGGCGGCGAGGCCCTGGACGCCCTGCTGCGCTGGTGCGAGCTCGAGTTTTTTCCCGAGGAGGAGGAGGAGGACGGGGAGGGGGAGGGGGGGCAAGCGGCGTCGGCGGCGCGGGAGCGCGCCTACTCGCCCGCCGAGCGGCAGGCGCTGCTCTCGCGCCTCGCTCCCCCGAAAGGCGGCGGAGGCGCGTCGGGCGCCCCTCCCGCGCTGGCCGCCGCGCTGCGCCGCGCGGCCGAGCAGGTCTCCGGGGTTGGGGCGGCGGCGGGCCAGGCCGCGGCAGGCGCGACGCCGGCAGCAGGAGCGGCAGCAGCAACGGACCCCGCCGCCGCCTCCCCCTCCTCCCCGGAGGAGGCCGCGGCCGAGGTGGCCGAGGCCTCGGCCGCCGCCCTCGAGGCCGCGCTCGAGGAGGGCGCGGCCGAGCTGGGCCTGCGCCTGCGGCGGTTGGACAAAAAGGCGCACAAGGCGGCGGCGGCGGCCGCCAAGGGGCGCCTCATGGCCGCCCTGGCCGCCGAGCGCTCGCCGCCCGCCGCCCTCTCCCTCGCTCTGCCCCTCCTGGCGCTCAAGGCCACGCGCGGGAGGGCCGTCGTCAGCGTGCCCGGGCGCGCGATCGCCCCCGTCCTGGCGCGCCTTAGGGCGGGATTGGACGACGAGGCGTTCACGCTCGTCGCCTCGTTCCACCGCGGGGTGGTGGCGGCGCTGACGGCGGCAAAGGGCGGGGGGGAGGAGGAGGAGGCGGAGCTGGTGGCGAGGCTGCCGGCGCTCAAGGCGCTGGTGGGGATCGAGGCGGAGGAGGGGGGTTTGGAGGCGTAGTGATCGAGAGAGACTGTGCAAAGAAGGGAGAGGTTTTTGAGTTGGCGATGGGGGGGCGGCGGCGGCGGCAGCAGCGTCAGCAGCGTCGGCCCCCCCGCCGATGGCGCGCGCGCGCGCGCGCGCGCGTCGACGAGCACGGCACCCCAAACGACCTGGGGGTCGACCCGCGCGCAACGTCGGGGGTGACCCACCGTCGTGTGGGGCGTGGCCGCCCCCTCCTCCGGCGCGGCTCTGCGGGGCCGGGGGGCGTGGCGCCAGAGAGTCCCCCCGCGTTTGGCGATTTTCTAGGCAGCTGGGGCGTCCTTGCTGGCTACGCAGCTCGCTCTCGCCCCGCTCTCTCCTCGCCAAAAGGGGTCCGCTCCATCGTGGGCGAGACTCTCTCACGCACACACACACAACCATACAGCGAAAAAGTCTTTTTTGCGCGTCTCTCACACAAAACACGAGCAAAGAAGCTCCCCCCCCCGCATTTTTTTTCTTCCCCCGCTTCTCGCGCTCCGCGAGGCACAACCTCTCTCTCTGTCCGCCACCTCTTCCCCAGAGCCATGGCGCGCACCAAGCAGGTGAGTGCGCGGGGGCTGCGTGCCCAGTGTCCGAACTCCCGGCGGACGAAGGAGAGCGAGAGAGAGCCCCCTCCCCTTCGCTCCTCCTCTCTCCTTCCCCCTCTGCTCCGCTCCGCCCCGGCACGCTCCCGCGCGCAAGCGCTCACCCGCCCCATCCCCTCCGCACCACACCCCACCCCACCCTCCACAGACGGCGCGCAAGTCGACCGGCGGCAAGGCGCCGCGCAAGCAGCTCGCCACCAAGGTGCGTCCTCTCCTTCCCCCTCTCTCTCTCCGCCCCGTCCGTCCGTTGACCGCCGCGCGTAAGGGGGCACTCAACTCCCGAGGCACCACCCCTACTACCCCGCCTCCTTCACCCCGCCGTCGAGCGGGCGGCCCGCCCGGGCCGCCCTGGCTCGCCCGGTGCGCGAGAAAGGAGGAGCAAAAACGCAAGGAGCCTCCCGATCCCTCATCGGCGGCGCC
The DNA here is from genome assembly GCA_009193075.1 of Mychonastes homosphaera. NCBI lineage: Eukaryota > Viridiplantae > Chlorophyta > Chlorophyceae > Sphaeropleales > Mychonastaceae > Mychonastes > Mychonastes homosphaera. The sequence goes on from VXJC01000010.1 coordinate 803,830, forward strand.
CCCCCCGGCTGGCGCTCTCGCCCTTCCTCTCTCTCGCTCCCTCCCTTCTCAAAACTCACAACCCACCACCCAAAACCCCTCCAAACCACGACCGACCTCCTCCCAACCCACCGACAAACAACCAACCAAACAAAAAAACAGGCCGCCCGCAAGTCCGCCCCGGCCACGGGCGGCGTCAAGAAGCCCCACCGCTACCGCCCGGGCACCGTCGCGCTGCGCGAGATCCGCAAGTACCAAAAGTCGACCGAGCTGCTCATCCGCAAGCTGCCCTTCCAGCGCCTCGTGCGCGAGATCGCGCAGGACTTCAAGACGGACCTGCGCTTCCAGTCCTCCGCGGTGCTGGCGCTGCAGGAGGCGGCCGAGGCCTACCTGGTGGGCCTGTTCGAGGACACCAACCTGTGCGCCATCCACGCCAAGCGCGTGACCATCATGCCCAAGGACATCCAGCTCGCGCGCCGCATCCGCGGCGAGCGGGCGTAAGGAGGAGGAGAGAGAGCGCTGATGGTTGCGTCTTGCGTTGTTTCCTTCTGACTCCGACCGACCCGACCGACGACCGATGACCGACGACCCCGAAAAAACGCCAACAGCCCAACAAAAAAAACGATCGAGCGCACCCCCCACACAGCACAGAGACAGCGCCTCCCGTTCCCCCCTTCTGTTTGTTTGCAGCAGTGTTTTCGCCCCCCTTCCCGCGCGCGCGCACATCCAGCCACCTTGCATTGTTTTTGTGTAAAACCATACCGCACTCAACACAAGCGTGGCTCTTGTCTCTCCCGCTCTCGGTTTGCGTCAATCGTCGTCCGCCGCCGCCCGCCGCCGCACCGCGCAACCCCATTTCTCTCCCCGCACGCCCGCCGCGCCCCTCTTCCTAAACATTCGTTGCTGTGCCGTTGGAAAGACCAGCTCATCCTTCCCATCATCATTGAATCATCAAACCTTTTAGTTTTCCTAGGCCGCGCGCGCGCGACAAACAAACAACACAAGGCAAAGCCCCCCTCGTCGGCCGACACCCTTTCCGGCACCTCTTTCTCTGCGCCTCTCTCGCCCTCTCCCCGGGCCGATGCACGCCCTGGCCCCACACGCCGCCGGCGCAGGCGGCGGCGCGCGCGCGGCGACCGGAGGGCCGCGCGCCGTCGCCGCGGGCGCGGGCGGCGCTCCTCTCGGCGGGGCTGCTTCTCCTCCTCTCGCTGCTTTCGGTGACCGCGGTCGCTCCACGCGCGCGGGAGCAGGTGCGTCGCTCTCTCTTGCGTCATTGATCAGCCATCACACGCCCGTCCCAGCCGCGCCTGGTGGCGGACACGATGCGACTGAACCTCCTCGCACCACAACGCCGAAAGTGGGGCCGCGCCGTCGACAGCGTCGTCGTCGGCTGCGCGCGCTCCACGTCGCCGTCGTCCGTCGTCTCCTCCTCACAAAACCCAAAACCCAACCAACCAAACACACACAAAAACAGGCCGCGGCGGCAGCGGCAAGCGCGCCCCGGAGACCAACCTCAACCGCGAGACGCGCCAGGCCGCCGAGGAGGTGCGCGGCGACCGGTACCCCGGCGGCGGCGGCGGCGGAAGGGGCGGCGGCGGCGGCGGAAGGGGCGGCGGCGGCGGCCGAGGCGGCGGCCGCGGCGGCCGCGGCGGCAGGGTGCGCCTGTTCCGCGCGTCGGACGGCACGAGCCACCTCGGCTCGGCGCTCGACGGCCCGCCGCAGCTGGCCGCGCCCATCCGCGCCCCCGGCGCCGCTCCGCCGCCCCAAACGGGCCCCACGCTCGTGATTCCGTCGGCGCAGGCGGCCGCCTCGCAGCCGCGCAACGGCAACCGCCCCTTTCCCGGCCCCCCGCCCGGCGACGGCCCGCCGATCCGCGTGCTGCCGATCGGAGGGCTGGGGGAGATCGGCATGAACTGCATGCTCGTCGGCGTGTACGACCGGTACATCCTCATCGACGCCGGGCTCATGTTTCCGGAGTGAGTTGCAGCTCTACGCGTGTGCGCCCTAGAACCCTCCTCCAACGATGGCGAGGAGGAGCGGGCCTGCGCTGGCGCGAGCAACGCCCCCCCCCCCCCCCCCCCGAAAACTAACCAAGAACCCCAAAAACCCCAACCAACCCAAAAACAACAGCTTCCAGGACCTCGGCATGCAGAAGATCCTCCCGGACACGTCCTTCCTGGCCGCGTGGCGCGACCGCATCGAGGCGCTCGTCATCACCCACGGCCACGAGGACCACATCGGCGCACTTCCCTGGGTGCTTCCCGCTTTGGACCCGTCGACGCCGATCTACGCGGGCTCCTTCGTGCTGCAGCTCGTGGCCCGGCGGCTGCAGGAGTACAACCTGTATGACCCGACGCGGTGAGGCAGCCGCTGCAGTGAGATCCTGCTTGAACTCGGGGTCTTTTGTCTCTCCCCCTTTGATCGGGGGGAGGGGGCCAGGAGAAGCAAAAGGACGCGGCCGACGACTCACGCCCCCCCAACCCCCCCCCCCAAAAACACAACAAACAGCTTCCGCGAGATGAAGATGCGCCAGCCCACGCGCATGGGCCCCTTCGAGGTCACGCCCATTCGCGTCACCCACTCGATCCCGGACTGCTGCGGCCTCATCCTGCGCAGCGACCACGGGACCATTGTCCACACGGGCGACTGGAAGATCGACGAGACGCCCGCGGACGGGCAGGCGTTCGACCGCGAGTCGTTCGACCTGATGGCCAAGGAGCCGGTGCGTTATCGTTGGTGTTGGCTCCGTAGTCCCAAGGACGCGCGCGCGAAGCAAGAAAAGCGGGACGCCCCCCCCCCCCCCGGCCTCGAGTCCTCGCCAACGAAAGCGCCCCCCCTCACAACCCCCCCCCCCCCCAAAAAAACCAACCAAACAGGTCGCCCTCATGATGTCCGACTCGACCAACGTCCTCGCGCCGGGCCGCACGACCTCGGAGGCCGACGTGCGCAAGCGCCTGATCGAGCGCGTGCTGGGGCACCGGGGCCAAGGGCGCGTGGTCGTCACCCAATTTGCCTCAAACCTGCACCGCCTGGCGTCGGTCAAGGCGGCCGCGGACGCTTCGGGCAGGCGCATGGCGTTCATCGGCATGTCGCTCAATACGTACCTGGAGGCGGCGGCGCGCGACGGGCGGTGGGTTCTTGTTTTTTCGCGCTCCACAGGTCTTTTCGGCGGGCGTGTTGAGAGAGAGCGCGCCGAGCCGCGCCGCACCGCTCTCGCGCTCTCCCTCCCCCCCGCCCAGCCCCGCCGCGCTCAAGACGACCCCCCCCCCCCCCCCAAAAAAACCCTCCCCTCCCCCCTAACCAAAACCAACAAAAAAACAAACAGCGCCCCCTTCTCCCCCGACGAGCTCGTGCCCCCCGAGCAGCTCCCCCACATGGACCCGAGCAAGGTCCTCGTCGTCACCACAGGCTCCCAGGCCGAGCCGAAAGCGCAGCTGTCGCTCGCGTCGCAGTCGCTCTCGCACAACCTGAAAATCGCCCCCTCGGACCTCGTGCTCTACTCGGCCAAAGTCATTCCGGGCAACGAGGGGCGCGTGACCAAGATGATCAACTCCTTGGCGGGCCTAGGGGCCGAGGTGGCGGCGGGGCGGGCCGAGGGGCTGCACACGTCGGGCCACGCGTATCAGGACGAGCTGACAGAGGTGCTGAGGTTTGTCAAGCCGCAGCATTTTCTCCCTGTGCACGGCGAGTACAGCTTCCTGTGCGAGCACGCCAAGCTCGCGCGCGAGACGGCAGGGGTCAAGCACGTCGACGTGATCCGGAACGGCCAGCTCTTGGGGGTCGGGGAGCGGCGCAACCGCTCGACGATCGCCGCGCTCGGGTCGGTGGCGGCGGCCGAGGCGGCCGCGGTGCGCGCGGCGGCGGCGGCGTCGGGCGTGAGGACGACCACGGCCGGCGCGCGCCCGGGCAGCGGCCAGATGGCCGTCCTGGGGGAGGCCACGCTCTACAACTTCTTCAACGACGGCGGGCGGGGGACGGGCACGGCCGAGGAGATGGCGCTCACGGAGCGCACGGCGCTGGCCATCGAGGGGGTGGTGGTGGCGGCGGTCGACGTGCTCGCGCGCACGCCAGCCGGCGGCGGGGGCGGTTTTTCTGGTGGAGGAGGGGGGGATGGATACGGGGGCTACGGAGGAGGAGGAGGGTACGGAGGAGGAGGTGGCTCTGGCGGCGGCGGGTCGCTGACCGTGCGCACGCGCATCACGACGCGCGGGATGTGGCTGGACCGGGGGGCGCTGCTGCCCCGGCTGCACGGGGCGGCCAAGGCGGCGGCGGCGCAGCTGCCGGCCTCGGCGCCGCTGGGGCAGGTGGAGCGGGCGGTCGGGGAGGCTCTGCAGCGGGCGTGCAAGGCGTTCAACAACCGGCGGCCCGAGGTGATCGTGGTGGCGTACGAGGGCGGGGCGGGAGGGGGAGGGGGAGGAGGCGGGTTCGGGGGCGGTGGCGGCAGCAGCGGCGCGCCCCCGCCTTTGCAGCAGCAGCGGCGGGGCGGCGGCGGCGGCGATGGCGGGTACGCCTCCGCCTCGTCCGGCGCGCGCCCCGGCCGCGCGCCCCGGCCGTGGGAGGAGGGCGGCGGCCAGGTGAGCGAGCCTGCCGCCCCCACCGCCGCTGCTCACGAGGAGGAGGACGAGGAGGCGGAGGCGGCCGCCGCGCCGGCGCCGGCGCCGCCCGCCGAGGAGCAAGACGCCCCCGCCGCCGCGCCCGCGCCCAAGCGCCGCGCCACCACCACGGCCCGGCGCACCAGCACCAAGGCCTCCTCCTCCGCCGCCGCGGCCGCCGCCGCCTCCGCCCCCACGGCCGGGTCCCTCCCGCCGCTGCAGGCCGTGCCGGAGGGCCTGCTCGAGCGCCGCCGCCGCCTCAACCCGCGCGAGCGCCCCGCGCCCGGCGCCGACGTCGACTTTGACTGAAGAACACTGGAGATCACGTGTAAATCGATACCGGAAGGGAGAGAAGGCATTGTATAACACAGGGGGGGGGAGCGAGAGCGCGAAAACGTAAGAATGTACAATTGGGGAAAGGCGGTCTCTCAAAAACCAGAAGAAAGAAAGAAGGCGCCGCGCGCGCTTTTTTTTCTCTCTCTTCACTCCCCGTCCGAAAACCCGACGGCCCCCAGGTCCCCGACCCCGCCCTCGCCCGCGCTCCGCTTAAAGTCAATCTTGGGCGCGCCCAGGGACGGCATGCGGGGGGAAGGCGTGTGCAGCACCTTGTCGATCACGCCGTCGCGGATCGCCTCCTGCGGGCTCATCCAATGGTTGCGGCTGAGCTTCCTCACCACCTCATCGTAAGGCCGCCCCGTCACGTCGGCCGTGACGAGCGAGATGTAGTCGCGCACGCGCACCAGCTCCTGCGTCTCGATGTGGATCTCGCTCGCCTGCCCGCGGGCCACGCCCGACGGGTGGTGCATCATGAGGATCGAGTGGGGCATCGCGTACCTAAACCCCTTCTCCCCCCCCGCCGCCAGCAGAAACCCCCCCATCCCGAGGCATTGGCCGTAGCACACGGTCGCCGTGGGCGACCGGATGTACTTCAAGGTGTCGTACAGCGCGAGGGTGGGCACGACGTCCCCGCCCGGGCAGTTGAGCCAGAAGTAGATGCGCTTCTGGTCGTTCGAGTCCATGTAGAGGGACTGCGCGATAAGCTGGTTGGCCAAGTCCTCCGTGACGGCCTGGCGCACAAAGACCACCTTCTGGGCGGCGTACGCGTCCCAGAGGTCGACCCACTCGTATTGGCGCTGCCCCACAGGGCGGACCTGGTTTTGGTTTGGTTGTTGTGGGTTGTTTGGGGTTGGTTTGGTTTGGAGGTTGGTTGTGGGTGGTTTTGTTGTTTTTTTGGGGGGGGGAGTGAGAGTCAGGCGTGGGGGCGACGTGCGCGGCGGCAGCGGCCGGCGCTATTGCTCGCGCTCTCCCTGGGGGGCGTGTTCCACGGGCATTGACTCACCAGCACCTTGGGCGTCGAGACGGGCATCATGGTCGTCACGCGCCGGTTGGCCTGCCCGGCCGAGCGGCGGCCGCGGCGCGCCTGGCGCGAGGCGGCCGCCCAGAAGCCGCCCTCGCCGCCGCCGCCGCCGGTGCCGCCGCCGAGCCGCGCGAGCTGGTCTGTGTGGGTTGTTGGTGTGGTTGTGGGTGGTTTGTGGGGACGACGAGAGAGAGGGGAGGCAGTAGTAGTGTCGCGGTGTCAGCGGCGTGGTGGTCGCGTCGGGTCGGGTGAGACGCGATCGGCGCAAGGACGACGAGGAGGAGGACGAGGAGAGGCACCACCACAGAGAGACGCGCGCCTCCTCGTCTCTTTCTCGCTCCACATGAGAAGAGACGACGCACCTGCCGACTTGATGCCCACATACGCCGTGTTGCAGCCCGCCTGCACGCGCACGGCCCGTTGCCTGGGGAGTGAGTGAGGGAGAGGGAGGACGGGGGGAGAAAGGGGTGAGCGTGTGAGGCGATCGACTCTGGCGAGAGAGAGAGAGGGGGAGCTCTCTCTCGCGTCAAGAGTACGGGTACACGCACCTGCCGCTGCACGGCGCAGCCCCGCGCTGCGCCGTCCGCCCGAGCATCGTCGTCCGCCCGAGACGAGCCGAGCCGAGCTCCGCTGTGCCTCTTGCCGCGCGCTCTCTCCAAGCACAAGTGGAGGAGGAGGAGGAGGCTCTCTCTTCTTTGAACGCCGCTGAGCTGCTGCTTTTTGTGGGGAGGGCGAGAGAGAGAGAGTGTTGACCGTGTGTTCGTCGATTGGGTGTGGTTGTTGCAAAAGAGTCTCTAACGTTTCTAACGAAAAGCGGGCGGTCCTAAAATCCAGGGTAGTAGTTAAGAAGGACGACCCAGTTAATAGGCGCCGCTGAGGTCAGCCTCAACTGTAGTTATGGTTGAACGTGGACACGACGACAGTTAAAATAGTTGAGGAGCGGCGCTGAGCGGGCTCAAATAGTTAGAACAGTCGGGGGGGGGGGGGGGGGGCGTCGCCGTCTCGCCCGCCGCTCGCGCCACGCCCGCCGCTCGCGCCACGCCCCCACCACCACCACTACCACCTGCCCCCCCCCCCCCCCCCCGCCGCGCCGAAAAACGCCCGCGAGCACGTTGTCTACTCGCGGGCGCGCTTGCCCGTGCTGTTGCGGCGCCCCCCCGCCCAGTAGCCGTAGACGACCTTCGGGTCGATTTTGGTGGGGTGGAGGTTGACGCGCAGCGCGTCCGTCAGGCGCTCCAGCGACAGTTTATTCCTGAGCGCCGTCCGGAGCAGCTTCAAGCGCGAGTGCGCGCGCTCATTGTCGTTGGTGCCCAGGAGGAGCGCGTACGTGAGGCTCACCCAGTGCAGCCATTCCGAGCAGGTCTCCCAGGCCGAGGGCATGTCGAAGATGGTGCGCCACAGGTCGTCTGACGGCGAGCGCGGCCCGGCCGCGACGGCGCGCGCGGCAGCGGCGGCGAACGCCTCGGAGGGGTTGACGTCGTCGTCGTCGTCGACGACGCCGTTGCTGCTGGGCGCCTGGTCCGGCGAGACGCGCTGGGTGGTGGCGTAGGCGAGGACCTTCTCGTGGAACGCGGGCGCTTGCGCGACCATAAGCGCGCACCTGAACAGCGGCGTGCCGTCGGCCTGCAAAAACGACCGCTCGATCGTCTGCGCCGCCAACACCAAGTGCTCGTAGCTGCCGCGCTCGACCAAGTCGTGCCAGTACGACACGTCCCCGATCGCAAGGGCGCGGGCGACCGGGTCGTCGGCGGGGAAACGCTGCTCGAGCTGCGCGATGATCAGCCGCACGACCTTCTGCGCCGCCTCCTTGGCCAGCTCGACGACCGTGGGCAGCTCGCTCAGAGAGACAAGCGAGCCCTGCGGCGACCCCCCCCACCGCTTGAAGCGGCGCAGCTCGATCGGCAGGCGCGAGGCGCCGACGTACAGGGCCAAGTGGCCGCCGTGCTCGACGAGCGCGCCCTGTTCGCTGTAGAGCCGCGTGAAGTGCCGCAGCCGCTCGAACGCGGGGCCGCCGAACGCCGTGCGGTCGGCGTCCCCACAGAGGCCGTACTGGCGCTCGAGCTGCGCCCGCAGGTGGGCGACTTGCGCGACGACCGAGCCGTAGTGCGCCGAGGCGCTCTGGCCGTGCTTGCAGAGGCCTTGCAGGCCGCGCAGAGCAGGCGACAGCATGCACGTAAGCAGCAGCAGGCCGACGTCCTTGCCCCACCGCAGGAAGCCCGGCGCCGCCTCGGGCTTGTCGTCCTTGGCCACGGCCGCCGAGTAGAGGGGGCCCCACTGCCGCAGCAGCGCGTCCAGGGGCTCCGCGATCGTCAGGTACCGGGTCACGCAGATGGTGGGCAGCATTTTGTACTCGCCCAGCCGGCCGTCTTCATTGAAGATGCTGCGGAGGACGCGGGCGACGATCGGGACGTGCGCGGCGACTGTGGCGCTGGTGACCAAGGCGGACACGTCGCGCAGCAACTCGACCACCCCCATGTCGGCGTCAGGGATCTGCTCGATCACGCGCACGCCCGGCCCACACGAGGCGAACAGGAGCCCGATGAGCGACGTGCGGTGGGCGACGCAGTGCACCGTGTGCAGGGGGTGGCCAACGCGCTCGGCCAGCCGCTGCACCAAGCCGTTGTGCTCGCCCGTGTTGACGGACGCGCCGTCCACGTGCACGCCGACCAGCTTGCGCGCGATCTCGTCCTCCGTCAGCCCCAGGTCCAGCTTGAGGACGCTGATGATGTCCTCGCACATGCGCTTGGCGGCAGGCTCGCTGTCCGGTGGCCTTCTTTTGCTGCGGGCGACGGGGACGTGCGCGACGCCCCCCACCATCTCAGCAAGAGCGGCCTCTGGAAAGAGGCTCGCGCCAGACCGCCGTGTGCCGGCAAAGAACGACTCCCGGTAGGCATTGCCATGGGGCACGAGCGTGACGTAGACCGTCAGCACCTTCTCCTTGTTCTGCACGACCTCGTCGACGGCGATGCTGAAGAAGCGGGCGGCGCGCGCCTTGCGCGCCACCTCGCGCGCGTAGACGGCGCCGAAAGCAGCCGACATGGTGGTGATGCTGAACGAAGACGTGTGGCCCATGCTGAACTGCGGCACCCCGTTGCCGAAGTTGCGCAGCGTGGCCTGCTTGCGGGGCGGGCCGGCGCCGGGGTTCTGCTGGGGCGGCGGCCCGCTGCTGCTGGGGCCGCAGACGGCAGCGCCGCCGTAGGTGCGCGCCGACCCGGAATCAACGGGCGTTGAGGTGACCTGCAGCAGCGTGTCGTCGACGGCATCGACGTCTTCGGCGGCCCCGGCGAAAGAAACGGGAGGGGCGGCGGCCTGCAGGACGGAGGCGCTGGCGCTGCCGGCCCTCGCCACCTGCGAGCGGTTCATGGCCTCCACCACCTCCCCGCACATGAGGTGGTCCATCGGCCGCCGGATAAAGACGTCCTCTAAGTAGAAGAGGTGGCACTTTTCCGGCCACATGGCGCGCTCGGCCGGCGTCAAACCAGCAAAAGGGTCGGCCTGCTCCTCGCTGCCGGCGTGAGCGGCGGCGGTGCCGACGATCCCGCTGTGGCCGCTGCGCAGCACCTTGTCGATGTAGTCGTCGATAATCTGCGGGTGCACGGCGGGGTCAAGGCGTGGGTCGTCGGCGCGTTGTTGGTGCGCCTTCTTAGTGTTGACGTGGTACTCCATGTTTTTGCAGTTCGCGTTCTCAAAGTGGAGCCTTGCCGCCGCCTCGGGGCCGACGGGCAGCTGGCCGACCTTGCCAGAGAGCACGCGCCCGTAGTCGGAGGCCGGCAGGACGCAGACGTAGCAGTAGGCGCGCCTTGCGTCGCCCGGCTTGGGGCGGTAGAACTTGCCGATGCACCCGCGCTCCCACTCCTTGCGCCACTGCTGCGCCCCGGCCGACTGCGCCTTGCTGCCGCCGCGCTGGGTTGACGCGGGCGCGACGGGCGCGCTCCCCGCGGCGTTGTCGTTGCCAGAGCCCTCATCGAGCACGTCGAAGCAGCTGTGGTTTGATGTGTTGTTGTGCGATCGAAAGGAGGGGGAGGAGGGGGGGGGGGGGACGGGTTGGTTTCGGTTTGTTGAACGAGAGCGCGGGCGCGCGCGAGTGCGCGGGCGCTCGCCGCCGATGCTCGGGGGAAGAAACCAGATTTGTGGGCGCCGCCGAACCCTCTCACCTTTTGAGGGGCCCGAGGTTGTCCTTGTCGACGCCGTCGACGACCTGCGAGAGCGCTGTCTTCACTGCCGTGCGGATGAAGGGGGCGCTTGAGGCGAGCGAGGCGGACGCGTTCAAACGCTCGAGGAGGGCGACCCACACCTTCTTGGCTTCGTCCGCCCCCGCCTTGCAGAACTCGCGAGCGGTATCGACGTTGCCACCCGACGCGCGCAGATACGCGTCCAAGTTTCGACGCCCCTCGAGAAAGGCCGCGCGCGCGCTGTCAAGCGCCTGGCTGTCGGCCTCGTTGCCCGCTTTCTTCTTTGCATTTTCGAACGCGAGGTCGAAGAATGGGGGAGGAGGGGTTTGGGGGTCCATGGTCGTTGCAGAGTATCGTCTGATGTTACAGGCGCGTGGCCGTCTATGCGCCGTCCGCGGCGCGGTCCAGCGGGCGGACAAGAGAGAGACGAAGAACGCGAGGCGCCGGCGCTCAGTCGGCGCCGCAACGCGCTCGGCGCCGGTCCCCCTTGGCCGCTCCACCCCCCCCACACAGTTGAGGGCGCACAGTTAAAAACGCGTCAGCGCGACCTCGTGGTTAAACGTAGTTGAGAATCCGACGCCCCGGTTAAGAAGCGCGTCCCGCGCCTTAACCATCAACCACGCAGTTAAGCCCGTTCTTAACTACTACCCTGCTAAAATCTAACGGCGTCGGCATCAGCGTCGGCGGGCGGCAAGGGCAACGAGCAGAGAGCGCGCGACGAGGCGGAAAGCCCCCTCCTCCTCTCCTCTCGACCCATCCCCCTCAAAACCCCCTCCCTAAAACTCTCTAAACCTGCGGCTTGGCCGGCATCTTGGCGAACTCGGCCGACACGTCCCACAGGTCGGCCGCGACCCGCGCGTCGTACGCGTGCGACCCGGGCCGGCACGCCGCGCTCCGCCCCGCGACGCGGTTCCCCGTCCAGCGGCGAAGGGGCCAGTCCAAAAAGGAGAGCGCCACGGTCGCTCCGCCCCACAGCTTGGCCTTGAGCTGCGCGCCCGCCGACTTGCCGCCCACGGCCCAGTCGTTGCACACCGCGGGCCACGTGAACACGCCGCGGGCGTAGTAGCGCAGGTCCTCGTGCGGCAGCACGCCCTTGCCGCCCGCGGCCTTCTTTCCCCCCTTGAGCGCCGCGCCGGCCTTGCCGCCCTTGGCCGCAAACTCGGGCGCCTCCGTGTCCCAGATGACGGTCGCGGCGTGGATGACCGCCTGCGCCCCGTCCTCGGGGGGGGCGTAGAAGGCGTTGATCATCTTGTTGGCCAGCCCCTTCCCCAGGGCGGGCGAGTTGTCGTAGATCGCCGTGCGCACGGCCCCCGGGTCGGCCGCGCACCACGTGACGCCCAGCGGGCCTAGCCTGCGCTGCCCCTCGAACGCCGTGTACACATTGGCGAGCTTGGCGTGCTGGTAGAAGCCCGCCTTGAAGTCCGTCAGGAAGGCGCGCGCGTCGCGCAGCTTGGTCATGCGGTGCGTGACGGAGCACACGTTGACGATCCGGGCTTTCGACTCGACGAGCTTCTTCTCGAGCAGGCGCGTGAGGGTGTAGGGCCCCAGGTGGTTGACCTGTTTTGTTTTGTTTTGTTTTGTTTTTGGGTGTTGTTGTTGTGTGTGTGATTGTCGGGCGAGCAACAGTTGTGAGCGCGCGGTTCGGCGGCGGTGCGTCGTCGTCCCTCTCTCTCTTCCCGTCGTCGTCCTCTTCTTCCTTCTTTTCTTCTCCACGCCCCAAAAAACGAAAGAAGGCAAACGCACCTGCGCCAGGATCCCCACGCCCTCCTCGGTGAACTCGCGCTTGTTGTACCCCAGGCCCGCGTTGTTGACGAGGATGTCCAGCGACCCCTTGCGCTTGTTGATGGCGTCGGCGAACGCGCGCACGCTCGCCTGCGACTTCAAGTCCAGGGAAGGCCCGACCTCCACTTTGGCGCCCGGGTGGCGCTGCGCGATGTCCACGGCGATCTTCTTGCCCGCCTCGACGTTGCGCACGCCCAAGATGACCTCGGCGCCGCGCTTAGCGAGCTCGGCGGCCACCTCGATGCCGATGCCCGAGGTGGCGCCCGTGACGAGCGCCGTCTTGCCGCGCAGGTCGAACTGCTGCACCATTTTGTTGTTTTTGTCGCCGGGGTTCCGTTTTCCGGCGGCGCCGCCTTTCGTCTCTTTCTTTTCAAGCGGCTGCGGAACTAACTAGTCCGGAGCGTTTCGTCCTCTCGCGCAGCTGCTGCTGCTTGCTGGCCTGTGTGTGTGTGGGGGAGAGAAGAGGGCGGAGAGAGAGAGAGAGAGGGGGGGGTGGTTGGAGAGAGGGCTCTGCGAGAGAAGAGGAGGCTTTGCGCGCTCCTGTTTTGGTGGTTTCGCGCGCGGCGTTCGGTGCCGCGCGGCCCCGCGCGAGGCCGGGAAACGGCGCGGGACGGCGCGCCGTCGACTCGCCGACGGGACTGCCGCGCGCGCGCGCGTCAGGAGGCGGCCTGAGCGGAGCGAGAAGGCGCGGCGTTTGGGAGCAAGCGAAGGGCGCTTGCTCAAGCCAAAACTGTCGCGCTCTCTCGAGGCGCGCCCGCGCGCGTCGTTTCTGCGGGTAGAACGCACCTGTTGGCAAGCGGGGCTGAATTGGTCGGCAAGAGTACCTCGACGTGGTGTGAACGTGTGTGTGTGTGTGTGCGTGCGTGTGAGAGAGAGAGCGAGGGAGGGACGGTCGAGGGAAGAGGGGAGGAGAGAGGGGGGAGAGAGGGAGAGAGCACCCTCCTCCGCTCATTTGGTCGACCCTCTCTCACTCAGTTCGCCCAAACCACACCACCAATCAGACAGACGAACACAAGACAAGTACCTCCCGAGATTGAGCAGACCATCGTCGCCGCGCGCTCGCGCAAAGCAAAAAGGGCACAACACCGACGCCGGTCGCGCGCGCTTGCTCTCTGGGACGCACCGCGGGCGCGCGTCGACGAAACCGAGAGGAGGGCCACCCGCCCGCCGCCGCAGCAGCAGGCGCCATGTCCGCAGCAGCGGCAGCGGCCGACCCGGCCGCGCTGCGCGACATGGCCGCCGCCGCTGCCGCCGACGCGCGGCGGCGGTCGTCGGCCGCCGCCGCCTCGTCGTCGTCGTCCTCCCCCTCGTCCGCCGACCCCCGCTACTCCCGCCGCCCCGTCCTGCCCCGCCACGAGCTCCCCCTCGACCTCCTCCTCCACCCCACCTCCCCCTCCGGGACCATCGCCGCCGCCGAGGCCAGCCGCGCCTCGTGCGCGCGCGCGCGGCGCGACGCCTTCTCCGCCCCGGCGCGGGAAGGTTTCCTGATGCTGCAGGCCGCCGCCATCCCGCTTGCCGTTTTCGCCTACGGCGTCGCGCAGAGCGACGGCTTTTGCCGGGGGGAGTGGGACCGCTACTGGACGCACGTCCCCCGCGTGCGCCTGCCCCAGCTGCGTGCGCGCGGGCAGTTTGGGCAGCTCGCGGGGACGCGGATCGTCTTCATGCGCGAGCTGGACGATATGCTGCGCGCGACGACCCGGTGGATCGGCCGCACGCCGCCCGCGCTGCGGCCGCAACCAAAGGGCCCCCCCGGCAGCGGGGCCGCGCCGCCGATGCCGCCACCCAAGGACTGGTGATTTCTGATCGTTGGTTCTGTCTTTGGTGGTTCTTTCATTCTTTTTTCATTTCGGGACTCTAAAAACGAAGCAACAGCGCAACGAGAAAAACGAACGAAAAAGGCGGCGAGGAGAGAGATCGCGCGCGCGCCCTCCTTGTCGTCGGAGAGAGACACACCCCAACAAAACGAACGCGAGCGCATCCCTCCTCCTCTTCTATCTATCCATCTCCCTACGTGTAAAATCCAACTGCCACCTGCTCTCTGGTCTTTGGCTTGTGTCTTGGTCTTGTCGCCGCCGGCTCACTTTTTGGGCCCGAAGAGCGGCGCCAGCAGCCGCCGCATCAGGCCGCCCCCCGCCGCCTTGGGCGTCGGCGGCGAGGGCGGCGCCTGCGGCGGGGGGGGCGGCGGCGGCGGGGGCGCGAGCGACGAGGACGAGAGCTGCTGCTGCTGCTGCTGCTGCACGGGGGCCGCCGCCGCCGCCGCTGCCGCGTCTGCTGCGGCGGCCGCGGCGGCGAGCAGGGCGGCCGCGGCCACCGCCGCGCCGCCGCCGTTCCCGCCCCCCGACCCGCCACCTCCGCCGCGCCCCGCGGCCCCCGACGACAAGTCCACCAGCGCCTCCCCGCCGGGCACCTCTTTCGCGTATCCCGCGGCCTCCCGCGCGAGCCAAGGGTCGCGCGCGAACTCGCGCAGGGTGGTGCGGCGCGCCGGGTCGGGCTGCAGCAGGCCCGCGACCACGCGCTGCGCGTCGGCCGAAACCCAGTCCGGCAGGGGGCGGCGCCGGCCGGAGAGCACGTTGGAAACCGTGTGCGCGACCGAGGAGGGGTGCTTGTCGTCCTCGAAGGGGTAGGCGCCCGCGAGGAGGAGGTGGAGGAGGACGCCGATGGCCCAGGCGTCGGCGGCGCGGGCGTCGTAGGGCGGCGGCGGCAGCCGCAGCGGGGCGTTGTTGTTGTTGTTGGTGTTGTTGATGTTGGTGTTGGTGTTGTTGTTGGCGAGCGACGGCGGCGGCGGGGGCGGGGGAGGGGCGGCGTGGTGGGGGTTGTGCTGCTGCTGGAGGAGCTCGGGGGCCATGTAGTCCGGGGTGCTGTGGTTATTGTTGTTGTTGTTTTGGGTGGGCGTCTCTGTCGAGTGAGCAAAACAAACGGCGGCGCTGCTCGCCTCCGTCGCCCTCTCTCGCCCCCCTCCCGATGCAACAGCAACAAAACAAAGACACACTCACCCCACGCCCAGCGTCGCGACCGACTGGATGTGCTTGCTCAGGCCAAAGTCGATGAGGCGCAGCTGCTGCGTCGCGCGCTCCACCAGCGCGTTCTCCGCCTTCACGTCGCGGTGCGCAAAGCCCGACGTATGCAAAAACGCCACCGCGCGCAGCAGCTGCGCCGCCAGAAAGGCCGCGCGCCCCTCTGGCAACGCCGACCCGGTCTCGTTGAGCAGCTCCAGCAGGTCCGGGCCCTCGATTTTCTCCCAGACGATGACGAGCTCGCGGCGCGAGGCCGCGAAGACGTCGAGCAGTGAGGCAAGGTTGGCGTGCCCGCCGACCGCGCTCGAGAGGGCGATCTCGCGCTTGACGACGCGCACGGGCACGTGGGCGGGGCAGTCGAGGACCTTGAGGGCGACGGGGCGGTTGGCGCCGCCGGCCGTGTCGATGGCGGAGAAGACGACGGCGGTGGCGCCGCCTGTTGGGTTTTTTGTTTTGGGGTTTTTGTTTGGGTTTTTGGGAAGCGGGGCGTGAGGCGTCGTCGTCGTCCGTCGTCGTCGTCGTCTCTCTCTCTCCCCCCCTCTTTCTGCGCCACTTACGGTTGATCTCGTTCTCGATGACGTAGCGCCCTTTGAGCACGTCACCCGCCTTGTACGTCGCCGGAGGGCCAGACATGGCTGTTTCGGGGGGGGGGAGAGAGAGAGAGGGGACGAAAGCGGCGGCGGCCGGCGTCTCAGCGAGGTTTTTTCGCTCTCTCTGCGCTCGCGTCGCTTTTCCGGCGATTCTTCGGGGGCGGGGGTTCTTCTTTGAGCGTGAGCAGGGACAGCAAGAGAGAGAGAAGGAGCGAGGCAAGAGAGAGCGACGACGCGAGGGCGCGCGCCGGGGGCGCAGGCGGCTGAAGAGAGAAAGAGCGGCGGCCGCCCTCGATTCGCGGCGCGCGCGAGTGCGCGAGCTCAGCCAGCTCCCCCCGCCGTTGCCTCTCGCCGCGCCGCAGGCAGCTGCTGCTTCGCCGCGCGAGGCGGCCCCGACCTGCCCGCCCTGGAAGGGAATCCGCACCGCACCAGCGAGGGACTGGGACCTCTTGCATCGCCTCGAATGGTCGTCTCGGCTTGGGGGTGGAGGGCGAGAAGGAGAGAGGGCGGGGCGCGAGCGAGAGAGCATTCGGGGCGTGGGGGGGTCCGGGCGATGCGCTCTTCCGTCCCTACAAAAGCGCGCTCCCCTCCTCTTTTCACCACATCAAACGACGCGCCAACCTCGCGACCTATCACAGACACACACAACAACCGAGCGAACAAAACCGCCCACACTGCGCGGCGCTCTCGCGAAAACTTCCATCAACTGTCAAGAAGGCGCCCTTCCGTTTTTGGAACGCGCCCCTCTCTTTCGCCGCCCGCGCGCCCCTCGCATCCGCCGGGCCGGGTGTGACCACCTCAGAGCGCGCCCCTCGCCCTCCCCCGCGCCGCGCGTGAGAGAGACAGGGCGCGCGCGCGCGCTAGAGAGAGAGAGCTCTCTCACCACCCACCCACTAAAAAAAGGAACGCCGCCGACGATGATGGCGCCCCGCCGCTCCCTCGCCCTCGCGGCGCTCGCGCTCGCCGCCCTCCTGGCCGCGCCCGCCGCCCTCGCCGCCGACACCAAGGCCCCCAAGCCCGCCGCCGCGGCCCCCGCCCAGACCCCCCAGCAGCTCCAGGCGTCCGCCGACGCCGCGCAGCAGGCCGCCGCCAAGCGCTTCTACCGCGCCGTCTCGGCCGCGACCGCGGAGTTCGTCAAGCTGCAGGTCGAGGGCGAGCAGTCCCAAATCGCCAACGGCAACTCCACCGCCTCGTCCACCTACAAGCCCATGGACGTGCCCAACCCCTTGGCCTTGATCGCGCCCAATCAGACGGCCGAGCTCGTGCTCAACATGTACCCTGTCGGCGCGGCGTTTGCGGAAAAAAAACCAGAGGCGCAGCAGGCGGCCGTGCGGCTGCGGATGGAGATGGCGGCGGCGACGGCCAACCTGACGGCGGCCGTCAAGCTGGAGCAGGCGCAGCGGGCGCTGGCGGGCAGCCTGGCGGAGGGGGCGGTGCTGCTCAAGGCCCTCAAGTCGCAGCCGGAGGGGAAGGAGGCAGTCGAGGCGTGCCCGCTGTCGGCGGCGGGGGCGAAGGACAAGAAGGACGAGGAGGAGCGCGCGGCGTGCCTCCTCAAGGCGCAGACGGAGGTGCAGGCAAAGCTCAACGGCACGGCCGACGTCATCTCCTGGCTGCAGTGGCAGGAGTCGCGCCTCAACACCAACCTCATCTTCTTCCTCAACTGGGCCTTTGGCGCCAACAACGTCACGGACGGCGCCACGATCGCCCCCGTCGTGGTGGTGATGAGCGAAGCCCCCGCCCCCGCCCAAAAGGCGGCCGACGGAAAAACCGCCGCCGCCGCCCCCAAGCAAAAGATCACCGACGTCCTGCTCTTCCAGGGCGGGGGTCCCCTGTCCAAGAAGACCGCGGCCCCGCCCCGCGGCTTCGACCCGGCGCGCCACCGCCTCATGGACCCCACGTGCGCGCTCCTGGCGTTTTGGCAGGTCAAAAACGCGGCCTCCGACCCGGACATCGGCGCCAAGATCAGCGACGTGGCGCGGGGGAAAGCGGCCGGGTCGCGCTGGTGGAACGTGGCGTCGCTCAACCCGCCCGTGGCGCTGCGGCGGTTCGACTGCGCGCCGTTCACCTGGGAGGAGTGGGCGTCGGGGAAGCGGCAGTGAGCAGAGGGATTTGGGGGGGTTGTGAGAGAGCGGGGGCTGGCGTTTTTCTTCGGCGCGCGCGCTCTGCGAGCGGCGCCGCGCTCTCCCCCTTTTCTTTTTGGAGACAACAACGCGCGCACACACGCATACACACACAGACACAATCGCGTCGTGAACAACGTACCAACATTCTTGTCAGAGAACGTTTCTGTTATCACCACCACACCAAAAGAGCAACCCGCGCGGACGAGACGAAACCACCACCACCTCATTCGAAACCCACCCTTCTCTGTCTCTCTCTTTCCAAATCGTCCCATGCTCCAGCGCTCGCCCGCCGCGCGCGGCGGCGCCCGGCACAGCAGGTGCGCGCGCGCGCGACCCCCTCAGTACCCCCCCGATCCGCGGACCGGCGCCCAGGTGGAGGATGGGCGATTTGTGTGTGGGGGGGAAAGAGGGTTGGCGCTCCTCTCGAGAAGGAAGGGGCCCTCTCTCTACTCCCGCGCGGAGGGGGGCGTAGTGGACACCCGTGGGGCGTGCGAGGGAGCACCACGGGACGCCCTCGATCGTCGTCCGACTCGCGCGCCAGCAACCACCACGCCGAGCGACACACGCCCGCAGCAAAACGACCCATCCCACTCACCCCTCTCGCCCGCCCCGCCCGCCACCCGCGCGCGCGCTCTCTGAACCCCGCGACAAAAAACCCAACAGCGCCGCCGCCGCCGCCGCCGCAGCAGCAGCCACCAGGCCCCATAACCCCCACCCCCACCCCTTCCGCCGCCCCCTCCAGCAGCACCCCTGCCGCGCCACCATCGACGATCCCGAGATCCAGTCCCTCGTCCGCCGCCTCGAGGTCTCCACCCCCGCGCCCCCCCCGCTGGCGCAGCGCCCCAAACTCGCGCGCTGCCTCGAGATCATCGACGCGGCCAACTCGGCCGACCCCAAATCCGTCCCTTTGGGCCCGGGAGGCAAGCCCGAGCCGTACCGCCTGGCTTACGGGCGCGCGGTCTACGAGCAGGTCACAAAACTGGACCCGCGGGCGCAGGACGCTTTACTAATTCTGGCGCGGGGGAGGCAGGTCGAGTCGTGGCGCCTGCCTCAGCTGTTCAAGCGCGACGACTACGCGCCCAACACCCCGGGCGTGCGGCAGTGGGAGGGGGACCGGCGCCGGTGGCTCGCGCGCCGCCTGCTGCGCTGCATGCGCGAGGCCGGGTACAGGGGGCCGCTCACCACCACGGAGCAGGCCGCTGCGGTCGCCGCAAAGCAGCGCGACCAGCCGGATCCTTTCGCCGACCTCACCCCCGAATCGCTCGCCCCGCTCGACCCAGCGAGCCCCGACGCCGAGGAGATCGCCGAGGAGACCGCCGCCCTGCGCCTCGTCGAGGGGGTCATGCTCAGCAGGGGGGTGCCCGACCCGCGCGACCTGCGCCCCTACGATTTCGCAGCCCCTTTGGGGGCGGTGAATTGGCCCCTCTTGCGCGCGGCCATGGCCGTGCAGGCCCTCGCCGACGCCGACGCCCTCGTGTTTCTCGACCTCAACTTTGCGCGCATGATCGAAGAGGGCGGGATGACGCCCGAGGAGGCGGCGGCGGCCGCGCGCAAGGAGCTCGGGCGCATGTCGGCCGTGGGCGTGAGCGCGGCGCTCAAGCGGCCGTGGCTGAACGAGAAGCTAAAAAAGGTGCTGTACAAGTCCTTACCCGTCCCCTTCAAGTACTCGGACATCATGCTGGACGCCGAGGGCACGGCGGCGGCGAGCGTGCACCCGGGCGACTGGAGGTACCGGGACTTTGACTATGAGTGATGATTTGTCGGGTTCGTTGTTTTGCGGTTGAGCGAGTGAGCGCCGCGCTGGCGTGTTTTCGTGTTTTTTCCCCTCCTCTCCGCTCCTCGCCCTAGGAGATCTCTCTCTCTCCAGCTTTTTGTATAACACTTGTGTCGCAGTCAAAATTGTTGGGTAGGTCAGAACGTCGCTCTCTCCGAGCAACAAAGGGAATGGGGGTGCACGGAAAGAGAGAGAGAAAAAAGAAAGGCCGTGGTGTGCGTCCCGTCGCCCGTCGCCAGCCCTCCGCTCGCTCACTCACGCCTTGGCCGCGCCGGCCTCGAGCGCGGCCAGCGCCGCCTGCGCCCGCGCCTTGGCCAGGCTGCTGTCGCTGCGCGCAAACGTGAGCGTCGCCGCGGCGTCGCTGCGCTGCTGCTGCTTCTGGCCCTTGTCGCCGCCGCCGCCGCCGCCGCCGCCCTTCCGCTCCTCCTTGCCGCCCTCCTCCTCGGCGCCGGCCGCCCCGCCGCCGCCCCCCTCGCCCCCCTCCCCTCCTCCCTCCTCGCCGCCGCCGCCGCCCCCCTCCCCGCCCGCCTCTCCCTCGCCGCTCTCGCTGCTCCCCGTCGCCGCCTCCGAGCCCCCAAACCCAAACCCAGACCCAAAACCGCCGCCGGCGCCGCTCTCCTCGGGCGAGCCCGGGGGCGTCATGGCCGCGTCGGCCGCAAACGTCGCGAGCGCCTCTGCGTATTCGTCCGGGTGCGCGCGGTAGTGGTCGACGTGCGCCGAGCCGATCCACCGCCGCGACGTCACCGGCACCCCGCGGCTGGCCTGGCGCGCCATGTACTCCTCGACCGCGCGCGGGCTGGTGAGGGCGTCGGCGGACGAATAGAGGAAGAGCTGCGGGCAGCGGGGCGCCGACGAGCGCCAGCAGTCCTCGGCCCCCCGCAGCGCGCCCGAGACAAAGGGCAAGCGCAAGTAGACCGAGATGGCGAGGGCCATGGGGTAGACCAGCATGGGAAAGCGGCGCTCGATGCCCTCGGCGGGGAGGCCCAGGGCGGCGGCGACGACGGCGCGCGCCGAGACGTCGGCGCTCACGACCGCGGGGGAAGAGTCCAAGACGATGCCGCAGATCCGCGCAAGCACGGCGCGCGCCTGCGGGTCGTCCGCGCGCGCCAGCGCGCGGAAGACCCACCCGGCAAAGATGTACCCCCCGCCCGAGAACAGGTGCACGATCACGGGGGCGCTGGGGCGTTTCGACGCGACCTTGGCCAGCTCGGCCGCAAAGACGCGGGCACGCCGGCGGCCCAGCAGCGGGAGCATAACGGAGGACATGGGCGGGCGCGCCTCGAGCACGACCCCCCCCGAGGCGCGGTAGCCGAGGCGCTCGCGCCAGAGGGACGCGTACTTGCGGAAGGGCCCCTCCGGGGCGCCGAGCCATCCGATGACGGCAACGATGGGGCATTCCTCGCCCTGGGGGGGGCGGGGGAGGAGCGGGGGGGTTGTTGTTGTTGTTGTTGTTGTTGCCGGGCCCGCCTCGGCCGGCACCGCGGCCGCCTCTGCAGCTTCGGCAGCGGTGGCGGCCACTGCGGCGGCCGCCGCCTTGTCGGCGGCGGCGGCCTCTTCGGCCGCGGCGTCGAGTTCGCCCGCGGCCGCCGAGGCCTGCCGGCTGGCGCCACCGGCTGCTGCTGCTGCGGCGGCGGCGTGGTACCGCACGGACGAGGCGCCGGGCAGGCTGTACCGCGTCTGCAGCAGCCCCGACGGCGAAAGCAGGCCAGACAGGCCGGAGAGGCCGGACAGGCCGGACAGGCCCGCGGCCGAGGGCGGGGACGCGCCGCCAAAGAGCGGGTGCGGCTGCGCGCCGGGCCACATGCTGCTGCCCCCTCCTAGGGCGCCGCCGGTGACCGAGCCCCCCCGGGAGGACGTGAAGCTCCCGCCGAGCCAGCTGCTAATGCCGCCGCCGCCGCCGGCCGAGGCGGCCGACGGGCGCGAGAGCGAGAGGTTAGTCGCGAGGAGCGCGCGCTCGTGCCAGTCGGGCGGGAGGAGGTGGTGGTTGTTGGTGATGGTGTAGTGCGTGGTGGCGCACACGAAAGGGCGGTCGGGCAGGGAGGGGTGGCGGGGGTGGGCGCCCGAGGCGGCGTTTGCGCCTTGGGCGCCGCCGCCGGGCCGGCGGCGCGGCGAGGCCGGCGACGGCGCGGCGGCGGTCGCGGCGCGGCGCACGGCGTCGGCGGCGGCCGCCGCCTCGGCCCTGGCGCGCTGGGCCGCGGCGACGGCGGACGCGCGGAGCTCCGCGTTGGAGGTCCCGCTGCTGGCCTCGGGCCCGCCCTCAGTGGCGCTGTCGCCGCGGCGCGTCAGCGAGGCCAGGGACGCGAGGCCGCGGCGCCAGGCCGGGGGTGGGGCTGGCGGCGCCGGCGTTGCGACGTCGACAGCCGCAGCGGCGGCCGGCCCCCCGCCGGCGCGCGCCTCGGCCTCAGCGCGCGTCATCGAAGAGTTGAGCATCATCTCCGGCAGCGCGGCCTCGACCGAGTTGCTCGGGCGCAGCAGGCCGCTGAGCAGGCGCTGCGCGGCCGAGGGTTGGCTGCTGGCGGCGCCGGCGCCGGCGGCACCTGCGCCCGCGCCTGCGCCCGCGCCCCCGGCAGAGGCGGCGGCGGCGGCAGCGGCCGCCCGCGCGGCCTCGAGGGCCGGCGACGGCGGGCGGGGCATGGTTTGCGAGGGATTGGGCTTTTGGCGCGCGCGCGAGAGAGAGGGGGGTGATGGGGGGGGCGCGCGCGCGCGCGAACGAGGACGAGAGGACGGTCGCGGTTGCTCCTAGGGAGAAACGCTCCTCCTGCTTTGCTTTTTTTGCGAGCGTGCGTGTCGAAGAGAGGGGCGTGGGGCTTTGGGCCGGAGAGAGGTCGTGAAGGGAGGGTGCAACTATAGTGTCGCGAGTGTCTCGTCGTGAGGCGAGTGAGATGGGCCAGAGAGAGGCGCGCGTCCGGGGCGTTGTGCTTCTCCTTCTGCGCGCGCGAGCGCCGCTCTCTCGCCCCGCGCAGGTCGACGCGCTGGCGCGCGGGGCCAAAAGCGCCGCTCGCACCGCTTCCCCTCCTCTCCCGCATCCAAACCAACACACGCGCGCGCCCATCTTTTAGATCCGCCCATCTTGATGCGGCCGTGATAGATCGGGCCCCGGCGGACAAGCAAAAAAGGCCTCCTCCTTGCTTGAAGGAAGTTCCTTCCGCAAGAGAGGCCTCGCGCGCGCGCGCGCCGCTAACCCGAGCCGCCACGCCCACCTCCCGAACAACACCAATCACGCGTTGAACAAGCGCCACCCTCACACTGATGGAACCAGCAGAAACAGCGATCCCGGCGGGGGCAGGCCCGGCAGCAACGCCGACGCCGACGCCGACGCCGACGCCCGCAACCGCCGCCGCCGCCGCGCGCCCGCCGCAACCACCACGCCAACAAGTCGCGGCAGAGTGCGGCCTGTCCGAGCCCGAGCGGTACGCGGCGGCGGCGCTGTTCACGCTCGCCTTGCACGAGACCACGGCGGCGGCGGCGGCGGCGGCGGCCGACGTGGCGGCGGCCTTGGCGGAGGAGGAGGGGCAGCAGCAGCAGCAGCAGCAGCAGCAGCAAAGGGCGCCCGCCGCCGCCGCACCCACCACCATCTGGGGCGCATCGAGCGAGGAGGCATTAGACGACCTCATCTTCGCCGAGCTGTCCAACGTCGTGGGCGGGGAGCGCGCCGGCGGCGGGGCCGACGACACCGACGACGACGACGACGACGACGACGACGACGACGGCGGTCGAGGCGGCTCGGGCAGCGAGAGCGGCGGCGGAGAGGGCGACGGCGAGCGGCGGCAGCGGCGGCAGCAGTGGCAGCAGCAGCAGCGGCGAGCCAACCCGTCGAGCGGCGGCGGGGGCGGCGGCTTCGGCTCCCTCCCGTCGTCCACCGCCGCGCGCCGCCTGCGCCGCGCGCGCGAGCGCCGCGCGGCCGCCCGCGCCGCCGCCGCCAGCGGGGGGACCGCCTTTTGGGGGGAGGACGCCGTTTCGCCCCTGCCGACTGGCCTCCTCGGGAGGGTCTACTCCCGCCTGGGCATCCCCGCGCGCGCGTGGCCCGGCCTGCTGCGCCTGCCCGGGGTGGCGTGGTCGGGCGCGGCGGCTGGGGCTGGGATCGGGGCGGGGTCGGCGGCGGCGGCGGCGGCGGCGGCAGCGGGCCTCCCTCCCGGCGGCGGCGGCGGCGCCAGCAACAGCGGCGGCAGCGGCCCCGAGGTGATCGAGCAGCTCGTGGCGCTCGTGCGCCGCTACGCCGGTCTGTTCGACCCGGAGGCGTCCTTCACGGCGGCGGGAACCGCGGCGGAGAGGGCGGCGCGGGCGGCGGCGGACGCTCGGGCGGCGGCCGAAGCGGCCGGGGGGCGGATGCAGCGCGCCAGCAGCGCCGGCGGAGGCGGCGGCGGCGTTGTCGCTCCGGCGGCGGCTCCTTGTTCTTCTTTTTCTGCTCCCTGCCCCGCCTCCTCGCCAGGCGACGCCTCGGACGCCGCCGCAACCAACATCGCCACCGCGGCAGCAGCAGCAGCAGCAGCAGCTTCTGCCCCCCACAACAACAACAAAGGCAACGCCGCCGCCGCTGCGGGCGACGAGCGCAAGCGCCTGGCCGACGCCGTCGACTTTTTGCCCCGCGAGGCGATCGAGGGGGCTGTCGCGCCCGACGTCCCCACCTTTTCCCCCGCAGACGCCTACCGCCACGCGACGACGCCCAACGCCGTGGCCGCGGTTTTCGAGCTCGTGGGGTGCTGCGTGCGCGCCAACACCGACGAGCTGGCGCGGCTGGTGGCGGTGGACCGGGAGGAGGTCATGAGGCCAGGGGCGGGGGCCGTTGGGGGCGGCGAGAGCGACGACGACGACGGCGAGGACGACGACGAGGACGGCGGCAAGGAGGGCGACGGCGGGGAAGGACGGCAGAGGGGACCGTCGTCGCGCGGCGGCGGCGGCGGCGGCGGCGGCGGCAGCAACGACCAGGCGCGGCCGCTGCTGCGCGTCAACGAGGAGGACAGCGGCGCGGCGGGCGCGTACGCGGCCCTGGGGGGCGGCGGCGATGATGATGACGAGGACGAAGAGGGCGAGGGCGACGGTGGGGGCGGCAGCCCCCTCGCCGCGCTCCAGAGGCGCGCGGCCGCGGCCCACCGGTTGGCGCGCAAGCCCCAGCCGGCGTCGTCCTCCTCGGCCACCTCTGCCAACGCCCGCCCGGCCCCGCTCGAGCGCCTCCGCGCGCTCAGCGCCTCCTTGTCCGGGCCCAGGCCTCCCGCCGAGGGCGTGGCGGCAGCAGAAGGAGCCGCGGCGGCGCCCTCGCTTCCAGCAGCAGCGGCAGCACCACCATCGTCAGGCGACCCTCTACCGGCCCCCCTGATCGCTTTTTACGACGCCCGCGCGCGCTTCGCCCTCAAGCGCGTCAGCCACTGGCTGCGCGTGCCCTGGCCGCAGGTCGCGGCCTTCGAGGCCCTATGGGCCTCCGAGGCGGAGGCGGCGCTCGCACTCAGCCGAGCCGCCGCGCGCGCCGGCGGAGGGGGGTCCTCCTCCTCCTCCTCCTCCTCCGCGGCCGCCGCCGCCGCCGCCGCCGCCAACAACGCCGCCACCGCCGCGCTCGTCGCCGACGCCGAGGCGGCCGAGCGCGCGCAGGGCGGCACGGCCGTCGCGACCGCCCTCAAGGTGGGCGCCGCGGCCATCGGTGGCGGGGCCCTCCTCGCCGTGACGGGAGGCCTCCTGGCCCCGGCCCTGGCCGCGGGCCTGGGGGCGGCGGTCACCCTCGCCCACGGCAGCGCGGCGGCCGCCGCCGCCGTCACGGCCGCCGCGTCGAGCGGCGGCGGGGTCGCGGCCCTCTCCGGCGCGTTCGGGGCCTGGGGCGCGAGCGCGGGCGGGCGCAGCGCGAGCGCCCTCTTTGCGACTGTCACGGAGATGGGCTTCGTCGACATGGGCGAGGTGGCGGCGGCGGCGGCGCTGACGACGGCGACGGCGGCTGCGGCTGCTGCGGCTGCGGCGGCTGCGGCGGCGGCGGAAGAAGCAGACGCGGCGGCGGACGCGGAAGCAGGGGTGGGCGCGATCGAGGCGGTGGCGGTGGTGTCGGAGCGGCCACAATCGACGGCGACGACGACGGCGGGCGAGGCTGCTGCTGTGGCGGCGCAAGGGAGTGGCGGCGACAAAAAGCCCCCCGCCTCCACTGCCGGCAGCAGCAACAGCAGCAGCAGCACCAACGTGCTCGCGCGGCTGTTCTCCTCCTCCTCGCTCTCGGCCGCCAAGGCGCCGGCGTCGTCGTCGGCGGCGGCGGCGGCAACAACTGCAGCAACAGCGGCGGCGGCGGACGCGACAACAACAACAACAGCCACCCCGCCCCCGCCACCGCCACCGCCCCCTCGCCCGCTCCTGCCCATCCCGCTCAATCCCCGCCGCGCCGCCTCGGGCGCCGCCGGCGCGCGCCTCGCCGTCGCCATCGCCGTCTCGGGCCTCGCCACCTCGCGCGACGAGTTCTCCGCGCCTTTTTCCAAGTGCCTGCCCTCGCGGGGCTGCGAGCGCTACGGCCTCGTCTGGGAGTCCAAGCTCCTCAAGGAGCTCAACACGGCCCTGTTTACGTTTTTGCGCAACCAGGCCGCCCAGCAGATCGTGACGCGCTCGATCCAGGCGTGGCTGTACACGGGCCTGGTGGCCGCCCTCACGCTGCCCATGGCCCTGACCACGACGATCAACGTGACGATCGGCAGCCGGTGGCGCGTGGCCCTGCGGCGCTCGAAATTGGCGGGCAGGCGCCTGGCGCACATTCTGGCGGTGGGCGGCGCGGGGGGACGCCCCGTGACGCTCGTGGGCGCGGGCATGGGCGCGCGCGTGGTGTTCCACGCGCTCCTCGAGCTCGAGCGGCTGGGCTGCCGCGGGTGCGTCGAGCACGCCGTGCTGCTGGGCGCGCCCGTCTCGGCGCGCGTGGAGCGCTGGGCGTCGGCCCGCCGCGCCGTCGCCGGGAGGCTGATCAACGGCTTCTCCGTGCGCGACACGACCCTCGCGCTCGTGTACAAGCTCCACTCGCCCTCGGCCGCCGCCACTGCCGCGGCGGGCAACTGGCGCGTGGGCGTCCGCGGGGTGGAGGACGTGAATCTGTCGAGCGTGGTGCGCTCGCACGCGTGCTGGGGGGACCCGCTTTGCTTGGAGGAGGCGTTTGACGCGCTCGCGCTGCACGACTGAGCTGCAGATGAAGCAAATGAGGCTGGGGCGCGGTCGAGTGTCGAAGGCCGAGGGTCGAGGGTCGAGGGTCGAAGGGAAGTGAGGATCTCAGTCTCTCCCCAACCAAAATGAAAAACGAAAGCAGAAAAGCAAGCGAGAGATCTCTCTTTACAACAAATTCGCGAGCCGCACGCCGCCGCGCGCCTTCCCGCCCCTCGGCTCGGGGGGGACCTCGGGCCCGGCGAGGCCCTGCTCGCGCGCGATGGCCGCGCGCAGGAGCGGGGTGAGGCGCCCGGCCTTGGCGAGCGCGGCGGCCAGGCGGTGCGAGTCGACGGGAAAAGCCTCCAGAGCGAGCGAGGGGCCGACGGCGGGGGGTTGCGGGGAGGTGGCGGCCGCATCCTCCTTCCGCCGCCCCTCGAGCGCGTCCGCCAGCATCGCCGCCTGGTCCACGTCGTGCTGCCACGTGCCCGTCAGCACGCGCACCCGCGTCCCGGGGGGAGCCGAGGCCACGGACGCCAGAAGCGCGCGCTTCCAGCGGGCGAGCTCGCGCGCGGGGCGCCCCGGGCGGATGGCCGAGAGGCGGAGGTCGACCTGCGGGCAAAAGGCGAGCACCGAGGTGGCGCAGGGCGCGGCCATGAGGCAGGCGGAGGCGCCCATGGAGTCGCCCAGGAGGAGGACGCGGTCGTAGGGGGCGGCGGCGCGGCGGACGCGCGAGGCGTAGTAGGAGCTGCCAGGAGAGGAGGAGGAGGGGTTCTCGCCGCTGCCGCTGCCGCCGCTGCTCTCTTCGCCGCCGGCGCCGCCGCCGCTCCACTCGTCCGGCAGCCAGTACCAGTCGCGGTGCGGGTCCACCACGTACAGAACGTCGAACGCCGACGCCCCCGCGGCCGCAGCCACCGCCGCTGCCGCCGCAGCCTCGCCGTCATCGTCACCGTCGCCATTGTTGCCGCCGCTTGCCCCCGCCGCCGCCGCGTCGGCCGCCGCCTTGGCCGCCTCGGCGCGCGCCCGCTTGAGCGCGCCGCCCCAGTTGGGCTCTCCCGGGGCCGAGCCGTACGCGACGACCAGCACGGAGGGCTGCCCGGGGGGCGGGGCGGGCCCCCTCACGAGCTTGAAGTAGCCCGGGCCCCACGACGAAGAAGAGTTGTCGTTGCCGTCGCCCTCCTCGCCGCCGTCGCCGTCGCCGCCGACGACCGCCCCCACCCGCAGCGCCGCCCCGGCCCCCTCCACCAGCGCCCCCGGCACCCCCCTCAGCTGCCGCTCGTCCAGCCCCAGGGCGCGCAGCGACGGCATCGTCGGCGCCAGCTCCAGCATTCCCTTCACCGTCTCGGTCGACAGAGGGTTGCCCTCGAGCCACAGGTAAGAGAGCTCGCGGCACGAGGCCAGCGCGCGCAGCGGGAGGGAGCGCAGGCCGTTGCCGTACGCCGTGAGCGATCGCAGGTTTGGCGGGAGGAGGGCGATGGAGGCCTGTTCGCTGTCGTCGTCGTCGTCGTTGTCGTGATCGATCAGCTGCGTGAGCGCCGGGCCGTTGTCCGCGACGTTGATGTGCTCGAGCGCCGCGAGGGAGGCCCAGTCGCCGGACAGCGCGGCGCCGGAGAGGCGGTTGCCCTGCAGCGACAGCCGGCGCACCTTGAAGCCCACATCGCCGCCGCTTGCGCTGCTTGCGCCGCCGCCGCCCCCCTCGCCGCCGCGCACCGGCCCCTCGAGCGCGTTGCCGTGCGCGGCGAGGCTCTCGAGCGCGGGGGCCCCTCGTGCAAGCCCTTCAGGGAGGGCGTGCAGGCGGTTGCCGCCCAAGGCAAGCTCGGCGAGGGCCGGGAGGGCCCCGGGGGCGAGCGGCGGGAGCGCGGCGAGGCGGTTGCCCGCGAGCGAGAGCGACTTGAGGCGCGGGAACGCGGCGGCGGCGGAAGGGGCAGCCTTTTTCCCCTCCTCCTTCTTCTCCTCCTCTTTCTCGTCGTCCTCCTCCTCTTCCGCAACAAGAGCAGCAGCAGCAGCCCCCGCGTCGTCAAACAGCCCCTCGGGCAGCGCGCGCAGCAGGTTGCCGTGCGCCCAAAGCCCCTCGAGCTCGTCCAATCGGCGCAGCGCGGCCGCGGCGGGGAGCGCGGCGAGGCGGTTGCCCGCGACGGCCAGCCGCCGGAGGCCCGAGAGCTCCCCCAGGCCCTCGAGCGTCGAGAGGGCGTTGCCCGCCAGGCTCAGGTCGGCGAGGCCCGAGCCCAGCTCCCAGAGCTCGGGCGGGGGGGGCCCGCGCAGGCCGAGGGAGGAGAGGTCGAGGCGGCCCGTCGACGCCGCCAGCGACAGGCGGACGCGGCACTGGCGCGCGCGGTCCGCGTCGTCCTCTTTTTGCTGCTCTTGTCGGGCTTGGTGGTCGGCTTCTTGGTCGTCGCCGTCGTCGTCAAAGTCGTCGAAGTCATCGTCGGAGGACGAGGAGGCTTTGGCGGGTGGGACGGGGGCTGCTGCTGCTGCTGACGAGGCGGCGAGGCGGGGGCGTCGCCGGCGGACTGCGGCGGCGGCGGACGGCGGCGCCGGCGTTGCGGCGGACGCCGGTCGCCGCCTCCCGATGCCCGCGCCCGATGGCCGTGGCGCGATGGCCGCGGGCGCACTATGCGGCGCCGCCGCGATCACGGCGCGGCCGTGCATTGTATTGACTGGATTGACGACGGCTCCTTCTTCCTCCTCCCTCGAGAGACGGCGTTTGGGGGTAAGAGAGAGAGATACGGTGGTGGCCGCGGCGATGACCTTACCGGTGCGCTTTGAAAAAGGACGAGCGACTATTGATGAAATGATGGTGCTGGTTCCATGCTGTGGAGAGGAGAGGCCCTTTTGTGCGCGCGCGCCCGTCGCTTTTCTCGGTCGATGGCGGGAGCGTTGGCGCCGCGCGTCGTCGCCGCCCCACGCCTCGCGCGTGCTCCCGCGCCTCGTCGAATTCGTGGGCCCCGCTCCCGCTTCTCTCTCTCTCAGAGCGTGGTCTCACAGAGGTACTTAGCCAAGTCGACCATCATCCGCACTCGTCCAACCATCTGATCCAAGGCCCCCTTCCATCCCGAAACAAGAAGACGCTTCGAGCCACAAACACCCGCCCCACCCACCCACCCTTTCATGGTCCCGCGCCTCGCGCGCGCGCTCACCCGCGGCGCCGCCGCCCGCCCATTCGCGCGCGCCTGCTCCAGCCTGCTCCTTCCCTCCCGGTTGCAGCGGTCTCGACACGTCCCGGCGACCGTGACAGTTCCTCCGCTTCGGCCGCTCGTCCTCGCGCGCCGCGCCGCCAACGGCCGCGCGACGACCATGGCGTCGGCGGCGACCACCGACCGAGCGGCACTCTCCTACCTCACGCAGCGCCAGGCCGCCGCCCTCGACGAGGACCTCATGAACCCGGACACCTACGGCTTCAGCCTCGACCAGCTCATGGAGCTCGCGGGCCTCAGCGTCGCGTGCGCCGTGCGCGACGCCTATCCCCCTGCCGCCGCTGCCGCCGCCGCGCCAACGCAAGCGCCGACGCGCGTGCTCGTGCTCGCGGGCCCGGGCAACAACGGCGGCGACGGCCTCGTCGCCGCGCGGCACCTGACGCACTTTGGGTACCGCGTGACGGTGTGCTACCCGAAGCAGACGGACAGGCCGATCTACAGGGGATTGGTGACGCAGCTGCGCGCGCTGGGCGTTCCGATCTGGGGTGGCGACGAGCTCGTGGCGCGCGCAAAGGAGGCGGCGGCGGCGGCGGCGGCGGGAGCGGCAGCACAGTCCTCCTCCCCCTCTCCCTCATCCCCCTCACCACCGGCCCTCCCCTCGCTCCGCCCGCTCTTCGACGTGGCCGTCGACGCCGTCTTCGGCTTCTCATACAGCGGCGGCGCCCCCCGCGCGCCCTTTGCCGAGCCGCTCGCGCTGCTGTCGCCCGCGGCTCGCCCCCCGCCGCTCGTCGCCGTCGACCTGCCTTCCGGCTGGCACGTGGAAAGAGGGGACGAGGGCGGGGATCATGGTTTGGGTCCTGGGGTGCCGGGCCTGCGCCCGGACGTGCTCGTGTCGCTGACGGCGCCCAAGCTGGCGGCGCGGCGGTTTGAGGTGCGCGGGGTTTTGGGGGTTCGTTTGAGCGGCGCGCCGGAGGATCGAACCAAGCCCCGGCCTTTCTCTCTCGCGCGCGCGCCCGCCACGCCTCTCCCCTTTTGCTCACCGGAAAAAAACCCAACCACCCAACCAAAAAAACCCCAGGGCTCCCGCCATTATGTGGGCGGTCGCTTCGTGCCGCCCGGCATCGCCGAAAAGTACGGCCTGCGCCTCCCGCCGTACCGGGGCGCCGACCAGATCGCGCTCGTATCGCCATCGTCGTTGCCTTCCGCTCCCGAGGCAACACCAACGCTCCTCGACCCCCCCGCGGGGCCCTCCGAGTTGCCCCCCGCGGGCGACGCCAACGCCGAGGCCGCCGACCTCGCCGCCTCGGCCGCGGCCATGCGCATCTCCTACACCCGCGGGGAGCTGCTCGAGCGCGAGGTCATGGCCGCGGGGGGCGCGGGCGGGGACCCCATGCTGCTGTTTGCCGAGTGGTTTGCGGCGGCCGCGGCCGAGCCAGGGGTGGTCGAGCCCAACGCCGTGTGCCTGGCGACGAGCGACCCGCAGACGGGCGCGCCCTCGGCGCGCATGGTGCTGCTGAAGAACTTTACGCCGTCGTCGCCCCCCTCGGCTTCTGCTGCTTCTTCTTCACCCCCTCCCCCCCCGCCGCCGCCGGGCGGGTCGTTCGTCGTGTACACAAACTTCAATTCGCGCAAGGGCCGCGAGCTCTTCCCGGCCGCGGCCGCCGCCGCACCCGCTACCGCTGCCGCCGCCGCGCCTTTGCCCACCCCCTTGCAGCCGCGCCCCGCCGCCCTCACCTTTTACTGGGAGCCCCTGCAGCGCTCCGTGCGGGTCGAGGGTGTGGCCGAGCGCGTGTCGGACGCCGAGGCCGAGGCCTACTTTGCGTCGAGGCCCCGGGGGTCCCAGATCGGCGCGTGGGCGTCGTTCCAGTCGAGCGCGTGCGAGGGCGGGCGCGAGGGGCTCGAGCGCGCCGAGCGCGAGGCCGAGGCGCGTTTCCCGGGGCCCGTGCCCAAGCCGCCGCACTGGGGCGGCGTGAGGGTCCGCCCCCTGCGCGTCGAGTTTTGGCAGGGACGGCCGTCCCGCCTCCACGACCGCCTCGTCTTTGAGCGCGCGGGCGCCGACGCGCCCTGGGGATCGGCCCCACCGCGGCGGCTGTTCCCGTGACCAGCGAGCGACTGACGTGCGCGCGGGGCGAATGTGGAGAGGGCGATGCGCGCTCAACGCGATGGAGAGAGGGCGGGGGTGTTGCGGGTGGCGGCCGATGCGCCGCAAGAAAAAGGAGGCAATCGCCGGCCGGGAGGCTATTACAGAAAAAACACGCATGGCACGTCGTTGATGGGCTCGTGGTGGGTGACTTATAACCGTTGAGGCCGATCGCCGCCGTCGACTTTTGTTGTTTTGATCGACGTTGGCTCAGGAGGGTGGGTGTGTTGTGCAAGGGGCGGGAGGAAAGAGGGTTTTGGACGGTTGGGTTGCGTTTGTGTGTCTCCAGAGGGCGGCGTTTTTTTTTCTTCGCGGCAAGCGCGGCCTACCAAAACGATCCCGTCGTTTTGTAGACTTGTGTGTGATATCCCGAAAAGGAGGAGGACAAAAACCGAAAAAAAGGGGGATGGGGGGAGAAAGGGGGGGGGGGGGGGCGGGCGGGGGCTCGTAGTAGACGCGGCGATGTCTCCCTCGCGGCCTTGTTTGGCCCTTTTTGCGTTTTCCGAAAAAAAACCAGAAAACAAAGACACCCGACGGGCGGCGGCACGCGCATGGGAATAGTTGAGATCATTTTCGCCCCCCTGGACCCTTCGAACGGGTGGAGAGGGGGGGAGTCAGTGAAAAGATGACGCAAAAGAAAACAAAAGAGACTCGGTGGGGCGCCGAAAAAAGTGGAGTACGTTCGACCCGGCGCGAAATTCACGAGAGTAAAGAAAAACGTACGGTGTGCTTTTCAGAACAACCAAAAGAGAGACAGATCGTGCGCGGGGCTGGCTAAATTGTGCACCCAAGGGAGGGCGCGCACGGCGGTGTAAAAGGCAAGAGGCGCAAAGGGCCCGGAGGGAGAAGGTGGCGCGTTTGGGGAGGGGGAGCATTCATCACGACGACGGGTCCGGGCCGGGGGGGTTGGGGGGCAGGAGGGGCGGGCGCGGGGGGGCCGGCGGCAGCGCGCGCAGTGTGGGGGGCGGGCCCGAAAAGGCGGGGGCCCCCAACCGCGCGCGCGCACGCGCGAAGCCCCAATCGTCTTGTTTTTTTGTTGGGGTGCGTTGCTCTCTTTCTCTTCTTCATCAGGGGGCTTTGCTGCGATTTGCCATAAGAAAAAAAGGCGCTGGACGGGAGGGCGGGCGCGCTCTTGCGCCATGCGCGTTTTAGAGTTCTTGAGGGGGGGTGGGCCGGGGCCGGCAGGTTGAGAGGCGAGGCGGGGGGGGGGTATGGAGGGGGGGGCGGTGGGCAAGAAGAGCACCGACCAAACACAAAATGACGGAAGCCTGTCTTGACTGGGGTGTGGCGTGGGTATGCGGAGGCGTAGGGGGCTCGGCGTGGGGGGGGGGGGGGGGGGGGGGGGGGGGAGGCGGCGGAAGAAAAACCGGAGGGAATGGGTCGAAGGTCGGGGCGGTGGGCGGGGCGCATCGGGTGGGGCGGGGCTGCAGGTGTGTTTGTGTGTGCGACTGCGGGCCCTTGCTGGGCTCCGGGGAGTTGAGAGAGGGAGACAAAAAAAGGGGGAGATGGACGATCACAGCGGCTGCTGCTGCTGCAGGGTGTGGAGGAGCTGCAGCTGCAGCGCGAGCGGGCCGGCGCCGGCGCCGCCCACGACGGCCGCTGCCGCGGGGGCCGCGGGCCCGTCGCCGCCGCCCATCGACATCTGCTGCAGCAGCGCGCGTGCCAGGCTGTCGGCCTGGTTCTGCTGCTGCAGCTGCTGCTGCCAGAGCAGGGGCTGCTGCTGCTGCGGCGCCGCGCCCACCGCCGCCACCTGGCGCAGCAGCGCCTCGTGCTGCTGCTGCTGCTGCTGCTGCTCGTGCTGCTGCTGGAGCAGCGCGATCTGCTCCTGCAGCCACAGCTGCTGCTGCTGCTGGTTCTGGTGGTGGTTCTGGTGGTGGTTCTGGTGCTGCTGCTGCTGCTGCTGCAGGAGGAGCCCCTGCCCCTGCTGCAGCTGATGCAGCTGCGGGGCCAAGAGGCTCTGCACGGGGCCGAGGAGGGACGAGGCGGCGGCAGAGGCGGCGGCGCCAGTGCCGCCGACGCCGCCCGCGCCCCCAAGCGACTGCTGCTGGCTGATCACGTCGAGCGCCCACTGCATCTCGGCGGCCATCTGGTGGTGCTGGTGCTGCTGCTGGAACTGGATCTGCTGCAGCTGGGCGGCCAGGCTCGAGGGCGCCGGCACCGCCAGCGCGCCGCCGGGCAGCGCCGCCGACAAGACGGCGACCGTGGCGCCGCCGCCAACGCCGCTGCCGGCGCACAGCAGGTTGTGCAAGCCGCCGCCGCCGACAGCCCGCCCGCCGCCGCCGCCGCCGTACGACGACGGCAGGGCGGCGTCCGCGGGCCCGCCACCGCCGCCGCCGTACGACGACGGCAGGGCGGCGTCCGCGGGCCCGCCACCGCCGCCCGTCGTCGTCGTGCGCGAGAGGCGGTGGATGGGGGCCGCCGGAGCCGCCTCCAGGGCGTCCGACGCCGACGACGCTGCCGTCACCGCCGGGGCCGCGCAGCCGAGCAGCAGCGCCGCGAGCCGCTGCGCCTGCTCGAGCACGCCGAGCGCGCGCAGCTGCGGCTCGAGGCCCTCGACAACGCGGTAGTAGCGCACGGCCTGGCTTCCCGCCCCGCCGGCGCAGCTGGAGGCGTCGGCAGCGGCCGCGTTGGCGGCGGCGACCGCGGCTGCGCGCCCGGCCTCGGCGGGGCTGACCGCGGCGGCGGCCGCCGCGGCGCTGGCGGCGGCCGACGCGGCCGCGGGCGCCGCGCGCCCGGCCGCGGCCGCGTTGGCCAGCAGCGCCTGCAGGCCCGCGGGCGTGTCCACGGTCGGGCGCGAGCCGGCGCCGGCGCCGCCGCTGATGCTGCACGTGCTGGCGCTGCGCGGCGTGTGCGCGGCGCTGCCGCCACCGCCAAAGCTGCCGCCGCAGAGGGCGTCCGCGTCGCGCGACGGCCGCCGCCATCCGCCCGCCGCCGCCGCCGCGTCGGCCTCGGCGGCGTCCGAGCCCCGGCCGCCCGGCAGCAGGTGCCGGTGCAATCCCGCCACGCGCAGCACGTCGTGCAGCACGGAGGCCACGTGGTGCAGCTCGAGCGTGTGCGCCTGCGCGCCGAGCTGACCGAGCGCGCGCCGGAGCACGACGCCCTGCCAGCCCCCGCCGCCGCCGGACGCGCCGCCGCCGCCACCCATGTCGTCGGAGCAGAGCCATGCGTGCGGGTCGTGCGGGGCGCACGCGGCGCTCAGCTGCGCGAGGCAGCGCACGACGGGCTGGATGTGGCCGGGGAGGGCGGCGTCGGGGCGGCGCGCGCAGGGGGCCTGGTGGTGAGGGTGGTGGTAGGCGTGCTGCTGCGCAAAGGCGCCGCCGCCGCTCGTGCCCCCGCCGCCGCTGCCATAGCCGCCGCCGCAGTCGCGCGACGCGTCGAACGCGACCATCGCGCGGCGCAGGGCGGGCAGCGCCGAGCACATGCACCACCCGTAGCGCTGCTGCAGGACCATGACGGCCCACAGCGAGTTGGACAGGGTCTGGGCGCTCGAGGCCGGCAGCTGCTCGCACAGCCGCCCCAGCATCGCCTCGACCTGCGCGCGCAGCAGCGCGGGGTCGAGCAGCGGGGGAGGGGGAGGGGGCGCGGCCGAGGCGGCGCCCTCGCCCGCCTGCGGCTGCGGCTGCTGCTGCTGCTGCGGCTCCTGGTGGTGGTGCGCGCTGCAGTAGGGGCGCACTCCGGCCAAGAGGCCGCCGCCGTCGCTGCCGCCGCCGTCGGTGCTGCCGCCGCCGCTGCCGCGCCCGACGACAAAGCCGCCGCCCTGGGCAAAGAGGAAAAACTCGCCGTCGTCGGCGTCGGCGGCGGCGGCCGTCGTCGCCGCCGCCCCTTGCCCCGCGCCGCCGCTCACGCCGCCGCCACCACCGCCGCAGCTCGCCACCGCGGCCGCACGCGCCGCGGACGCGTCGTCGCGCGCCGTCTTGGCCAGCGCCCACAGCACGTTGGACACGTCCTGCGGCACGGCGTCGTCGAGCTGGTCGCACAGCGACGCCAGCAGCGCGGCGAGCAGGCGCGGCGGCGGGCGCGACTGGAGGCGCGCCAGCGACCAGAGCACCGAGGCCGTCCCCCGGGGGCTGTACTGCGCCGCGCCGTGCTCGGCCACGCGCCGCAGCAGGCCGCGCACGAGCGCGCGCACCTCCTCGCTGCCGGCCGACCCGGGCCCGTCGGCGGCTCCCGCGCAGGCCCCGGCGTACTGGGGGCCCAGGCTGCCGCTGTGGCTGCTGCCGCCGCCGCCGCCGTTGCCGCTGGCAGAGCGCGCGGCGGCCGCGGCCGCCGAGGCGGCGCGCGGCGACGAGTCGGACGCGGCCGACGAGTAGGCGCCGCACGACGACGCGGCGCCCGAGGGCACGGGAGGGGCCAGCTTGGGCAGCTTGGCCGCCAGCGCGGCCACGTGGATCGGGTTGAGCAGGGCCTCGTGGTCGCGGAACAGCTGCGCCAGGCGCGCGACCGAGCTGGCCGCCTTGATGGCGGCCGTCAGCTGCTTGGGCTGCGGCTGGAGGAGGTGCGGGGTGGGTTGTTGGTGTTGGTGGTGGGGGTGGCGGGGCGGGGCCGACTGGGCGTAGGGGTGGTGCGGCTGGTGTTGCTGTTGGGGGTGGGAGCACGGGGGCGGCAGGCGGCGGCGGCCGCCGCCGCCGCCAACGCTGGCGCCCGAGACGACGCGCAGCGCGGCGGCGGCGGCCGCCGCGGCCGCCATGCTCTCCGTCGAGGGCGAGGAGAACGAGGCCGGGGGGGTGGCGTGGCCGGGGGCGGCGGCGGCGGTGCCGCTGCTGCTCGTGCCGCTGCTGCCGCCGCCGCTGCCGTAGCCGCCGGCGCCTCCTCCTCCTCCTTCGCCCATCAGATGCAGCGGCGGGTGGCCGCCGCCGCCGCCGCCGATGGCCGCCTCTGCCGCCGCCGTCGTCGCCGTCAGGATCATAGCGGTGCTGTGTGCTGTGTTGTAGGGGGGGTCACAAAGTAGGTCCAGGGCTTGTGGCGCGCGCGTGGGCCGTCGCTGGTTGGGGTTTTAATGGCGGCCGGGGGGGGGGGGGGGGATAGCAGCGCCAGAAAAAAAAGTGAAGGGGGAAACACGAACGGGTGGTGGAAGCAGGGCTTTTTTTTCTCCTTTTTTCTCTTCTTTTTCTCCAAAAAGGGGCAGGGGGGCTAAAGGGGCAGTCTGGGGCTAGGCTACGCGCAAAGTAGAGGGGCGGAGGAGAGGGGAGGGGGCGGAGGCGACAGAAGAGGGAGATAAAGACCGAAGGGAGAAGCGAGGGGAGGGCGGGGGCGGGGGCACGGCGGGGCGCGGGTAAGGGCTCTGTCGTGGGTCGCGTTCGGCGCGGCCGCCGAGCCGCGAAAAGCGGGACAGGCAGAGGTAAAGCACCGAGGGTCGAAATGTTTGTATGGTGCCGAGGGGGGTGGGGTCGGAGGTAGATGTGGCGACGGGTGTGTTTGGCCCGCGCGGGGGGGGGGGGTGGGGCGCGGGAGATGGGGGCGAGCGCACGCGCTCTTGCTGCGGTAGTGCGTTTTGAGGGTTGGGGAAGGAGAAGAGAGAGGGGAGGGAGGGGTGAGAGGAGGGAGAGGAGGGAGGATTGGGGCCAACGCGGGCCTCCTCCCCGGCTTTTCGTCGCGCCGCGCCCGCCCAACGGCCCCCCGCGAGGTGTCGCGGCCGCGCGGGGGCCGAGATGCGCCGCGCGCGCGCGCCGGGTCGGCGGCCGGCGGGAGGGCGGGGAGGGCGTAGGTGATGCGTGGACCCCAAAAAAAGCGAGAGGGGGGCTTTCAACCACCAAAAAAACCTCGGGGAGGGGGAAGGAGGCTCCCTTGGCTCGGCCCATAAGCTTATGAAACGCCTCACCCTTCTTAGACAAGGAGCCGGCGGTTCTGCTTAGCCCGAGCCCCGCGCGCGCGCGCACGTTAGCACGTTAAATATGGCGTCAACGGGGGCGGGGTCGAGAGGGAGAAGGGGAGAGAGAGAGAGAGGGGCGGATGGAGGGAGAGTTGCAAACTTTTCTCTCTGGTCCGCGGGGGGCGCGCTGCTTAAAAGACGGTTTGGTGTCGGGGGGCGTTGTCCTCGTATACGGGTCGACGAAGCACGGAGTGCGTCGCCAGAGAAGGAGGGGAGGGCGAGGGCGGCGGGGGGGAAGAGACAAAGAAACGAAAGTGCGGCACGCGTGCACGCGTCGTCGTCGGCTCTTTGTTTCGCCGGGTCGACGCGAAAACAAGCGATCGCCCGCGCTTCGCTGGCGCCAGAAAACAAACAAGGGGTAAAAGACCCGGGGGGGCGGCGAAAAACCTGGTCGTCGTCGCGCGCCCTCCCGACCGAAACCTTTGATCCGGCTCTCAAGGGCGGCAGGGGCGGTGGTCGGAGTGGGGACGCGCGCGCGAGATCGAGGCGCGGCAAGCGGGGGAGGGGCGGGGGGGGGGGGGGCGGGCGCGGGCGAGCACCCGGGCCGAGCGAGCCGTCGCGCGAGCGAGGATGACGGCGCGGCGCCTCAAGGTCTCACAGAGCGACCGCGGGATTCGCGACTCGCGCGGGTGCCTGTCAGGCACCAAGGTATTGCGGGCTGCGCGTTTGCGGGGCGTGGGGTTTTTTTGTTTGCAGTGTCAAGCGCACGCGGGGGGTGGGGGCGCGGCAAAACCGCGAACGAGCGCCGCTCGCGGTTTTGCCGGCGGCGGCGTGTGGAGAAAAGGGCGCGTCGTGGAGAGAGGGGGGCGACGATGGCATCCTCACTCACACGCGCAAGGACAAACACAGAGGCGGGTGCTCTCCGTCTTCCCGGTAGACGTTCTTACCACCCCCCCCCCTTCCCCCAAGAGAGAGCGCGAGCGGCCTCCTCCTCATCGAATCGTCGGATTCGCGCGCAGAGGCGATCCAATTCTCCTTTGCCCCCCGAAAAAAGCGCGCGCGACAAGCCCCCCAAAAGGATGCTCGCGGCGGTCGTCGCGCCCCCGCCCGTCGCGGCGGCAGGGGCCGCGTGCGCGCTCGCGATCGTGGCCGTGCGGCGCCTGCGCGCGCGCGCCGGCGGGAAGCGGAAGGGAGGCGCGGACTCGAGTTGTCTCGCCCCTCCTCCTCCTCCTTCTGCCCTCTCGCCCGCGACCGCCGGCGCGCCACCGCTCGTGCGCATGCTCCTGGTGCCGGTGCGGGGGCGGCGCGCGGTCAAGGTGCAGCTGCAGGTGCGTGTCGGATTGGTCTTAATCAATCGCGCGCGAGAGGAGCGAAAGCGGGGGAGGGGGGCGCTCCAACCGAAAAAACTTTTCCTTCCGCATTTGGAAACCGAGCTCAATCGCGACGCCCGCGCGCGCGCGGCAAACCCCACCATAACACACACACACACACACACACACACACACACACACACACACACACACACACAACAGGTCGTCGAGCCCGCCAGCGCCCCCCGGAAGACGGTCACGATCGCAGTCGACGCTACGAGCGGCGGCAGCAGCGGCGTCGGCGGCGGCGGCGGCGGCGCGGCGCAGCAGGCGGCAGCGCTGGCGGCCATGGCGGCAGCGGTATCGTCCTCCTCCTCCTCGAAAGCAGCAGCAGCCGCCGCGCCGGCCAAGCAAGCCGCCGCTGCGCCCGCGAAGAAGGCGCCGACCGCGCGCGCGTCCGACGACGCGGCCGCGGCCGCCGACACGCAGCGGCAGCAGCAGCCCGCAGCGGCGGCCAAGCGGCCTGCCGTCGACCCCGCCACCGCCGCCGCCGCCGCCCCCGCCGCTGCCGCCAACGCGCGCCCGTCGCTCACGTACGGCGAGCTCGTGCGCGAGATCGTCTACCAGAAGCGCAAGAACGAGCGCATGCGCACGCGCCTGGCCGCGGCGGAGCAGCTTCAGCGGCAGCACGCGGGAGCGCGGGGCGCACGCGCCCTGGCGCTCAGCAGCCACGCGCTCGCCCTCTTCCCCGAGGAGCAGCAGGGGCAGAAGCAGCAGAAGCAGCAGCAGAAGCAGGAGCAACCCGCGGCGCGCCCGAGAGACGCCAGTGCTCCCGCCGCCGCACCCGCCATCGCCGCCGCCGGCCCCGCCGCCACCGCGCCCGCGCCGCTGCACCTCCGCCGCAACCCCGTCCGGCGCGTCGGCAGCGGCGGACCCCCCACGGCACCACCGGCACCACTGGCACCACCGGCCGCTCCCTCTGCCGGCGCCGGCAGCGGCCTCCTGTCTCAGGCGTTCGCGGCGGCCGCCGTCACCTCTTCTTCTTCCGGCACCACCGCCGACGCCAGCGCCGCCGCCGCCGCCGCCGCCGCCACCGCCGCCACCGCCGCCGCCCAGCAGCGGCTGGCCTCGCTCGAGCGCGAGAACGCTGCCCTGCGCGCGCAGGCGGTGGCCGCGGTCGCCGCCGCCACCGCGGCGGCCGAGGCTGCGGCCGAGGCGGCGGCGGCCGCGAGCGCGGGGGGTGGGGCGGCGGCGGCAACCCACGCCCATGCCCACGGGGGCGACGGCGCGTCGTCGTCGACGCCGACCAACGGCTCGGAGCTGGGCAGGTTCAAGGCGGCGCTGCAGGTGCAGCAGCAGCAATTGCAGCAGCAGCAGCAGCAGCAGCAGCAGCAGCAGCATCGGGGCAGCGACGCGGGCGTTGTCGGCGGCATCGGCGGCGTCGGGGGCGGCGGCGCCTTTGGCCTCGGCAACGCGTCCGTCCGGAGCGGGCTGTCCGGTTGGACGGTGGCCACGACCACGGCCGCGGCCGGGGTCGGCGGCCGCGGCAACACCAAAAGCAACGCGCGCAGCGGTGGCGGCGGCGGGTGGGGGTGGTGGTCGGCGGCGAGCGGCGGCGGCGGCAGCGCGCCGCGCCGCGCGTCGGCGCTCGAGGACGGCCTGCTGCTGCCGCCCGGGACGCCCGGCTCTTCGATCGCCACGGCCCCCCCAGGCACGATCGGTGGGGCGGCCGCCGCCACGCGCGCCATGCTGCTGCTCGACGGCGGGTGGCGGGGCGGCGGCATGAGCGCGGGTATCCAGACCGCGGGGGAGCTGTTTGCAGCGCCGGCGTCGCTCCCGCGCCGCTTGGCGCCCGTCGCCGACGCCGACGACGGCGCGTCGCGCTGAAAAGGAGAAAGCGGCTCTCCTACTTGGATTCTCTCTCTGCTGCATCACACAAACCACACACGCGCGCGCGCTCGCCCGCTCTCCCTGTCCCTCTACATATATCTCTCTCTCGCGCGTCCGCGAACCCCCCTGTTTTTGAAACCCCCCCGCGCACGAAAAACACACACGCCTCAAAAATCGCCCCCTCCTTCCTTTCTTTCTCATCGGTCCCGCCTCTTCTTCGCCATGCGCCGCCGCAGCACGCCTTGATTTTCAGCAGAGGAGTGCTGCGCGTCGAGGAGCTTGAGAGAGAGTGCCGTCAGCGTGGGGCATCCCCGCCCCCACACCGGGCGCGATGGTGGCGGACGGACAAGCAGGAGGAGCAACAGCAAGAGGAGGAGGAGCAAACGCGACAGCTGCTGCTGTCGTGCGTCGCCGCACCCCGGCGCGCGGCAGCAGCGCGTCCGATGACGACGCAGGCGCAGCAGCCAAGCCCGCCGGCAAGGCGGCCAAGCGCGCAACCGCGCCTCCCCCGTCGCCCAAGCGGCGGCGGTGGACCGCTGCGGCGCCGATCGGCGCGGCGCTCGCGCTCGCGGCGGCGCTCGCCGCCGTCGTCGTCGTCCTTCGCGCGCCACTGTCCTCCTCGCAACCCTCTCCGCCTCCTCCTCCTCCTGCCCGCAGCAGCACCGACACCAAACCCGCCGCCAACATCATCATCGAGGAGGGCCCCCCGCCCCCTCGCCCCTCGCGCGACCCCTCCCGCGGACCCGAGGCGCCCGAGGCCGTCGACCCTCAAGGGTGGCGGCACGGCGCCGCGCGGGGCCCCTTCCCGCGCGGCTGCCGCTGGCGCGTCGTTTCGCCGCCGCCGCCGCCGCCGGCCGCAAACGACAACAGCAACAACGACACGGCGTCGTCCTCCTCCTCCCCACCTCCCCCCGACCCCGACCGCTACCGCTTCTGGTGGGCCTCTTCGGGAGGCGGAGGGAGGTGGTCGGACCGCATGCCGGCGGCCTGCACCCTGGACGGGCTGGCGGTCGAGAGCGGCGGCGGCGGCGGCAGCAACGCCAACAACGCCGCCGCTGCCGCCGCGCCCCCACTCCCGCTGACGGACGCCGCCCTGCGCACGCAGGTGCGCCCCTTCTCCACGCACGTCGAGTACGACCGCCTCTGGTACAGCGACGGCCGGTGGTACGCCCTCGTCGACGACGGCGCGGACGGAGGCGGAGGCGGCGCGGCAACAAAAGCAGCAGCAGCAGCAGCAGCAGCAGCAAAAACAACGGCGACGGCAACCGGCCCCGCCGCCTCGCTGCCGCCCTTTCGCGCGTCGCGCAACGTCGAGGTCGCCGCCCTGCGCGTGCGCTCGGCCGCCGACTTTGCGCGCTCCGTGCGCTGGCGCGCCGTGCGCGGGGACACCCTCGTGCTCGACTACGTCTACTTCGTGCACCCGACGGCCATCGGCCACTGGTGGGAGATGATGGCGCCGCTGTACAGCCTGCTGCGGCGGATGGCGGAGCGGCGGGCCGAGGTGGCGGCGGCGGTCCGAGCGGCGCGCGCGCCGGCGGCGGCGGCCGAGGCCGACGCGCGCTCGCGGTGGCGGCGGCCGGACCAGGTCGTGCTGCTGCACCTGCGGCGATCGCACCTGATGGAGTGGGTGCGGTCGGTCGTGGCGGTGGCGCTGACGGGCGGGGACGACGATGATGGCGGCGGCAAGAAGGCGGCCGAAGCGCTGTTTTTGGGGAACGGTGGGGGCTTTGGCGGCGGCGGGGGGTTGCGGCAGCACAAGCAGCCGCAGTCGCGGCGCCTGGAGCTGCCGCCGATCCTGCTGCAGCGGGAGGACGTTTGGGACGGCGGGGGGGATGATGACGAGGAAGGTGCGGGAGGAAGCGGCGGCGGCAAGAACAGCAGCAGCAGCAGAAAAAGCAAGACTGCCGCCGCCGCCGCGGCCGATGCCGCCGGCGCGGGCGGCGGCGGCGCGCGGCAGCTGCAGCAGCCGCTGCTGGGGGCGCGCCCGGGCGAGTGGCTCGTCTTCGAGCGCGCCCTGGTCGTGCGCGACGCCTCCGTGGGCGCGCGCCGCTCCTTCGAGAAGACGGCGGACGCGCGCGCCTTCCGCGCAGAGGTCTACCGGGCGCACGGCGTCGACGACGGCGGCGAGGGCGGCGGGGGCGGCGGCCGAGGGCGGGCGGGCGCGGCCGGCGACAGCTCCCCCGCCGCCGCCGCCGCCGCCCGTCCTGTCGACAGGTCTTCCTGGGCGCGCGGGCCCCCGCCGCGCCCCTGGACGGCCGCCGAGGCCTGCGACAGGGGCGGGCGCGTCGTGCTGTTCCAGCGCAAGACGGCCAACCGCCGCGTCTCCAACGAGCGCGCGCTGCTAGAGGCGGTGTGGCGCGCGGCCGCAGAGGCTTCGTCTTCGTCGTCCTCTTTGTCTTCTTCAGCCTCAGCCTCCTCCTCCCCCTCCCCATCGCCCTGCCCCCCTCCGCGCGTGCGCGCCGTCGAGTTCACGGCCGCGACGCCCTTCTCGCAGCAGCTGCGCGAGGTCTCCAGAGCGTCCCTTTTCGTGTCT
Organism: Mychonastes homosphaera; assembly: GCA_009193075.1. Lineage (NCBI taxonomy): Eukaryota > Viridiplantae > Chlorophyta > Chlorophyceae > Sphaeropleales > Mychonastaceae > Mychonastes > Mychonastes homosphaera. The sequence goes on from VXJC01000010.1 coordinate 847,118, forward strand.
GCGCACACGTCAAATCTGGCCAACGCCGCGCTGCTGCGGCCCGGGTCTGCGGTGCTCGAGCTCGTGCAGCGCCACTGGGGCGGGTGGGGGACCATGGACCGCGCCTTCGCCGACCACTCCCAAGCCCTGGGGGACGTGCACCACTGGGCGTGGCGCGCGCGGGGGGACAACGAGACGGTCTACCGCGCGCGGCCGCGCGACGCGGCGCGGTTCCGCGGGTGGCGCGCGGCCGAGTGCGTGTCCGAGGCGTGCGTGGAGGCGCACACGGAGGTCGACTTGGTGGCCGACGTCGAAGCGGTGGGGGCGCTGCTGAGGGGGGCGCTCGGCAGGGCGTGGCGGGACGGGGCGCGGCCGGCGGACGTGCCCGTGCCGTGGCCGGAGGCGTGACGATTGGGGTGGGTCGTGGGGGGCGGGCCGCTTCTAGGCTTGTCGGCCGTCGGCGGCGGCGTCGCCGCCCGCCTCGCGCGCTCGGAGCACGAGGAGAAGAGTCGGTCCCTTTCCCGTTTGGGCGCCTCAAAGCCGCGAATCTGCAAACACCGCGAAAATCCAACACACAGACAGCCCTCTTACTCCGCCAACGCGCACGACCGAAGAGCGCGCACTTGAGCGCAGCCCGCGGGCGCTGCCAAAAGAGAAGAAGGAGCCCCGAATTTGAAAGGAGAGGGCGAGAGAGAGAGAGCTGTCAAACAATCATGGCGAAAGCCAAGCGCAAGGGGGCAAAACCGGCCGCCGCCGCGCCGCCGGCCGAGGAGCCCGCGCCCGAGGAGGCGGTGGCCGAGGCGCCCGCGCCCGCGCCCGCGGCGGCGCGTCGCCCGCCCTCGGGCCGCGGCAAGAGGCAAGCAGCAGGAGCAACGGAAGAAGAGGCCATTCCCTCTGCCGCTCCTGCTCCTGCTCCAGCTCCTCCGCCCACCGCCGCCCTCGCCGCCGCCCCCTCCGCCATGGGCAGGCTCATGCCCCTCGTCGAGCGCATGGACGCCGAGGTGGCGGCGCGGCTCGCGTCCCTCCTCTCCGTCGCCGAGGCCGTGGACGAGGGCATCGCATCGGAGCTCGAGGCCGGGCTTGCGGCGCTCCTGCGCGCGGGCGGCGGCGCCGTGGGCGTCGTCGACGTTGCCAAGCCCGACCCCGACCCCAACCACAACCACCACCAGGCGGCCCTGGCGCGCGCCAAGAGCCGCATCGCCGCCACCGAGGCCTGCGCGGTCGCCGGCGCGGGCGGGGGCGGCGGCGCGGGCGCGGCGACGGTGCGCGCGGTGACGCGGCGGCGCGGGGGGGCGGCCGCCGGCGAGTCGGTGGCGACAGCGCTGGCGCCCATGACCACGACGCGCCGCACGCGCCGCGCGACGGTGGCGCCGGAGAAGGCGGAGGAAGAGGCGGCGGCGGCAGCGGCGGCGGTGGCGGCGGCGGCCGAGGCGGCGGCGGCGGCGGCGGCGGCAACCAAGAGCCACCACGAGCCCGGCAGCCCCCTTTCAGCAGCAGCAGCGTCCCCGGCCTACAGTCCTGCAGCAGCACCAGCAGCACCAGCAGCAGCAGTGAAGGATGAGGAGGCGGCGGCGGCGGCAACAGCATCAAACGCGGCAACAGCAGCAGCAGCGACGGGGGCGGGCCAGGCGGCGGCCGAGGCGGCGCGCCGGCGGGTGGCCGAGCGCGAGGCGGCGCTCGGGGCGGCGGCGGCGGCCGCGGTCGGGGGCGGGCCCGCGGCGGGCCTCCTGCGCACGAACGCGCCCCCGCGGCGCGTGGCCCCGGGCGAGGCCGTGTTCGCGATGTCGGCCAACGGCTCCCCTCTGGCGCTGATGGGCGGCGGCGGGCCCGGGGCCGCCGGGGCCGAGCCCGAGGCGGCGGCGGCGGCGGCGGGAGGGGGCGGCGGGCGGGCGGGCGGCCGCGCCGCTAAGACGGCCGCCAAGACCGCGGCGCACATGACCCCCGGCGCGGGCCTGCTCCTCCGCGGCGCCGGCGCGGCCGCCGCCGCCGACGACGGCGGCGCGTGCGTCCTCGGCGCCGTCACCATCCTCAAGCGCCCGGGGGGGCCCGCCCGCCTCGCCGGCGCCGGCGCCGGCGCCGTGCCGCCGCCGCCGCCGCTCACCGCCGCGCGCGCCCTCGCCCCCCGCACCGTCACGCGCGGCCGCCGGCGCGCCGCCGCCGGGGCCGACGGCGGCGACGGCGAGGACGCCGAGAACCGCGCCCCCCCCTTTGCGGCGGCCGCAGGCGGCGGCGGCGGCAAGGGCGGCGGCGGCCGGAACGCGGGCGACGGCGGTGACGACGACGACGCCACGGCCGCGGCCGCGGCCAAGCAGCAGGCCCTGTGCTTCCAGACGGCCGACGGCCGCTCGTTTGTCGTCGACGGCGCGGCGGGGCCCGCGGCGCTGCTGGCCGTGCCCGAGTCGCACCGCGCCGAGGTGGCGGCGCAGCTGCGGGCGCTGCGGCAGCTGGCGTGCGGGGCGCTGGGGCTGCCGTGATCGGGAAAAGGGTGTGTTTTCGGACGACGCAGCTTGTAAAGAGCGGGAGAGCGAGAGAGCGAGAGAAAGCCCCAACAACTCGCCCGGCGTCGCGCGGCGCGCTCGCCGCGGCAACGCAAAAAGCCGTGCTGCCGCTGACAGTCGACTCCGGGGAGCGCGCGCGCGGCCGCATCGAACAAATGAATCCCGATATCTTCTATTCCCCCATCTCATCCATGATGACGACGGTGGCGAGAGGCCCGCGCGCGGCGCGCGCGCGCTGAACGACGACTGCATCGCGCGACACCAGTGACGAGAGAGCAGAGCCCCTCTCTCTCTCGGTTCCGTCGCCACACGGCCGCGCGTGTCCCCCCCTTGGCGGGCGCGCGCGGCAGAGAGCGCGTCCTCCCCATCACCATCACCACCATCACCCCACTTGGCGAGCACGCACACAACAACACCAAAAAACAAACAAACGAATGCAGCAGCTCCGCTCGGCCGCCGCGCGCGCCTCGCGCACGCAGCGCCTCGTCGCCGCCAGCCTCGCCGGCGGCGGCGCCGCGGGCGTCGCGCTCGCCGTGCTCGCGGGCCCGCTCGTCCACACCGCGCGCGTGGAGGGGGAGGGGGAGGGGCAGGAGGGGCACAAGGGCGGCCCTTCCCTTTCCCATCCTCCTCCTCCTCCCCCGGCCTCCCCGCTCGCGGCCGCGCGCGGCGCCGCGCGCTCCCTCGTCTTTCTGCTCGAGGCCGCGACGGCGCGCGCCGCCGCGGCCGCGCTGCCCGAGCGTGCGGTCAGCGGCGCGGCCGGGCGCGAGGCCCTGGCGCGGCGGCTCGAGGCGTGGTCGGGCGACCCTTCGCTGCGGCCGGCCCTGGCCGGGTTTGGCGAGGGCGCGGCGCTCGACTGGCTGCTGGAGACGGCGGCGGCGCCGGAGACAGAGGCAGAGGGAGCGGCGGCGGCGGGGGGGGCCGAGGCAGGGGCGGCGGCTGGGGCGGCGGGGGCGGCCGGGGGGGCGGTGGCCGTCACGCCCGCGGCGCGGCGCATGGCGCGGCGCGCGCTGCTCAACCTTCTCGGCGGCGGCGGCGGCATGGGCGTGGGCGGCGGCGCGGGCGGCGGCGTCGAGGCCGCCGCCGCCGCCGTGTCGCGCGAGTCGTTCGGCGCCGCGCGCGTGCTGGAGAGGCCCGGGGCCCTCCCCTGCCTGCTGCGCGTGGCCTTTGGGAGGCGGCAGCGAGAGGGCGGCGGAGAAGAGGAGGACGACGGCGGCGACAACGACGACGAAAAAGGCAGGGCGGCGCTGGCGGCGACGCTCGAGGCCGCCGCAGCGCTGGCGGCGGCGCCGCTGATGGGCGGCGCGGCCTCTTCGTCCTCGTCCTCGTCGTCAGACCTGCGCCCCGCGGCGCTGCCCCCGCTCCTCCCCCCGGACGGCCTGCGCCTCGACGACGGCGCGGCGCTGCTCAGCATCATGCGCGAGGGCGCCAGGCCGGGCGACGGCGGTGGCGGCGACGCACCGGCGGCGGCAGAAGCAGCAGCGGCCGGGGGCGGCGGCAGCAACGGCGGCGGCGGCGGCGACACTGACGACCTTGGCCCGCGCGCGGCGGCCGCGGCGCGCCGTTTCGTGGCGGGCTGGGCCGCCTCTTCGGCCGAGGCGCGCGCCCGGCTCGCGGCCCTGGGCCTCAACGCGGCGCTGGCGGACGCGGTGGCCGAGGCCGTGGTTGCGGCGGGCGGAGGAGCAGGAGCAGGGGTGGCGGCGGGCGGCAGCAGCGGCGGCGGCAGCGACAGCGGCAGCCCCGGCGCAGCGACTGCTGTGGCCCCTGTCGCCTCGGCCCCATCGACGCCTATCCTCTCATCAGAAACAGCTACAGCAGCAACAGCAGCCCCGGGCAGGCGCCTCGGCGGGTTCTTGCGCCCCTCGGCCGCCGCCACGCCCCCGCCGCCGCTGCCGCCGCCCCTCGCCCCCCCACCCCCACCCCCGCCCCTCGCCCGGGGCCAGCACCAGCGCCCGTCCTCTTCCTCCTCCTCCTCCCCCGACACTCACGACTCGGACCTCCTGCTCCTCGTGCGCCTCGTCGGCGTGATGGCGGGCGCCTCGACCGACGCCGACCGCGCCGCGTGGGTCCGCCCGCTGCTGACGTGCGCGGCCGACGCGGCCTCGGCCGCAGAGGGGGCCGACCTCCCGCTGGCCGACGCGGCCGTCGGCGCCCTGTGCTCGTGCGCCTCGCGCGCGGGGCCGCTCGCGCGGCGCGCGCTGCGCGAGGCGCACGCGCTGCCGACGCTGGCGAGCCTGGCCGCGAGCCCCGACCCGGCCGTGCGCGCGAGGGCGGCCGCCGCGCTGCCCCCGCTGGCGCGCGCGGGGTTTTTCGCGGCGCCCGAGCGCGCGGCGGCCTGGCGCGCGCGGCTGGTGTCGTGGCTGCCCCCGCCGCCCAGGGGCGGTGGTGGTGGAGTAGTGTCTGAACCGACGGGGAGTGCAGCAACTGGTGCAGGCGGAACGGCAGCATCAGCATCAGCATCAGCATCAGCAGCAGCAGCAGCAGCAGCAGCAGCAGCAACCAGTGCCCCCACCACCGCCCGCGCCGAGGCCGCCGCGCTGCTCGGTGCGACGGCGGCAGAGGCCCTCGCCGCGCTCGCGGCCCGCCCCGGCCCGGACGGCCTCCTCACCGCGCACCTGTGGCTGGCGGACCTGCTGTCGGCGCTCGCGCCTAGGCTCGGCGGCGCCAAGGCCCTTGGCCCGCCCGTGGTGGCGCCCGGCGCTGCCTCCGAGCCGCCGACCCCCGCTGCGCCTGCGCCGCCGCCAGCCCCCCGCCGCTTCTGGGGGGGAGGCGCGTCCTCCCCCTCCTCCTCCTCTTCCGCCGCGCCCGCCCCCGCCCCACCGCCTCCAGAACGCCCTTGGATGCCCGCCGACGCCGCGCCCATCACGCCCGCGCGCGCCCTCGCCGTCGCCGAGGAGCTGCGCGGGGCCGCGCGCGCCGCCGCCAAGAGCTCGGCCGCCGCCGCCGCCGCCTCGGCCCGCGGCGCCGCCGCCGCCGCAGCCGCCGCCGCCGCCACCGATGACGACGACGACGACCTCGGGCCCGTGATCTTTCCGGGGGACCCCGCGTCGGCCATGCCTGGGCGCCGCCACCACCACCCCCACCGCCCGGCCGTCAGCGTCAGCGCCACGGTCGCCGAGCTCGAGCTCCCGCTCGACAGCGGGCCCGGCGGCGCGCTCGCCCCCGCGGTGGTCACCTCGCGCGCCCTCCCGCCCTCGGCGCGGGCGGCCGACGCGGCCATCGCCGCGCAGCGCGCGGGCGCGGCGCTGGACGCGCTGGCGGCGGCGGTGGCGGACGACCCGCGCCGCCAGGGCTGGCTGGTGCGCGCGGGCCTGCTGCCGCTGCTCGCACGGCTGCTCGAGAGCGCGCCGCCGCTCGACCCACCGCCGCTCGACCCGCCGCCGCCGCTTTCGTCTCCGGCAAGAGCGGCGGCGGCACAACATGGCCGGGAACATCAGGGGGTGGCGGGGATGGCCCGGGCGGTTATTTTGCCTGCAGCTGTGCAGTCAGTCAGCGGCGGGGGGCTAATCTCCCGCCTCGCCGCCCTCCTGCCGCCGCTGCCGCTGCCGACCGCGCACGCCCTGTCGAGCGCGGCGGCCGCCAAGGCGGCGGCGGCGGCCGTGGCCGCGGCCACCGCCACCTCCCGCCTGCGCGGCGGCTCCGGGGGCATCGTCGGGCCCTTGGTCGACGACGAAGACGACGGCGATGATGACGAAGACGACGACCAAGTCGGCGGCGGCGAGGCAGGAGGAGGAGGGCCCGGGCGGCGTCGGCCGGCGGCCGCCGCCGCGACCCCCGCCAAGCGGCGGCAGCAGCAGGCGGCGGCGGCGGCCGCGGCGGCGGCCCGCCGCCGCGCCGCGCAGCCCCTCCCTTACGACGCCGACGAGCTGGCCGCGCTCCTGGCCGCCGCCGACGTGTCCAACGAGGACGACGACGACGACGACGACGACGACATGTCGCGCCCTCATCACCCAAAAAAGCAGCACGACCCCCCCCACCACCACCCCAATCAAAAGCACCGCCACCACCACCCCCACCACCCCCACCGGCCCGCCGCCGCCGCCGCCGCCGCCGCCGCCGCCTCGTCCGCCCCCTACGCCGGCATCGACCTCGACGTCGTCGCCGCGGCCGAGGACGAGGTCGCCGTCACCCTGGGCGGCGGCGCCCCGCCCACCCTCAGCCTCCAGCGCCAGGCCGCGCGCCTGCTCGCCATGCTGGCCGCCACGCAGCCGGCCGTGGCCGCGGCCGTGCTGCACGGGCCCCCCGCGCCGCTCTCGCTGCCGTCGCTCCCGGCCGCCCCCCTGCCGTCGCAGGCGAGCCGGAGCAGCCGCCGCCGCCAAGCGGCCGCTCTCGGCGCTGCTCCCGGGGCCCCCCACCACCCGTCCCTGGCGCGCGACCCGGCCGCGCCCGACCCCTTCCCCTGGCGCGACTGGCTCCGCCGCGCCGCGCGCGACGGCGACTGCCGCCTGAGCGGCTACGCGTCCGCGGCCCTGCTGCACGCAGAGGCGTGCGCGGCGGTCGCGCCCGTGGCCGTGGCCGCGGCGGCGGCGGCGCCCCCCACCTCCTCGCTGCTGCTGGCGCGCGGCGGCTCGGCGGCGGCGGCCGCCGCCGCGGCGGCCCTGGGCGCGGCCGCGGCTGCGGTCCCCCCGCCCGTGCCGCTCTCGTACCGCGACGGCATCCACGCGCTCGTGCCCTCCGCGGCCCACCACCGCGCCGTGCTGCTGGGCGCGGCGCGCAGGGCCGCGGCGGCCGCGGGCGGGGGGGACGGGGCGGCGCTCGGGGCGCGCCTGGGCCCGCACCTGGCGCCGCTGCTACTGGACGCGATCGCGGCGGCGGCGGCGGAGCGGGGCGGGGGCAACGGATGGGGCGGCGACGGGGGCGCCAACCAATCAGACGCGGCCACGCGCGCGGCCGAGGCGGTGCTTCGGTTGTCTTCTTCTGCTGGCGTCGGCCGCGGCGGCAGCTCAGCAGCAGGGGACGAGGACGAGCCCGAGATGGACGTCGTGTTCGTGCACGGCATCCGCGGCGGCCCCTTCATCACGTGGCGCCGCGGCGACGTGCCCGCGTCGGCCGGCGCGGCGGCGGCGGCCCAGGCAGCCCAGGCAGCCCAGGCGGCGTCGGCGCCAGCGGCGGCGGCAGAAGAGGCGGCGGCGGCAGAACAGGCGGCGGCGGCGGCAGCAGCAGGCACGGCCAACCCCCGCTCCTCCTCCTCCTCCTCCCCCCGGCCGAACACCCCCCCCGCCCCCACCACCCATGTCGCCCGCCGCCCGGCCCTCCGCCGCCCCATCACGCACGCCGAGTGCTGGCCCGCCGCCTGGCTCGCGCGCGACCTGGGACCCCGCTGCCGCTTGCTGACGGTGGAATATGCGGCGCCCGCCACCGCGTGGGAGGGCGACTCGGCGCCGCTGCCGGCGACCGTCGCGCGCATCGGTGCGGGCCTGGCGGCGGCCGGGGTGGGCTCGCGCCCGGTGGTGTTTGTTTGCCACTCGATGGGCGGGCTGCTCGTGAAGGAGCTGCTCGCGGCGGACGCCCAGGCCGGGGGTTTGTTTGGGGGCGAGGGCGGCGAGGGCAACAAGGGCGGGGGCGCGGGTGCGGCGGGCTCGCCGCCCGCGCCCTCGTCCTCGTCGGCGCTCGCGCCGGGCGCCCTCGCGCGCGCCACGCGCGGCGTCGTCTTCTACGCCACCCCCCACTTTGGCTCGCGCCTGGCCGACCTCGGCTGGCGCCTGCGCCGCCTGCCCGGGGCGGGCGCCATCCCTGCGCCGGCCGTCGCGCACCTGGCGCCCGGGCCGCACCTGGTCGAGCTCAACGAGCGGCTGCGGCGGCTGCTGGGCGGCGGCGAGGGCAAGCGCGAGGGCGACGGCGACGGGGACGACGCCAACAAAGGCCCCCCCTCCTCCTCCTCCTCCTCGCCGGACAGGGCGCGCGTGCTGAGCTTTGTCGAGGGCCGCCCAACTGTGCTGCTGGGATGGGGCGCGGGGCGCGGCGCGGCGGCCAAGGCGGCGGCGCCGGCGGCATCGGCGTCGGCGGCGGCGGCGGCCAAGCCCCCGCCGCCCCCTGGCAAGGCCGCCGCCGCGGGCCCAGCGTCCGCCGCCGCCCCGGCCGTCTCGGCCAGCGTCGTCGTCGTGCCCTTCGAGAGCGCCTACCCGGGCTTCGGCGACGTGCGCGTGCTGCCGCGCGCCGACCACGTCGACGTGTGCAAGCCCGCGTCGCGCGCCGACGAGGCCTACGCGGCCGCGCACGCCTTCCTGGCGCGGCTGCGGCGGCACGGCGGCGGCGGCGGCGCCGCCGCCGAGCCGGGGCAGGCGCGCGCGCGCCTCCGGTCCCCCGACGCGAGAGTTGAGAGAGAGAAGCACAGCGAGCATTTGTAAATGTTCTATCGCGCTCTTTACAGGCTGGGCCATAATCTTCAGTGTTCTTGTCAGACAGGGGGGGCTTTATATGGTGCGATCTCGATGTTATATGTTCGCATATCGTGTGTCAGATCTTCTTCTTGCGCGTCTTGCTTGCTTGCGTGCTTGCTTTGCGCCCGGCTCGGGGGAATAAAGGGCGGCTCGTTCGGGCCCGCCCGCTCTTTTTCGATTTTTTTCAAAGGGAGAGATCACACCGCTTGCAGCGCCCCCGAGAGGTGAAAGGAAAAAAATGGCAGGGGCGCGCGCGCAGGCTCCCCGACGGTCCTGCCCCCTCTGCCGGACACGGCGCGGAGAGGGGTTTCGGGCGGGGCGGAGAGGACGAGGGGTCGGGGAGGCGCGCAAAGCGGGTGAACGGGAGGCGGGGGGGCGGGCGGGGGAGTTGGCCGGTGGCTCTTGATCTAAAAGAGACAGAGCCAACAAGGAAAAAAAAGGAAAACGCGCAAACCCGACGAGTTTCAAGGCGACCGTGAAAGAGAGCTGGTCTTTTGGAAAGTAGTAGGTAGGGGGAAGGGGGCAGTCTGGGACGAGCAGGACACGAGAAAAGGGGGGGCCAAAGGGCCGGTCGCAAAAAAACAGAAGGGGAAACGGGGAGGGGAGAGGGGCGGCAGGGGGGGGGGGAGGGGGGGGAGGGGGCGGGGGACGTTCAAGGCTTTCGAGGGGAGCTCTTTGGGTTGTCGTTCATAAGCGTCGGGTGCTTGGAATCAATGGAAAAAAGGAAGGGCCGGCCGAGGCGCCCCCTCACTCGGGGGGGGGGGGGGGGCGGGGGGCAAACAGCCCCTCGCTCACTGCGGTGGCGGCATCGGCGGCATCGGCGGCATCGGCGGCATCGGCGGCAGCGGCGGCGGCGCGAACTGCTGCTGCTGCTGCTGCTGCTGCTGCAGCTGCTGCTGCTGCAGCTGCTGCAGCATGAGAGCGGCATGGATCGGGTCGTGCCACGGCATCTGCTGCTGTTGCTGCTGGTGCTGCAGCTGGAGCTGCGCCAGCTGCAGCTGGGCGATCTGCTGCTGCAGCTGCAGCTGCGCGATCTGCTGCGGCGGCGGCGACGGCACCAGCACAGCGGCGGCGGGGACGCCGGGGGGCCAGCCCGGCGGCAGCGGCAGCGGCGGCGGGGGGCCGGCCGCGCCCAGCGCCAGGGCGGCGGCCATGGCGTCAAAGCTGAAGGGGCCGGGGGGGGTGGGGGCGGTCGCCGCGGGCTGCATGCCCATTGCGGCGACGCCCCCGAGGGAGGCCGGCGGCGGCGGCGGCCGCGTTGTTGTTGGCGTTGGCGTTGCCGCCGCCGGCGCCGCCCAAGCCGCCGCCGCCGCGGGCGCGCCCGCCGCCGCTGCCCACCGCCGCCACCAGGCGTCCCGCCGGGCGACCCGCCGTGGCCGCAAACGCGGCCCGCATGCCCGGGTCGCTGGTCGCGACTGCGACCGCCGCCGCGAGCAGGTCGGGCGGGATGGCCCGCCGCGACCTCGGGCGGCAGCGCGGGCCGCGGCCGCGGCCGCCGCCACGCTGCCCGCGCCGGCCCAGCTCGCCGCCGCCCGCCGCCGGCTGGTGGTGCGGCAGCGGCGGCTGGTGCTGCTGCCAGCGCGGCGAGGGCGGCGATCGGGTTGAGCACAGCCGCGCCCCCGAGCATCGGGCGCAGCCGCCGCCGCCTCCGCCGCCCGCGCCCGCCGACGAAGGCCGGCCGTCCGCCGCCACGCCCGCGCCCGCGCCGCCGCCGCCGCTCCGGCCGCCGCTGCCGCCGCCGCCGCCGCCGCCATGAGCACCGGCGGCGCCGTCGGCCGCCGCAGGTCGTCGTCGCTGTGCGCGAAAAAGCACAGCGTGCGGCCGCACCCCGGGCCCAGGCGGCACCGCAGCGTGCGGTACCGCAGCGGGTGCAGCCAGAACTCGTTCATGTTGTGGCTGAGCGGGCAGGCGCGCCCGCGCGGGCACGCGGCGCGCGCGCGCATGTCGGGGCAGGGCAGCGGCGCGTAGGAGCAGCGGCGCGGGTCGCGCCGGCGCGCGCGCTCCTTGTAGTGGGCGTAGGGGCACGCGAGCCAGTCGTGCGTGTCGCGGCAGGGGCAAGGGGCGATCTTGTACGAGTACATGACGAATTCGGGGTCGCGGAGGAGCGCCTCGGGCGGGGTGGCCCCCGCGCGCCGGGCCGGCTCGGCGCCGGCCGCCGCGGCCGCCGCGGCGAGGTCGGCGGCGGTGGGCGACGGCGTCGTGGCAGTGGCTGCGGCGGCTGCGGCGGCGGCTGCGGCGGCTGCGGCGGCGATCGTGGCTGCAAAGTCGGCGGTGGCCGCGTCGGCTGCCGGGTCGGCAGGTTCAGCAGCGGCCGGTGGGGGGTTGAGGGGGCTGCCGGCGGACGGAGGGAGGGCGGCAGCGTTGTCGGTTGTCGCCACCGCCGCCGCCGCCGAGCCCGAGGCGGGGGTGCCCGCGCGCAAGGCCCCCGCGCCGCTGCCGCCAGCGGCCAGCAGCGGCGGCGGCGGGGGCGAGGAGGAGCCGAGCGACACAGCCGCGAGCGCGGCGGCGACGATCGCCGCCGCCTCTGCATCTGTGTCGAGCGGGGGCGGCACGGCGGCGTCGGCGGCGGCAGCGTCGGCGGCGGTGGGCGTGGGGGCCTCGGGCGCGGGCGCAGCAGCCGCTGCGGCGTCGGCGGGGGCCGCCGCTGCCTCGGGCGCCGCCGACGCCACACCAGCAGCAGCAGCAGCAGCAGGATCAGAGCAGGCGTTCTCGCCCCCGCCGTCCTTCGGCAAGGGGGGCGCCTGAGCCTGCGGCGGCGGGGCGCCCATGGCTGCTGCTGCTGCTGCGAGGCCCGGCTGGCCCTCGGTGGTGGCGGCGCCGGCGTCGGCGGCGGACTGCGCCGCTGATGGTGCGTCGGCCATTGTGGAAGAAGGGGGGGGAAAAGCCCTCTCACAGACGCCGGCGGCCAGGGAGGAGGGAAAAAGGAATCGAGGAGAGAAGAGGGTATGATTGGCAGGCGGGGCGAGGGTGGGGGGTGGGGGGCGGAGGGGGCGCGGTCGGAGATGGTGCCGTTGGCGCCCGCCGCCGCCACCCAAAAAGAAAGGGGGGGGGGGGGGCAGGCGAGCGAGCGAGGAGGGCGGCGGCCAGCCCTAAAACGTCAGAGTGTGTGGGCGCGCGCCTCCTTCACGGCACGGGTCTGTGCAAAAGTGAGAAGAGGGAGAGGAAGGGACAAGGAGCGCGGGGGGGGGGGGGGTTCTGCCGCTGCTTGTGCCGCCGGTGGCGGGTCGTCGTCGTTGTCGTCGGGCGTTGCGGGCGGGGGGGGGGGGGGGGCAAAGAGCGGGGCGGGGGGGGCGAGGGGATTCGCTATTTGGTGGGGGGGGGGGGCGGGGAGCACAAAAAGGAGTCTAGAAGGACGGCGAGTGAAGGGGCGTCCCCCCGCGCGCGGGGAAAAAGGGAGGGAGGGAGGGAGGGGAGGAGAAAAAAGAGGGGGCGGATGGGTGGGTGGGCGGGGGGGGGGGGGAGGGGGTCGACGGCCCGCGTCGGTCGACGCCCGGCGCCGAGCGCGGTTTGCGTCAACGGGCGGCGGCGCACGACACCGGCGACGCAAGGGACGTCTGATCGCGGAGAGGTGGGGGGGGTTGGAGGAGCTAGCGGCGGCGCGCCGTCATTGCTCGGGCGAAGCGCGTCGTCCTGGCGATCCTCCTCGCTGGATTGGCGGCGAGGACGGGGCCCCTGCGGGCGATTCGGAGGGAGGAGCGTAATGGGGGAGCAGAGGTTGGGTCGGGGTGGGGGCTTGGGGGGATGGGGGAAGCGGAGAGGCAGGCGGCGCGGTGGGCGGGCGAGAGGGGGGGGGGGTCGGCACGCGAAACCAAGGGCTCGATTGGCCGTCGAGGAGGCGGAGATGAGGGGAGGGGGTGGGAGGCGCGGGATGGGGGATTGGCGGTGTTGTGTGTTGTGCTGTGTTACCAAGGGCGGTCGGAGGAGCTGGGTGCTTCTGAAGGGGAGGGGGAGGGGGGGGGGACCTCGGAGGACCAACAGGACTCGGGAGGAGGATGGAGGGGAGACGAGGAGGGGGAGCGCGAGCACGAGCACGAGGGGCCAAGGCCCGCGCTGGCGGGTTCCGAGAGGGGCGCGCGCGCGAAGACGCGGGAGATCTCCGCCGCCGCGGGCTTCGGCGACGGGCGGAGCGACAGGAGGGGCGGGCGATGCGGACCAAGAGCGGGCGCGTCCGAAAAGGACTCGAGCGTGTGGGTGGGAGAGGGGATGGGGCGGTGTTGTTTTGAAGCTTTTTGTTCAACCTCAGGGGTGAAGACACGGACGGGAAGGTTTGCATAGATCACTGCGAGCGTCTGTGTCTGCGCGCGCGCTGTATAAGGGTGTGGGCGTGAGGGGGCGCAGCACGGCGCGGCGCGGCGCGAGGCAACCGGGACGGGGCAGCACCCCGCGGGGCGTCGCCGCCCCTTTTTCCCTTTTTGCTTACGACCGCGGGCCTGCGCCGCGCGCCGCCCGCCGCCGGAAGCGCCGGCGGGAGCCGGCCGATTGGGTCAAAAGATTCGCTCGCCCCGATACCGCGCCGTCGCTGGGACGGGGGCACTGCACGGAGGGGGTGCAGCGGCAAGCCCCGCTTCGGCTCACCCCCCCTCCTCAACCCCTCCGCGAAATAAAAAAGGTCAAAGCGCGTCCGTCTTCTTGCCCCCGCCGCTCTCTGCGGTCGCGCCGCCCGTCTCACTACGGGCCAGTTGTGTGTGAGTTCGCGCTCGTCGCGCCCCAGGCGGGTCGGCGGGCGGCGCGGCGGCGGCGCACGCGGCAGGAGAGCGAGCGAGAGTGCATTGTCGTTTGTCGCGCCGCCGCCGCCACCTGGCGGCGTCGATGCTCGCGCCAATTTAAGACTCGCCCGGCGCGCCGCAGCAACCGCGCGCCACCCGAGGCGACGAGCGTCGGGGCACTGAGCGGCTTGCTGGCTGGTCGAGCGCGCGCGCGAGGTGCGGCTCGATCGGCGGCTCAAGGAGGGACAACAACACGGGCCCAAAACCAAAACATCTCCTTCCCCTTCCCGCAGAAAATAAAAGAGGCGAGTGGTGGACTTTTAGGTGGGAGCGCTGACGCGACTTTCCCCCCTGCTGATTCGCATTCATCCGGACCTCGCGCGTGTTCTGGCTTGAGCGTTGGCGCTGCGTGCGCGCGCGCGCGGCGGCGGGGCGCGCGGCGGCGGGCGGCGCGGCGGCGCCCGCTCGTCGTCGGCCGCGAGGCGTCACGCGCTTAGTGGTGGCCGCCCGGTTGCGCGGCGCAACCAGCGGCGGCGGCTCTGGAGCAGCTGTTGGCGAGCTGCTCGCCGGCCAAGGCGCGCGCCGCCCCGCCGCCCCGTGAGTCGAGTCCGGCGCGCGCGCGCGGCTGTGAGCTCGAGCCGCGACGCGACGGGCGCGGGCGTTGTTTCGGGGGGGGGGTGGTGGCGGACAGCGCGACTGGTTTGTCAACTCTCTCTGCGGACCCCCTCCCCTCTTTGCGACCCCCCCCCCTTTTTTGTTTGGGCGACAGACCGCGGCGGCGCGCGCTCCAATTCCGCGAGACCACTTGCGTTTGATGGATGCGGTAGTTTGAGTGGCGTGCGGCGCGTGCGCACGCGCGCGGCGGCGCGGTGCGGCGGCGCCGCACGCGGCGCCCGCTCGTGCGCGCACGCGTCCGCCTCTCGCGGCCGCCCGCGTCGCGTCGCCGGGTGGCGCGGGCGGGCCCGGGGGGGCGGCATGGCCAACACCTGCTTTTTGCGCGCGGGCCTCTACCGATCGCCGCTACGGCGGGCGCGCGCGGGCGTCAAGAAAGGGGTCCGGTCGGCGCCTCCTGCGCGCGCGCGCGCGTGTCGGGAGGACGGGAGGGGAACTCAGGTGGGGGGGGGGGTGCCTCTTTTTTGGGGGGAGGAGCCATCGCGATTTTTTAGCACCGAAGCTCCGGTGCGGCTGCCGGCGCGCGCCGGCCCGATTCGGCGAGACCACGGGCGCAAGATTCATTCGTTGGCTCGAGCGGCGTGCAACGCACGCGCGCGGCGGCGCGACGCGGCGGCGGCGGCGCCTGCGGGCCCCGCACGCCAGCTGCGTGCCGGTGGGCGCTCGCTGCGCCCGCGCCCGCGCCAGGTGGCGGCGCGAAGGGAGCCCTCCCCCCTCCTGCCCGGAGGGACGGCCCGGCCGCGCGTCCCGCGGCCCCCCGGCGGCAGAGCGGTGTTTTCGATCCGCTGTGTGTGATCGAAGGCGCGCGCGGCACGAGGAGCATGATGGCGAGAGAGAGATTGGGCCAGATTGAGCTTCTTCCCTTCCCTCCCCCCCCCCTTTCCCACCAAAACACCCTCGCGATACTTGAGCACGCTTACCCCCGGCCAGCACAACTGAAATCCGCAAGACCACGGACGCTTCGCGCCTCCCACGTGTTGTTTGGAGTCCTCGTCGTTGGCACGTGCGCGCACGGGGCACGCGCGCGGCGGCGGCGTGTCGCGGCAGGGGCCGCGGCGGGCCGCGGCGCTCTCGCCGCCGCGCCACATGCTCTCGCCCCGTGCCAGTTTTTTTGGGCTGTTGGTTTTGGTTCGAGAGGACCCGTCCTCGGCCCCGTGAACGGCCGAAACTCTCGGCGAGTTATGGCCTGGCATGGAAGCGGTGGCGGGTGGGCGCGGCGGACGCTCCGGGACCGGCTGTCGACGCGCGCGGGGCCGGTGGGCGGGTGGGGAGGGATGAGGCCGCTTCTTCCCACCTCTCTTTTTCTCTTTTCGAGGGCAGCAGCTGTTGTTTGCCGCGCGCGCGCGCACTGCGCTGAAACTCAGCAAGACCACGCGCCGCTTGCGTGCTCTGTCGCTCGAGAGGCGTCGTTTTGAGCGCCTGCGTGCGGCGGGACGGCGGCAGAGCGCGGCGAGCGTCGTCGCCGGCGCGACTTGGATTGTTGTTTTTCTGTGTGCGCGCGAACGTCGCCGCGTTTAGTGAGCCCCTCACGGAACCCCGCCCGCCCCCAAGGGCGGCCGCGCTGGGGCTCGGGGTCGGCTTGGGGTCGGCCAGAGAGAGATACCGGTCTTGAGGAGGCGCGCGGACCGGCAGGCGGACAGGGTTTTATCTGGTTGCACGACTGGCGGGCGGGCAAGAACCCTCCCTCCCTCTTCTCATCCCCCACCCCCAAAATATGGGCGAGTCGAGGATGTGTGGTGATACGCGAGACACTGGGAGGAGGCTTTTTCAGGCAGACCACGCGGCTCTAGTCGCGCGCGCGGCGGCCGCTGGGCGCGGCGGCGCCGTGTGCGGCGGAGCCACTCCTCGCTGCGACATCTCAAGCGACCGACTGCGAGCGACGGCCGGAGCGACGCGAGCGACGCGACGTTGCGACGTCTGCGACGATTCTCCTAGCCCTACATAAGGGCTCCCGGCCTTCCCCTCATATCCCCGTTTGATGCTCAACCCTTTTTCTTTTGTTCTCCTCCCCCACGAATCGATTTTTTCTTCACGGGCGCGTTTCTCCGAGAGCTCTCTCTTGGGGCAGCGTTCGGCGCGCGCACGTGCAAACCAACGAACGCGTCCGTCGCCCCACAACGCGCGCAGGTCGTCGTCCCACCGCCCCTCCCTAACTCGCTCTTCCCCGCGCCCCCCCCCGTGCGCGCGCGCGGGGAGCGGTTTGTTGGGCGTTGGGGAGCGGCCGTGCGACGCCGCAGCGACGATGGGGGGGGGGGGTGAGGAGCGGGGGCCGACGCCGCTCTCGCTCCCGCCTCTCTCTCTCTCCCGCGCGCGGTTCCCTCAAGAGAAAAAAAGGAGGTCGTGGGGCAACACAGCACACAATTAAATATCTATCTTTGATTCCCCTCTAGCCCTTGCGGGTGCCAAAATTTGGGTTGGCCCGTCATAGCTGCCCGAAAAGTAATACCGGCTCGTAACGTCATACCCGAGCATCTTGATCGCGTTGTAGGGCGCATTCCTGGCCTCTGCTTCTTCGTCGGGGTCATCCTCGTGCGCGGCCTCCTCGACGGCGGCGTTGCCGAGTTGCATCCGCAGGTCTTGGTCCTCCTGGTCGGCGGCGTTGGGGTCGTCGTTTGCCGGCGGCGGCTCGCTCTTCACCAGGCCTGCGGGAGCGGCGGGCAGGTGGGGAGGGAAGGGGGGGCTGGGCGGGGCCTGTGCGACGGCCTGCGACTGCGCGACTGCGACGCTCTGCGACGCCCCCCCCTCACCTTTTAGAGCGACTCGACCAAGGCTTTCCAACCAAAGCTGCTCGCGAAGCTGGGCCATGTGCTTGCAGATGGTCCTGCGTACGCGGAGGAGCCTCTGCGCGGGGGGCCGCGGGCGCGCGCACGTTTTCGTCGCGCTGTCCTCGCTGCGGGTGTCCGTCGAGGCTTCTTCCGCCGAGGCGCTCCGCTCGGTGTCCGCGACCGCCTCCATGATATCGCGGGCCATGAGCTCGAGGTGCAGTTGCAGGTCTGCCCTGAACGGCTGAGGGGAGGTGGGCGGGGCAGCCGAGTCGTGACTCGGCGCGTGAGTCGACGACGACGTTTTTTTCTCCATCGGGAGATGGGTTTGCAATCGCGCGCGCGGGGCTCCCGCTGTTGTTGTCGTTGTTGTTGTTGTTGTTGTTGTTGTTGTTGTTGTTGTTGTTGTCGCGGAGTGTGTTCGTGTACGTTTGGTTGAATGAGGGGGGGGGGGGGGTAAATAGTGCTGGGGGAGTGCGCGACGGCAGCGACGTTGCGACGTGCGACGCGACGCGACCGACGTGCGAGCGACTGCGACGGTCGGCCACTAGGAGTGCGGCGGAGCGTGGCGGCGGCAAGCGCAACCGCCGCCGCCGTCGTCATTGCGGTCGCGGCGGCGGGAATCACGACGACCATGACGACGACGCTCCGCGCGCACGCACATCTCGTCATCTCGGGCATCATATCGTCGTCGTCGTCCGCCTGGCGGGCGGGCGGGCGGGCGCGTCCGCGTCCCGTCACCCGAGCAGGTCGATGTCCTGGTAGGCGTCGTGCTCGAGCCGGATCGGCGACGTCTCCCGGGCGCCACCGCCGTCGCCGCCGCGGCCGCGCCGCCGCCGCCGCGGCGGCGGCACCGCGCGGGCCGCCTCGGCCGCCGAGCGCAGCAGCAGCGCGGCGCGGTGGAGCGCGGGCGCGGGCGCCGCGCCGGCCGTCGCGGCGGCCAGCGCCCGCGCCACGGCCGCGCGCGCCTCGCGCGGCCCACCGCCGTCCCAGGGCGCGCGCCACTGGCCCCACGCGGCCGCGGCCTGCACGCGCGCGACGGCGTACGCCCAACGCGCGCCGCCCACCACGGACAGCGCCTCGGCCGCGCGCAGCGCCTCGGCCGACGCCGCTGCCGCGCCCCACGCCGCGCCGCGCCGCATGGGCGCTTTTGCTGCTGCTCTTGGCGCCGCCCGCCCGCAGTCGCCCTCCTCGACCTCTTCAAAATCCTCATCATCATCACCATCACCATCTTCCTCCTCATACTCATCATCCTCCATGGCCAAGCGCATGGTCTCTGCCCACGCGCCGAGGTAGGCCGCGAGACGCGCATCGATGGCCGCGGCGCCGTCCTCTTCCTCGCGCTCGCCCCCTGCTGCCGCCCCCGCCGCCGCCCCCGCCGACGCCGCCAGCGCCAGGTCCGCCCGCGCCCCCGCGGCTGCCGCCAGCAGGTCCAGCGCCGAGTGCATGGCCCCCGAGGCCCACACGTACCGCGCGCACGCCACGGCGTCGCGCGGCAGCATCGCGGGCGCCCCCCGCATCGACCGGTGCGCCCCGCCCAGCAGCGCCAGCGCGGGCGGGCAGCATGAGAGCCGCTCGGCAAAGTGCGCCGCCAGCTCGCGCGCGTCGAGGCCGCTGGCGTGCGCGCCCAGGGACGGGTGGGAGGACATGGCGCGGCGGGCGGCGAGGACGAGCTGGAGGGCGTGGCCGGTCTCGTGCAGGAGGGCGCGCAGGCCAAAGGGCCCGCGGAGCAGGGCGGCGGAGGACGAGGAGGACGACGAGGAGGAGGAGGGCGGCGAGGGGCGATGACGGGTCGGCCGCCGCCGCCCATTGGGCCCGCCGGGGCCCCAGCGAGGGTCGTCGTCTTCGTCGTCGTCATCATATTCACTCTCGTCCTCGTCGTAGGCGTCCAGGGGCAGGCGCATCACGGCCAGCGGCAGGGAAGCGCGCGGGCCGTGTCCTTGCGCTGCCGCCGCGGGGGCGGGCCGCTCGCCGTCGCGAGCACCGCCTCCGCCACCCCCAAGCCGCAGCAGCGACGTGAAGGGGAAGCCGCCGGGGGGGGTGACCTCGACGAGCACGTGGCCCGCGAGCACCCAGGGCCCGGACGCACGGGGGCGCCAGTTCACGGCCAGCGCGCGGCGGCGGCGCCAGCTGCCGGGCGGGGCGCCCGTGCCATCGTCGGCGGCGGCGTCGTCCGAGCCGTCGTCGTCGGCGTCGGCGTCGGCAGCAGCAGCAGCAGCCCCCGAAGCAGCAGCCCCCAAAGCAGCGAGCGGCACGAGCTCGAGCCTCAGGACGCCCGGGAACGCCCCGGCCACCAACCGCGGCAAGCCCTGCTCCACGATGTCCGGGAGCGCGAAGAAGGGCGCGAAGCTGCTCTGCCACGCGACGCGCCCGCGCGACGAGCCGGCCATCCGCCGCCGCCCGCCCGCGCCCGCGTCGTCGCCCGCGGCCGCCTCGGCGGCCAGCGCCGCCGCCGCCCAGTCGCGGTCCCACGGCGCCAAAGGCGGCGGGCGCGCGAGGGACGACACCGCACGCCGCCGGCCCGCGGCCAGCCACGCCATGTCGGCGAGCGCGGCGCGCGCGACGGGCGCGACGCCGCGCGCGAGGTCGCGCAAAAAGGCGTCGGCAGCCGCGGCCGAGGCAGGGAGCGCGGCATCGAGCGCGGCGGCCGCGTGCGCGCCGTGGCTGCTGCCGCTGCTGCTGCTGCTGCTGCTGCTGCTGCTGCTGCTGCTGCTGCTGCTGCTACCGTCGCTGCTCCCATCCGCCCCTGCGCTACCTCCCCCGCCAAACCCGCGCGCGGCCGCCAGCGCCGCGCGCGCCTCGGCCAGCGGGCCCGCCGCCACCGACAGCAGCGCACGCACGCGCTTGCGCACGCCCGAGGCGCGCGCGGCGCGGCGGACGCCCGCGTCGTCGTGGTGCTGCGTGAGGAGGAGCGCGACGTCGCGCGTGAGGCGCAGGGCGCACAGGTCGGTGGCGGCAGTGGGGGGAGTAGGAGGCGTCGGGGCCGCCGCCGAAGAAGAAGAAGAGGGGGCCGACGGCGGCAGCAGCAGCAGGCCGGCTGGGGCGGCAGGCGGCGGCGGCGGCTTGGCGGGGCAAGGCGGCGGCGGCACCAGCACCGCGTCGACGCGCGCCGGCGCTGTCACGAAGGCGAGCGGGGGCTCGCGCGCCAGCGCGGCGCGCAGCCACGCGGCCTGCGCCCGCAGCTCCTCCGAGGGGGACGAGCCGCAGTCCCCGCCGCCGCTGCCCCCGCCGCCGCTGCCCCCGCCGCCGTCGGCCACCGCCACCGCCGCCTCGTCCGTCCGCTGCAGCAGCGCCTCGGCCGCCGCGCGCGAGATGTCGACGAGCCCGCTGAAGCGTGCGAGGCGGCCGTCGAACTCGGCCGCGCCCGCGGGCGGCGGTCGCTGCTCTCGCCGGCCGGCGCTGTCGCCGTTGCCGCTGCTGCTGCTGCCGCCCGAGGCCGCCGCCGCCGCCCCCGCATCTCCCGCCCGCGCCTCCCCCTCCCCCTCCTCCTCCTCCCAGAGCTCCACGAGCGCGCTGTTGGCCAGGCAGCGGACCGCCTCAGACCCGCCTGGGTCGGCCTCCCGCTCGGCCGGCTCGCGCAGCGCCCAGACACCCTCGTCGCCCGAGGACAGCCCCGCGTCGCGCAGCGCGCGCTCGGCCATCGCCGCCTGCCCGCGCAGCAGCAGCAGCACGGGCGTCGGCGCCCCCCTCACGTCGGCCGCGATGGCGCCGAGCGCGGCCGCGCAGCCGTCGCAGCGCCGCTCGGCGGCGAGCTGGGGGCCGGCGGCGCCGACGGCCGGGTCGCGGGACGCGCACAGGCGCAGCTGGTGGCGCAAGACCATGGTGCGCGGGTGCGGGGCGAGGGCGCCGGCGGCGGCGGCAGCGGCGGCAGCAGCGGCGTCGCCTTCGCCCTCGCCCTCGTCCTCACCCTCGTCCTCGTACAGGCGCGCCTCGCCGGTGCCGTCGCCGGGCGGCAAACGCAGCATCATCGCGTCCGACAGGGCGTCGAGCGCCGCGTTGGCCGCGCGCAGGCGCGGCAGCCACTGCTCGGGCGACCAAGGGGCGCTGCTTTTGCTGCTGCTGCTGCTGCTGCCGGCCAAAGCCTCGCCCTCGCCCTCGCCCTCGGCCTCGGCCTCAGCGGCGGCCGCCGCCGCCACCCACCACTCCGCCGCCGCGAGCAGGGCGCGCCGCACGCGCGAGGCGCCGTACACGCGCCGCGCGGACTCTCGGCGCGCGCCGTCGACCACGGCCGCGGCCGCGGCGCGGACGGACGCAGTGCTGCTGGTGCTGCGCGGTGGCGGCGGGTTGGCGGCGGGGGCCTCTTCTCGTTGTCCTCCCTCCTCCTCCTCCTCCGCCGCCGCCGCCGCCCTGCGCCGCCCGACGTAAAAGTCGGCCTGGTGCCGCGCGGGCCTCTCGATCGCCGCGAGCTCGACCTCGTAGTCGCCCAGGGCGCGCAGGAGCGCGTCCACGAGGGGCGGCAAGGCGGCAGAGGAGGAGGAGGAGGGCGGGGCGGAGGCGGCGTCGGCGGTGGTCGCGGCAGCGCCGCCGGCCTCTGCGTCCCCTCCTCGCCTCCTCAGCAGCGCCAGAGCCCGCAGCAGCTCGCCCGCGGCCGCGTGGACGGGCGCCGCGGCCGCGCGCAGGGCCGCGCGCGCGTCCTCGGCGCGGGGCGGGGGCGAGGCGAGAGGGTCGGGGAGAGGAGGCTGCTGGGGCGGCGCGTCGGCCGCCTTGGGGGGCAGCGGCGGCGGGGCGGCCGCTCTGATCGCCGCCGGCGCCGCCGCCGCCGCTGCTGCTGAGTCTTGCTGGCTGGCGGTTCCTGCGGACGAGGAGCGCGCGGTGGCGGTCCCGCCTGTTCTCCTCCTCGTCCTCGGCGGCCAAGATGGAGGAATGGGGCGCGGGTGCGGCGCGGCCGAAGGAACGCGCGGTGGGGGCGCGCGCGTCGCCGCCGCTAGTCGCGGCTCGCCCCGGCCGGCGCTCAGCGGCCGGGCGGCGCGCATGGCGGCCGGAGCGCGTCAAGGACGGGACCAGTACGCGTTCTCGGCGTGTTGTTGTTGCTGCTGCGGCGGCGGTCGCGGCACCATCGCGGGGCGCGAACCAGGGGTGGTGTCGACGGCCTTGGTCTCTGCGCCCTCGCGCGCGCGGCAAAGAGAGAAAGATAGAGCAGAGATGAATCGATATCGATGAATGGATCGCAGGGGGTAGAGAGACGACAATCGGGTTGCGTGTCTGTGTGCGTGTGTGTGTGTGGGTCGAGAGCGAGAGAGACGGGCGTCTTGGCTTGTGATGCCTCTCCCTTCTGTTCCCCCTCTTTGTGCAGCTCTCTCTCTCGAACGGCTCACCAGACGGGCCCTCACAGATACGCTCCACCAGCATCACCTAAAGCAGCGCACAGCAAGGCGCCCGCCGCGCTCACGCACATAAACACAAAACGAAAACCGAACGCGTCCAACACCGACACTCCTCCACCCGCCCCTCTTTCCCTTTGGCGTGCGCGGCGCACGCGCGCGCGCGACCCGCGCAAGGGAACGGACAGAGGCACCGAGGCGCCAGCGCGCGCCTCTGCTCGCATCCCCAAGGCCCTCGAGCGGCCGATCCCCTCTCTCGCAAGGGGGGGATAGCGAGAGACGGTTGTCCCCCCTCATCCTCCCTCCTCCTCCTCCTCCTCTCCACGCCACGATGTCGAGCCTCGACGAGGCCCCGTCAGACTACAGCTACGGCGAGGATGACGACGTCATGTCGGACGAGGACGACGACTACGGCTTCGACACGGACGTCGAGGGCAAGAAGGTGAGGGCAAGAACGTGCAGGGACGCGCGCAAGTGCGTTGCGAGCGCGCGCGCGCTGCGTCGGCGCGCGTCAGCTGGCGGCGGTGGCGCGAGCGCTCAAACCACCCTCCACCCCCCAACACACACACAAACCCCCAAACCAAACCAAAACTAACCAAACAAAACAAAACAAAACAAAACAAAACAAAACAAAACAAAACAAAAACAGCCCCTCTACCGCATCCTGACGCGCGCCGAGGTGGCCGCGCGCCGCGCCGCCGCCTGCGCCGACCTCGCGTCCGTCCTGGGGCTGGCGGCCGAGGACGACGCTGCGCGCGTGCTGCGGCGGTTCGGGTGGGACGCGTCGCGCGCGCAGGACGAGTGGTTCGCGCGCAACGACGAGGTGCGCGCGAGCGTGGGGCTGGCGCTGCCGGCCGAGGCGGCCAGCGACGGCAAGAACAACAGCGACGGCAGCGGCGGCGGCGGCGGCGGCGGCGGCGGAAACAGGGCGGGCGCGGCCGGCGCGGCCAACGCCGGCGCCAGCGGCAGCAGCACCAAGAGCCGCTGCGCCATCTGCTTCGAGAACTTTGAGCCCAAGGACACTCGCGCCGCCGCGTGCGGCCACCCCTTCTGCGAGCCGTGCTGGGCGGGGTACGCCGCGGCCGCCGTGCAGTCGGGCCAGGCCGCGGCGCTCGACCTGCGCTGCCCCATCCCAAAGTGCGGCGCGGCCGCCCCGGGAGCGCTCGTGCGGGCGGTGCTGTCGCCCGAGGACCGCACGCGCTACGACGAATACTGCCTGCGCTCGTACGTGGAGGACAGCCCCTCGATGGCGTGGTGCCCGGGCGCCGGGTGCGAGAACGCGGCGGAGCGGCTCGTGGCGTACGCGTCGGTAGGGACGGCGGCGCCGATGCCGCCGGCGTCGGCGTCGGCGGGGGCGGCGGGAGGAGCAGGAGGAGGAGGTGGAGGAGCAGCAGGCGGCAGCGGCGGCGGCGGTGCCAAGTCGTCGCGTGGCGGGAGCGGAGCAGGAGGAACAACAGCAGCAGCAGCAGCAGCAGGAGCAGCAGCGTCGCCGTCGGCAGCAGTAGCAGCCCTCCGCGGCAGCAGCGGCGGCGGCGGCGGCGGCGGCGCCTCGTCCTCCGCCGCCGCCGCCCCCCTCCACCCGCACGCCGCCGCCCTCGCCGCCGCCGAGGAGCTCGACGCCCTCCCCCCGCGCGGCGCCGCCCCTCTGCCCGACGAGGCCCCGCCCCTCGACGTCCTCTGCTGCCCGCAGCCCCCCGCCAGGGGGTGCGGCGCCGCCTTTTGCCTCACGTGCGGCGAGGAGGCGCACCGCCCCGTCGCGTGCAGCACCGTGCGCGCCTGGCTCGTCAAGAACAGCGCCGAGAGCGAGAACCTCAACTGGATCCTCGCCAACACAAAACCTTGCCCGAAGTGCCACAGGCCCATCGAGAAGAACCAGGGCTGCATGCACATGACGTGCTCGCAGTGCCGCCACGAGTTTTGCTGGCTGTGCAGCGGCGCGTGGGCCGACCACGGCGAGCGCACCGGCGGCTTCTACAACTGCAACCGCTTCGAGGCCGCCCGCCGCGAGGGCGGAGGAACTGGCGGGGGGGCGGGCGGCAACCCGAGCGCGGACGCCGACGCGCGCAGGCGGGAGGCGGCGCGCGCGTCGCTCTCGCGCTACATGCACTACTACGAGCGCTTCGACGCGCACCACCGCGCGAGGACCGCGGCGAAGCGCGACGCAGCGCGCGCGGCGGGCGAGGCGCTCGAGCAGCTCTCCGACCTGACGCGCACGCCCACGTCGCAGCTGCGGTTCATCGCGGACGCGTGGCATCAGGTCGGGGAGTGCCGGCGCGTGCTCAAGTGGACGTACGCGTACGGGTACTACGCGTTCGAGGGAGAGGGCGACAAGAGGTGGGACCCCGAGGGGGCTTTGGCGCGCAGCCGTCAGTTTTTCGAGTTTTTGCAGGGGGACGCGGAGCGGTCGCTCGACCAGCTGCACGAGGTGGTGGAGATGCGGCTGGCGCAGCTGCGCGAGGCGGCATTGGCGGCTGGGGGAGGGGGAGGGGGAGGAGGGGCGAGCGGCGGCGGGGCGGGGGGTGGCGGCGGTGATGGCGGCGGCGGTGATGGCGGCGGGGGCGGCGGCGGAATCCCGACAGAGGCGTTTGCTGAGTTCCGCCGGCGCCTGGTGGGCCTGACCGACGTGACGCGCTCCTTCTTCGAGAAGCTGGTCGCGCAGCTGGAGCGCGGGTTCGGGGGGATGGGCGAGGAGTACGCCGGCGGGCAGCTGGCGCTCGAGGACGGGAGCCAGCAGACCGGCGGCGGCGGTGGCGGAGGGGGGCGGCAAAAAGCCGAGGCGGCGCTCAAGGCGGCGGCGGCGGCGGCGGCGCGCGGGTCTGGCGGCGGCGTTGGCGCTGGCGGCGGCGCCGAGGGCGGCGGCGCGGCGGGCCCCGGGGGCGCGTGGCGCTGCGCCTACTGCACACTCAGCAACTCGAACGCGTCGGCGCGGTCGTGCGAGATGTGCGGCCTCCCGCGCGGCGGCGACGGCGCGGTGGGCGGAGGCGGCGGCGCGGTCGGCCGCTGACGCACGCGCGCGCGCGCACGCCCGACGCCTCTTCGCTCTCCTTCTTCTTCTTTCGGCAAGCAGCATCCTCCTCCTCACCGCTTCATCCCATCATCCATTGCGCACATACGCATCCGCACTCGCCTCTCCCACGACCATTCGCACACACATCGCATTTCGCAGCGCGCGCGCGCGCGCGCCCCTATCCCAAAAGTGCAAGCAAAGAGCCTCTCTCTCTCTCTCGTCCCTCTCTCTCTCTCCTCTCCCGACACTTGACGCGAGCGCGCGCCGCCGCAGACGAACGGTGATGATGGAGCAGGCCTAGAGAGAAACCAACAACGACGAGACCGACCTCATGCTGCTACTGGCGCGCCATTGCCGCTCGGCCGCCGCACCCCCGCAAGCAGCGCGCGGCGGTGGCGGCAAGCCGTCGTCGTCCTCATCCTCCTCGCCCCCGCCTCCTGCCCCCTCGGCCGCCGACGCCAAGAGCGCCCGCCGCGCCGCCCGCGCCGTCCCCATCCGCGTCGTCCACGTCTCCAAGCCGGGCGCCGCGTCGGCAGGGCTCGAGCTCGCGTCCGAGGAGTGGCTCGAGAAGCTCCGGCGCCACGCCCCCGGGTCCGAGGTGGTGGCGGTGCGGCCGACGCAGGGCGGGTCGGCCGACGCCGACGCCGAGCGCGTCCTTAGGCACATCTCCCCGGGCGATCACGTCGTGCTGCTGGACGAGCGGGGGCGTTCGCTCACGTCGCCCGAACTGGCGCGCCTGCTCGCGCGCGCCGGGGACGAGGGGTTCCCGCGGCTGGTATTTTTGGTTGGCGGCGCCTATGGCCACGGCGCCGCCGCGCGCGCGCGGGCCGACGAGAGCGTGCGGCTGAGCGACCTGACGCTCAACCACGCCGTGGCGCGCGTGGTTTTGTTGGAGGCGCTCTACCGGGGATGGGCGATCCTGAGGGGGGATCCCTACCATCACGCTTGACCGGCGGTAAAGAAAGATTACAGGTGTAAGCTCTCTGCTCGCTCTCTCTGGGTCTAGCCGGCTGCGAGCGGGGGCGACAAGCGGCGGGAAAACCATCGGCAAAAGGAGAGGCGTCGCTTTTTCGGTGCTCTCTAGTCAGCCTGATCCCATCCAACCCAAGAGAGCGCGCGCGCTGGCACGACCCGGCGGAGCGCGCGCGGTCGAAGAGGGCAGCAAACTGCGCGCGAGTCGAAAGTGTGACTCTGAGAGGCAGGCTGTGGACTGAGAGTGACCAGCAGTGAGGTCAGTCCACCCGCCCCCTTCCCGCGCCGCGCCCAAGCCGCACTCACGCGCGCCATTCAACCCCAACCTGACACCTTTACTGGCTTGCTTTTCCCCTAAATTGTCCCGCCGACGCGTTTTATGTTGGTAATGAGCCCTCCCGACGTGGCGTTTGGCGGGCGAATCAATTACTCTTTTTTTTTCGTCTCTCTCTCTTTTCTCTATCGAACCCTCACATCTATCCGTTCGCGCCCTCACTCCTCGCTCCTCCACCACAATCGAAACATTATTTCACACACACGCGACGGAGCACAGACAACACAGCGACAATACACACAAACAATAGAACGTTCAAAGCAATCGCCGCGCCTTTGCACATCCGACGAACCCCGAAAAAAGAACCACCGGAAAAAGGAAAGGAGTGACGCGCGAGCCCTGCGCTCTGGAGCCCGAGAGCGTGGCCCCCGCCATGACCGCAGTGTGCGCCTGCGTGCCGCAGGAGCTGTACCCGATGCGTAGCAGCGCGGCCATTGGGCGCGACGACGGCGGCCACAACGGCGGTGGCAACGACGGCGGCGGCCTGGACGATGACAGCCGCGCCGTCGCCGTCGCCGTCGCCGCCGCCGCCGCCGCCGAGCACTACGAAAAGGAGGCTGTCCCCCCCGACGTGCCCGAGGACCAGCGGCAGGAGATGGACCCCGTCCTGGCGGCGGCCGCGGCCTTCTTCGGCGCGGTCTCCGCCAAGGACGACGGACCCCGCGCGCAGCAGCAGCAGCAGCAGCAGCAAACTCAAGCAGCGGCCCCCTTGCCGCCGCCCCCGCCCCCACCCCCGCCCCCGCCCCGGGCCCTCCCCCTGCCGCCCAACCCCTTTGCGTCCGCCGCCGCGCACGTGACCTACCTGCCGGGCCCGGCGCCCTCCCTGTCCCGCACCATGGCGATGGCGGGGATGCAGATGATGTCCATGCCGCACCAGCCGCCGATGATGGCGCACTTTGCGCACGCCGCCTCGGCGCCCGTGGACGGCGCGCCCAGCTTTGGCGCCGCCGACGCGTCGTCGCTCGAGCTCAACCCGGCCTTCCTCGAGCGCATGCGCTCGTCAATGCTCTACGGCAACGCGCCCGGCGGTGGCGGGCTGCCGGTGCCGCTGACGGACCAGCTCTACATCCAGCAGCAGCACCTGCAGCAGCAGCAGTTGCGGCCGCTGCGCCTGCACCAGAGCGTCACGACGGCGGGGCCTTCCTTCGCGAGGCCACCGCCGCCGCCCTACGCCTTTTCGGCGCCGCAGCCCCAGCCGCAGCAGCAGTACCAGCAGCAGCAGCAGCAGCAGCAGCAGCAGCAGCAGCAGCAGCCCCCGAGCTACCACTACCACCCTCTGTTTGCCTCCCCCGCCGACGACGCCAACGACGCCGCCGCCAATCCGCACGGCTCGTCGTCTCCGCTCAAGCGCGGCTGTGAGCCCCCGGCGGCGGCGGCAGCGGCGGCCCCCAGCAGCGCGCTGCGCCAACGGCGCCTCCCCTCCTCCTCGAGCCCCGTGCCGCACCCGCCCCCTTCCGCGCCGCTGCGCCACACGCGCCGCATCTCCTGCCGCACCTACCTGAAGCGCCTCAATGTCACGCAGTTCATGAGCGACCACCTCTTGCCCCAGGCGCCCGGGTCAGCGCGCGCCCCCGGCGCCACCCGCCTGCCCCGCTCGTACGAGCTCTTGTTCAAGGAGGTCGTGACGCTGGTGCTGCTTTCGGGTGCGGAAGGTGGGGGCGGGGGGGAGGATCGCGATGGCGGCGACGTTAACGACGACGAGGAGGAGGACGACGGCGGGAGGGCGCAGCAGCGCCGGCGCACGTCGCCGGAGGACAATGGCGGCTGGCCCTCGTCATCGGCGTCTTTGGCCCGCCTGCAGCGCCGCCAAGTTGGCGCGCCCCCGCCGTCGCCGCAGCCCCGCTGCTCGTCCTTCCCCGTCACTTACGAGGGCGTGCTGTGCGCGTCGCAGCGGCACCTGCGCCTCACGTGCGGGTGGTCCGAGTTTGCGCGCGCCGCGGGCCTGCGCGTGGGCGACAGCGTCGCGTTCGAGCGCCGCTCGGAGAGTCGCCACGTGCTGCACGTGGCGGTCGTGCGGGGCTGCGAGGGCGGGGTTGAGGGTGGCGGTGGCGCCGCTGTCGCTGGCGCCTCGGCCTCGAAGAGGCGGGGGCGCGGCGGCGGCGGCGGCGGCGCGGGCAACGGCTCGGCGTCTCCCCGCAGCAGCGGCGGTGGCGGTGGCGGTGGCGGCGGTGGCGCGGGAGCGGGCGCGCCCGTCGCAGGCGCCGCCGCGCCCGCGCCGATGCAGCGCCCGTGGGACACGTGATCGGTCGACCGACCTCCTCTTGTCCTTGGCCGTGCGTGTGCGCCGTCGCGCGCGCGTCGGCAGACGCGCGCGCGCGCGCCCCCCGCTAGGACCGCCCTTTCTCCTTTTCTGGCGGCCGTCTTTGTGTACTACCTACCCTCTCGGACTTTTTCGCGGGCAAAGAGAGAGCTAGCGCTCGTCAAAAACGTTCGTCGCCCCCCCCCCCACCCACCGTCCCCCGCCCCTCCCTTTTTCTTCTTCTTTTTTGTATTCCACCACGCCTCTCTTTCGAAAAACAGCTAAAACAACAACAGCGACCCTGATAGCGCGCCCTGTGGGAACAAGGCGCGCGCGTGTGTACCTTTTTGTGTAATTTTGAAAAGCATCCGATGTTTGGGCGGCCGATCGCGATCCGGCGGGGGGGGGGTCGGTGTCATTTCTCCGGCAAGGCGGCAAGCGGCGCGGTCGAAAAGAGAACACGAGGCGCTCTCGCCCGCCACACAACACACAACGCGCCGCCACTCACACACTCACTCTCTCCCCGGCACAATACACACACAGAGACACAAGCCACACCCACAGCGAGTGCGCTCGCAAGAGAATTCTTGTGTGTTTTTTTTGCGCGCGCTCCGCCGACGTAAGCGCCGCCGCCGCTTCTCTTTGCTGCCGCCTAAAAAACAAGCAAAATCGTTTGTGTCTTTTCGCGCGCGCCGGCACCGCCGACGACGTCAGAGCCGCCGCGGCTCCTCTTGCTCTCCCCAAAACACAAGCGCAACAAGCAGCCAGCAGCACCCATGGCCGCCACCACCGCTACCGCTGCCAAGCCCAGCGCCTGCCACGGCGCTACCACGATGACGGCCATGATCCGCGCCGATCACGAAGCCATCCGCGCCCTCATCGATGACTTCAAAGAGGCGCAAGGATCTCTCGCCACTTCCTTCCCCGCCGCCGGCTCGGCCCCCGGGCAGGGCGAGGCCAAGGGCGGGCTGGAGCGCATCCTGGCGATCGGGCGCTCCCTCGTGGCCGAGGTCTCTGCCCACGCCTCGTGCGAGGAGCGCCTGCTCTACCCGCTCGTCAAGACCAAGCTCGTCAGCGCGATGTCGCCCGCGCTCGCCGGCGCGACCCCTCTCGGCGGGGGCGGGGTCGGCGTGAGCGGCAACGTCAACGGTGGCGCGGCCGCGGCCGCGGCCGAGCCGTCGCAGCCGCACGGCGACAAGCCGACGCCCGCGCAGCAGCGCGACGCCGAGGCCCTGTACGAGAAGATGCTGGCCGACGACCAGTGCAACAAGGAGGTCCTGCAGTGGCTCGACCGCCGCGTGCCGGGCGAGGTCGAGTGCGCGGCCGAGGGCTGCGCGCGCCCGAAGGGGTCGATCACGGGCGGCGGCGAGCGCGGCGAGTCCGGCCACGCCGCGGCGGGCGGCTGCGGCGACGTCGAGCGCGCGCTCGTCGTGTCGATGATGGCCAAATTCGCCTGCGTCGAGCTCGAGCACATGCAGACGGAGGAGGCGCTCGTGCTGGCGCCACTCGAGGCGCTGCTGACGCCCCAGGAGCAGCAGGACATGGCGGCGGCGTGGCGCAAGGCAAAGGAGGGAGCGCCCGTGCACCCCCACCCGCGCGGGCCCGTGACGGCCGCCGCGACAACCGTGGCGCACCCGGCGGCCGCGGCGGTGGACAAAGCAGCGGCGGCGATGCGCGCGGGCGGGCAGCGCGTGGTGGGGGTGCTGTCGTCGGCGACGGCTGCGGTCGCCCACGCGGCCGGGCGCGACGGCGGCGGTGGTGGTGGTGGTGACGGGCACGCGGCGGCGGCGGCGGCCGCGGGGGCGGAGGCGCCGATGGAGACGAGCAAGTGAGCGAGTTTGTTCGTTTCCTTGAAGAGGAGGAGGAGGAGTTGAGAGACGACGACGGAGCGAGAGCGCACGGCGGCCGCGGCGGCAGTGACGGCGCCTTTTTGCACCCCCCCTTTCCCGCACACGCCTTTCTTCGGCGGTTTGAGAGAGAATGATCGAGCGCACGAGTTGCACACGCAAATATCGGCCCCCCAACTTGGAGAGAGCGGCCGCAAGCAAAAAATTAGAGAGCATGGCTGTAAGCGCCGCCGCCGCAACGAAGCCTCGAGCGCGTCCCCGCCACCGCCGCAGCTCCTCCTCGCGCCCGCCCCACCCGCTCCTGCGCCCGCCGCCGCCGCTCAATTCGCACCCCTTACGGCGCAGCCGCCACCACCACCGGCCGCCCTCCCGACCTCCAACCGCCACCTGCCGCCCCCGCTCCCCTCCCCCTCCCCCGCCCGTCCCCGCCCGTCCCCGCCGCCCTCGTCCTCGTTGCCGTCCTCGTCGCCGTCGTGAAACGAGAAAAACCGCCGCAGCGCCTCCTTGCGCCGCCGGGCGTCCCCCGCGCGCCGCGCCTCGAGCAGCCTCCAGAAGGCCCCGCGCACGGCGCATCCGGCCAGCGAAAGCGCCAGCAGGCCCCCGACGACGCCCGCGGCCGCGGCCTCGCCTTTCGAGCGGGGCTCGACGCGGCCTCCCGCCTGCTCGGCCGCCACCTGGACGCGCCGCTGCAGCTGCGCCTGCAGCTCGAGGCTCCTAGTGACGACGTTCATGAGGGTAGCTGGTGGGGGTGGGGGTGGTGGGGTTGAGGGTGGGGGGAGTGATGGGCTGAGGATGCCTTCTTCTGTTGCCGCGGGGGAGGATGCGGCCGCCGAGCTGCTGTTGTTGCCGCCGGCGTCGTCCCCCGGCGCTGCCTGTGCCGGCTCGGCCACCATCGCCGCCGCCGCCACCTCAAACGACGATCCCTCGCGCTGCTGCTGCTGCTGCTCCCTGTCGGGCGCGTCTGGCCGACCGGGACCCTCTGTTTTTGTTCTTGGTGTTTTGGGGGAGGATGGGGGGGCGGATCAGAGAGAGAGAGCGGGAGAGCGGCGACGGGGGGCGGCGGCGGCAACGGCTCAGTCAACCTCCCCCCCGCCTCCTCCTGTGGGGGGCCTGCCCCCCAACAAATCCTCGCCACCCCCCGCTTCCCAGTCGCACGGCCCGCACCGATCCGCGCCCTAGATGCGCGCGCCACCGGCGCGGCGAGGAGCGCGAGCAGGAGGATCGCCGCGCGCGCGGGCGAGAAGGATGAAGAAGGGCGGCGGCGAGAGCGCAGCCGCTCGCTCACGGCCATTCTCTCGCTGTCGCTCGCGCTGCTGCTGTTTTTAGCGTCCTCGGCGAGAGCGAGAGCGCGCGCGCGTGCGGCGTGGTGATCGTCTCAAACAGGGCCGAGAATACGACTAGAAGTATGTGCTATAAAAAAAGGACAGGGGCGCACAGGCCGCCTCGCCTGTTTTCTAACGGGTCAAGGGGGAGAGTGGAAAACGGGGCGCGCCGAGCGGCGCCCACCACGCCCGCCCTCCCGACTAGGAAACGAAAACCAACCGAACCAACTCAAGGAGGGGCCGCGCCACCACCGTCCGCCATGAACGCGTCCTTCTGCTGCGCCTCCTCCTCCTGCTGCTGCTGCTGCTGGCGGCGCAGTTCGGCGGCCAGCAGTCCGCCGCCGCCGCCGGCCGCGGCGGCCGGCTCGGGCGCCAAGGGCGGCGCAACGGCAGCAGCAGCGGCGTTGGCGGCGGCCCCACCACTGCTGCCCGCGGAGAAGCCGACCTGCACGGTCGGGGCGTCGGTGGAGTGGTACAGGCCGTGCGCCTGCTGCTGCTGGTGGTGCTGCGCCGCGGCAGCCTGCGCCGCTGCTGCCGCCGCCGCCGCCGCCGCTGCAGCAGCCGCAGCGGCCGCGGCTGCCGTCGCGCCGCCCCCGCCGCCGCCACCACCACCACCACCACCCCCCGCACCCCCCATCCGCCCATAGCTGCTGCCGAGGGGCGGGCGGCCGCGCAGCGAGGCCGACATGGGGGTGGTCCCGAAGCCGCCCGCGCCGGTGGCGCTCCCGGCCTGGGCGCGCCGCCAGCGGTCCTGCAGCGCGCTCGCCTGCTGCTGCTGCTGCTGCTGGAGGGCGGCCGCTGCCGCTGCCGCCGCCGCTGCTGCCGCCGCCGCCGCCGCCCTCGATCCGCCGCTCGGCTCGGGGGCCCCACCCATGGGCCGCAAAAACAGCTGCTGCTGCTGCGGGAGCGACTGCGGGAACATCATGCCCGCGCCGGGCCCGCTGCCCGCCCCGCCGCCGCCCATGCCGCCCATGCCGCCCATGCCGCCGCCGCCTGCACCCGAGCGCCCGCGCACGGCCGCCGCCGCCGCTGCTGCCGCCGCGGCCGCGGCCGCGGCCGCCGACGCCGACGCGGGCGACTGCCCGTACGCGGCGCCCAGGTGCGGCCCCGGCGGGGGCGGCTGGTGGTAGCGGCTGGCGCCGTAGCTCGAGCCGTACAGGTGCTGCTGCTGCTGCTGCTGGTGGTGGTGCTGCTGCTGCATGTAGACGGCCGCCGCGCCGCCGCCGCCGCCGCCGCCGCCCGCGCTCACGCCCATCCCGCCGCCGCCCCCGGCGCCGCCGCCGCTCCCGAGGCTCGAGCCGAGCTGGTGCAGCGCGGCCATGGCGACCGCGTGCGCGTGCGCGTGGGCGGCGGCCGAGACGCCCGGGGGCGGGTGCTGCTGCTGCTGATGGTGATGATGAGCGAGGACGGGCTGCGAGGCGGCGGCGGAGGCGGCGCCACCGCTGCTCGCGGCGGCGGCCGCCGCGGCTGCCGCTGCGGCCGCGGCCGCCGCCGCCACTGCCGCCTGCTGCTGCTGCTGCTGCTGCTGCTGCTGCTGCTGCTGGGCCTGCTGCGGCTGCATTTGCTGCTGCTGCTGCACCTGCTGCTGCTGCTGTGCGCCCGGCGGCAGCCAAGCCTGCGGCTGCGGCTGAAGGCGCTGCTGCTGCTGCTGATGCGAGGGCCTCGCCCCCACCCCGCCGCCGCCGCCGCCGCGCCCCGGCGGCGCCAGCGGCTGCACCGCCGGCTGCGCCGGCGCCGACGCCGACAGCATCCCGCTGCCCGGCACGAGTGGCGCGGGAGCCACCGCCAGCGGGCCCAGGCGCCGCAGCACCGCCGCGGCTCCCCCACCCACAGACACGGCGTCGGCGGGCGGCTGAAAGGGGCCCGAAAAGGGCGCGCCCGTGATGAAGGGGTGGGCCGCCGCCTGGCGGGGCGACCAGCGCGTCTCCGGGTTGGGGTCCAGCGCGCCGAGCAGCAGGTCGATGAGCGCCTCGCGCCCGCGCATCTCCCGGCGCGCGTCCGACTCGGACAGGCCCGCGCGCACGGGATAGCCCGCGATGACATCGGCCAGACGCGCGGCGGGGAAGTAGCGCTTGCCGCGCGCGGCGCTGCCGGCGCCGTGGCGCGACTCGAACTCGTGCGCGGTGAGGAGACGCCACCCGGGCGGGCCCGCCGCGCTGCTGCTGCTGGCGGCGGCCGCCGGCAGGGGCGGGGTCGGGGAGGCCGAGGCCCCTCCGGAGGCCGAGGCGGAGGCGACGGCGGCGGCGGCGGTGGCGGCGCTGCCGCCGCTCGTGCTGGCAGCACCGGCCGCTGCTGCGGCGGCGGCCGAGGCGTCGGCGCCACCCGCCCCGGCCTCACCACCCGCCCCAGCCCACGGCGCGTAAAACTTGGTCGCGTGCTTGGCCCCCGCCAGGAGCGACGCAGGAGGGGGGCCCACGCACTCGTGCACGCGCGACAGGAGGTCGTGCTCCGACGCGCCCGGAAACAAGGGCAGCCCCAAAAACAGCTCGGCCGCTACGCAGCCGAACGACCACATGTCGATCGGCGGGCCGTAGGGGTGCCCCAGCACAACCTCTGGCGACCGATAGAACCTCGACTGGATGTACGAGTAGACCGTCCTGCGCTCGAAGCACGCGCTCCCAAAGTCGATCAACGTGATGCGGCCCTGGGCGGCGGCGGTCGAGCCGGGCGGACCCCCCAAGAGGATGTTTTCGGGCTTTAGGTCGCAGTGCACGACGGCGGCGTCGCGGAGGACGGCGAGCGCGTCGAGGAGCTGCGCGCAAAAGAGGCGCAGCAAGGGCAGGGAGAGGCCGCGGAAGCCGTTGCGCTTGAGGAGCTCGAAGAGGTTGACCCCCAGGCGCTCGAAGGAGAGGCAGAGGTGGCGGCGGTGGAGGAAGGCGTCCTCGAGGCGCACGATGTTGGGCGGGGGGCGGGGCGGCGCGGGCAGGGGGGCGGAGGGGTCGTCGGCGTCGGCGGCGTTGGCGTTGGCATTGGCGTTGCCGCCGTTAGCCGCCGCCGCCGCGAGCGCCTCGCAGCGCGCGTTCAGGAGCTGCAGAACGCCCACCTCGACGCGCGCCTGGTGGTAGTACGCCGGCTGGTTCTTGATCACCTTCACCGCCATCACGCGCCCGGGCGCCGGGTGTGGCGGGGGCGGGGCGCCCGCTGCCGCGGCCGCGGCGCGCGTGCGTGCCGCGGCGCCGGTGGGCTCCTCCTCCACCGCGCACGCCACCACCTGACCAAACGTCCCGGCCCCCAGCAGGTCGAGCACGACGTAGCGCGTGCCCGTGGCCGTGTTGGTCAGGGCGTCGCCGACCGTCAGGATGAGGTCGCTGGCGGCGTTGTCCCACCCCTCGTTGCGCACGCCCGCCGCAGGGTGCGTGAGGACGCGCCGCGGCGGCGGGGCCGTGGCCGGGGGGGGCGGCTGTTGCTGCGGGGGGACGGCGGGGGCGGGGGCAGGGGCCTGGGCGGCGGCGGCGAGCGACGACGGCGGCTGCGCCTGCTGCTGCTGCTGCTGCGTCTGCGCGACGGGCGGCGGGGGCGCCATGTGGTGCGCGGGGGCCGTCGACGCCAGAGGGGGCTGCTGCTGCTTCTGCTGCTGCTGCTGCGGCGGGGGCTGCTGCGGCGGCGGCTGCGCGGCCTCCGCCTCGGACGGAGGCCTGGGCTCGGAGGCGGCGCCCGCGCGCGAGGGCGGGGCCATCGCCTGCTGCATGAGGCTCGTGAGCCCCCCCGCCGCGGGCTTGCGGGCGGCGGCGGTAGCAGGAGGAGGGGCCGCGGCGGCGGTCGTCGTCGCCGCGGCTGCCGCAGCAGCAGCAGCAGCAGCAGCGGCCACGGCCGCCGCCGCTGTGCCGCCCACTGCTGCGCCCGCTGCTGCTCCGCCCATGGACATGGACATGGGGTCGTCGAAGGACGTGCGGCGGCGGCACGCGGAGAAGGCCCGGCGGGCGGGCGGGCCGCCGCTGGCGCCGGCGCCGCCGCCCTCGGCGGCGGCGGCCTCGTCGCCGCCGCTGCCGCCGCTGCCCCCCCGCTCCTGCCCTGCTGCTCCTCCTCCTCTTGACGGCGGCCGCTGCTGCTGCTGAAGCTGCTGCTGCGGCGGCGGCAGTTGCTGCCCGCCATACCCCTCGTCGGCAAGGAGAAGCTTGCTGCTCTTGGTCAGCGCCAGCGACCCCTCCCGCCCCGCCGCCATCGACACGCGCCGGCTGGCGCTGCCCTCGTCCTCGTCGTTGGTGGTATTGTTGTTGTTGTTGGCCGCCGGCGTCGCCGCCGTGGCGGTCGCGGGCACCGCGCCGCTCGCCTGCGGCGTCAGCAGCGGCGGAGGGGCCTGCGCGGCGTCCTCCTCCT
This sequence comes from Mychonastes homosphaera, assembly GCA_009193075.1. Lineage (NCBI taxonomy): Eukaryota > Viridiplantae > Chlorophyta > Chlorophyceae > Sphaeropleales > Mychonastaceae > Mychonastes > Mychonastes homosphaera. The sequence goes on from VXJC01000010.1 coordinate 883,471, forward strand.
CACGGCTGTCGTCGTCCTCGCCGTCCGCGGCCGCCTCCTGCGCTGCCATCGCCGCCATCGCCGCGGCCGCGGCCGCCGCCAGCGACGGCCCGAGCGCCACGCCAGCAGCGGCGGGGCCTGCGGGGGCAGCAGCGGCGGCGGCAGTTCCGGGCCCACCAGGCGAGGCGTCGGCCACGCTGCGCCTCCGCGGGTGCGCCTGCGAGGAGGACCGCCGCGCTGACCCGGGGCCGCCGTTGCCGCCGTTGCCGCCAGCGGCCAAGCCTCCTCCGGCGCCGACGCTGACACTCATCGGCGAGGGCGGCCCGCCGCCGCCGGCGCCGCCGCCGCCCGTGTGGCTGACGCGGACGGGGGGCACAAAGGCGGCCGCATCGGCGGGGGGGGCCACAGGGCCGCCCGCCGCCGGCCGGCCGGCCGCGAGCAGGAGCGTGCCTGAGCTGCCGCCGCCGCCGGCGAGCGGGGCGTTGGTCGCCGCCATTGCTCCTGATGCCGCTCCTGCCGCCGCCGCTGCCGCTGCCGCGGCCGCGGCCGCTGCGGCCGCGCCGTTGCCCCCGCCGCTGCTGGCCCAGCTGCGGCAGCTCCCGGGCGTCGCGCTGCGCATCATCGAGTGGTCGCGCTGCAGGCGCTTGGCCGGCGACTGCAGCAGGTGCAAGCCCTCCCCGCTGCCCGCGTTTTGCGACGCCGCGTAAAACGGCCCCCCTCCGCCGCCGCCCTGCTGCTGCTGGTGGTGCTGGTGGTGCTGGCCGTCGGCGGCGAGCGCCTCGCTGCTGCCGCCCGCACCGTCCATGATGGATACCTGCAGGGGCACGGGCGGGTTGCGCTTGCCCGCGGACGAGGGCGGGCGCATCGGCGACAGGGCCGGCGCCGGCGCCGGCGGCGCGAGCGGCGTCAGGCGGCCGCTGCCCTGCGGGGCGAGGCCCAGCAGCGGCAGCGAGGGGTCGGAGCCGCCGCTGGCGCCGCCAGCCGAGGGTATCCGGGGCGGCGGCGGGGGCTGCTGCTGTTGTTGGTGGGCCGCGGGCCGCGAGCTGGCCGCGTCCAAGGGCGGCGGGGTGGTGCCGGCCGTCGCCATCGTCGCCGTCGGCGCGGGCAGGGGGGCAGAGGGAGGAGGAGGCACGGCCTCCGCGGTGGCAGTGGCCTCCATCGCCACGTCCTCTTGGGCCCAGGGCGCCGCCGCGCCGCGCGCGTCGTCGTCGGTGGCCTCGTCCATTAGGGCAAAATGGGGGAGAGGGCAAAAGGGTCGAGGAGCAACGGCGCCGAACGCCCTAGCGCCGACGCTTGCGCCGCGCTCGCTGGCTCGCTCGCTCTCGAGCGCTCGCCCTCCTCACGCCTCTCTCACGCGCGCGCGGGCCGCGATCCCCGACTCGGGCGGGCCCAATTCAAAGCGCGTCCATCGGGGGCGCGCTGTCGGCGGGGCTGTTGCGTGCTTCGGGGGGGTTGGGGAGGGGAAAGGAGAGGGGCGCGGGTGCTCTCCCTCTTTTCACCCCCCGTGGGGTTGGTTTCCCTCTCTCTCTCTCTCGTTCGCGCGCGCGCGCGCTCTCGGTGTACGGCCGAGCTCTGCTTCTCCTCCGCGCGCTACGTCAGCAGCTGCGCAGACAGGTGCCAGCGCTCTCGGCGCGCACGGGCCGGGCAGTACCGCGCGCGAGAGGGAGAATGTGGGGGAGACGCGCGTTTGAGCGTTTTGGAGGGGGAGAGAGGAGCCAGTCTCTCCGCGCGCGCGAGGGGGAGACAAACAGGAGCAAGTGGGGAGCAGGAGCGTTCGTAGAAACGGGCGTGTGTGCGTGTGCGTTGGAAAATTGAGTCGACGCGCGGGAGGGCATGGGTCTTTGGGGAGCGCGGGAGAGCGCGCGTGCGCGGAGGTCGTTTTTTCGTTTTGCGATCCGCGCGGCGCGCGCGCGGGAGCGGGCGGAGCGATGCCGCGGCGGTGCCGCGAGCACGGGGCAACCGCCAACCGCCGCTGCTGACTATAGAGGGCCCGTGTGGGGATGGGGGGGCCTTTCCCCTGATCGTGCGTGCGTGTGCGTTTTTCACAAGAGGTGCGGGTGCGAATGATGCTCTGGTTTTTCTAGTGTTGCTCTGAGAGCAATGCTCTCCAAAGGCCGTCGGGGGGCGGCGATCGCGCCCCGCTCGCGTCGCCTCCTCGTCCTCCTCCTCCTCCCCTCACAGCGCCCCGTAGCTCTGCGCCTCCTCGAGCGTCGGGCCGCGCGGCTCGGCGCCGCCGCCGCCGCTCACCATCCCCCCGTCCTCCCCGCCGACAGCGCCGGCCTCGTCGTCGGCCCCGGGCACCGCCGCGGGTGTGCCGGGAAGCTCCTCCTCATCGCCGCCGCCGCCGTTTCCGCCGTTGCCGCCGAAGCCGCCGCCGACCTCAAAGCCAGCAAAGCTGCCGCCGGGCCCCGCCGCCGCTGCCGCTGCTGCTCGGCCAGAGGGGCCGCGGCGCGGGCCCGCCTCCTCCTCTTCCTCCTCGTCGTCGTCGGCGCCGGCGCCAAAGGCCTCGGCCATCGTGGCGGCCTGCAGCGAGAGCGTCGGCGGGGGGGCGGCAGCAGAGGCGGGGGCGGCGGCAGAGGCGGGGGCGGGGGCGGCGGCCGGCCGAGGCGGCGGCCGCCCGACCGTCGCGCCCTCGTCGCCGTAGCCGCGCCACATGGGGTCGTCGTCGTCGCGCGAGGGCGGCGCCTGCTGCTGCTGCTGCTGCTGCTGGCGCGCGGGCGCGGGCGCGGGCGCCGGGCGGCGGACCGTGCTCGCGCCCCCTCCCCTGATGCTGCTGCCGCCGGCCCCGAGCAGCAGCGGCGTCGCCCCTCCTCCGCCTCCGCCTCCCCCTCCCGCGCCGCTGCCGTCCTGCTGCCCCCCGCCGCCCGCCCCGTCGTCCGCCGAGGGCACGTCCATCGGCGCCTGGCTCTCCATCAGCGTCGCCAGCACGAGCTCGGCCGTGTAGCGCAGGCCGCTGTCGTCGGCGCCGCCGCCGTGGCCGCCCCCGCCCCCGCCCCCGCCGCCCGCCGCGTGCGGCAGCGCCACGGGCTCGAGCAGCAGCGGCGCGCCCGCGCTCTCCATGCGGATGGACAGGCCCGCCTGTAGGTCCTCGACCAAGGGGAGGAGCGCGCGCATGTCGCGCGCGTTGAACGTCACGTCGCTGCACCCCTGCTGCTGCTGTTGTTGTTGCTGCTGCTGTCCCTGCCCGCCGCCCCCGGCCGCCGCCGCCGCCGCCGCCGCCGCCGCCGCCGCCGCCGCGTCGTGCCGAAACGACACGATCCCGTCGCGCCCGAGCCGCACCGACGTGCGCAGCGCCTCCATGGCCCCCCGGCGGCTCGGGTCCAAGAAGGTCTGCAGCTGCACGTCGCCCACGGCCGCCGCCGCGGCGGCGCGCTGCTTGGAGGGGCCGGCGCCCGAGCGCGCGGCCGCGGCCGCCGCGCCGCGCGCGCAGGGGGGGCGGACCAGGAGGGTGAGTTCCTCGACCGTGGGCTGGAAGGACGCGAGGGCGCGCGAGAAGGCGGAGGCCTCGACGACGACGGCCGTCGGGTAGGCATCGCGCTCGACCGTCGCCTGCAGCACCTCGGTGTCCGTGGCGGGCGAGCGGTAGCGCTTGCTCAGGCCCGCGCCGCCGCTGCTGTTTCCGAAGCCGCCGCCGTGCCGCCCGCCGCCAAAGCCCCCTCCTCCCCCTCCTCCTCCTCCCCCGGGCCCGTCGTCGCACTGCACCGTCACCGTCAGCCACACCGACGCCGAGGGGGCATCCCGGCCCCCGTTACCACCTGCACTGCTGCCCGGGGCGGGAGAGGGGGCGGCCGCCGAAGACGAGGGCCCCAGCTCGACGCTGACGGCGGCCGCGCGCCCCGAGCGCAGCGCGGCGAGGAGGTCCTTTGCCGGGACGCCCGCCTGCACTACGGGGGCGCCGAGGGTGGAGAAGGAGGCGAAGAAGGAGGCCGGGAGGGTGACGGCCATGAAGGCGGAGCGCGCGGGGTTGATGGCGCGCAGGGCGAGCTGTGTGGTATTTTTTTTTTGGCGGTTTTGGGGTTGTGGGTGTTGTTTCGTGGGTCCGGGGGTGTTTTCCGGGCGGCGGCGGCGGCAGCGGCAGAGCGCGATGGGCGCGCCGGCGATCGGCGGCCGCGGATCATACCCCATCCGCTTCATCCACTCACCCTCTCCGGCACCGCCTCGACCAGGAGCTCGGGGCCTGTTTTTGGGTTTGTGGGTGGTTTGGGGGTTGTGAGCGTGTTGGCGTGTGGGCGGACGAGCGCGCGGAGCCGGCGGCGGCAGGAGCAGCAGCGCCGGCGCAGCGTGCGAACGTCTTCAACCGCAACACGCACCGATCGCGGCGAGGCAGCGGATGATGTGCTTGAACTCGCGCACGGGCTTGGCGCCCGACAGCCGGAACCGCAGGGACATGGTTTCGGGGGCGGGCGAGCGCGCGCGCCGCCCGCACGCGGGCGCGGAAAGGGGAAGAGGGCGACAGCAGCTGTCCTCCTGGCGCTGTTTCGACTTGGTGGTTTCGCGCGCGGGGCGACGGAGAGAGAGGGTGGGGCTAGAGGCGCGCGCGTAGGGACAGAGAGTTGTGCTAGTGCTGGGTATGCCGCGAAAGAGGGCGGGCGGGGAAATGAAAGGGAAAGAAAAAGCAAGCGCGAACGGTGATGGCGCGAGGCGGGGACGCCGCGTTTTGGGGCGCGGGGCGCGTCGAACGGAGCCTTCTTTCTTGAAGAGCCGCGCGCGCGACCCAACTCCCTCTCTCTCTCTCCTCACCAAAACGCGCGGCACACAACACAGCGCCCACACACACCAAGCCCTCGAAACGCGTCTCCCAGAGGCAACACACGGCCGAGACGAAAAGACAAGAAGAATCGCGCGAGTGCAGGTGACGCGACCGCCGCCGCCGCCGAACCGCCCAAAAAACAACCACCACCTGACGACGACGAGATGCGCGCCGCCCTCGTCCTCTCGCACGCGCGCCGCGCCGCGCTCGCGGCCGCTGCCAGCCCCCACGGCCCGCGCGCCGCCGTCCCCGCCGCCGCGCGCCTCGTCGTCGCCGCCCCCTCGCCGACGCCTCGCTCCCCCCGCAACAACAACGTCGCCGCCGCCGCCGCGTCCTTCTCCAGCGGCCCCGACTACGGCAGCGCGCAGCCGCCGGCCCCGGAGTCCTCGCCCGCCCCGCACGTCGACGAGGCCAAGCGCCACGCGCGCCGCGGCGCCGAGCACGGCAAGGAGGCGGCCGAGGAGGTTGGCGGCGCGCTGGGCCAAGTGGCCGACGATGCCAAGGAGGCCGCGAGCGAGCCCAAGGGGAGCGCCAAGGGCCGCGTGAACGTCGCGGCCGAGGGCGAGCGCGACGTCGCCTCGGAGGCTGCGGGCGAGGCCAAGGAGACGGCGGGCGAGGCCAAGGATCGCGCCAAGGAGGGCGCTGAGGACGCCGCCGACAAGGTCCGCGGCGCTGCGGCCGAGGCGGCGCGCCGCGTCAAGGCGGCGGCGCACGACGCGGCCGAGCGCCTCAAGGGGCACTGAAGAAGAGTCCAGGGGGTTGAGATGAGATGAGAGCATGAGAGAGAGAGAGCGCAATTTTTTTCTCCCCGCGCATTTCCCGTCGGGTTGCTGCCGTCGATCGCGCGCGGCGCCGGGAACAAGAAGAGGCGTCGGCACGCGCACTCGCACGCACAGAGAGAGAGAGTCAGAGTTTAACACGCACACACGCACACATCACGCCTCCAGCCCCTCCGTCCTGCTCAAGCTGATCGTCTTCTCTCGGTTCCTCAAGCGACGACCGCGCACGCACGAAAACAGACGCGACATCCAGCCCTGTTGGAGAACGCGCGCGCCGCGCGCGCGCCCCTCCCTCTCTTGAAACCAATCAGAACACGCACGATCCAACGATGCAGCCCGCGTCGGGCGCGCTGGGGTCCCCGCCGGCGCCCAAGCACCCCATCGCGTTCATCTTCCACTGGGCGTTCAAGGTGAGAAGACGGACGCCGCTCTCGCACGCGTGCGCGACGCCGCCGCCGCCGACGCCCCCCGCCGCGCGCTAACCCGCCACGCCTCTCCCCCCCCCCCAAACAACCCCAACAGATCGCCGCCATCGTCTTCTACGTCCTCTGCGAGGCCCTCAACCGCAACTCCTTCGTCACCAACTTTGTCGTGTGCGTCGTCCTCCTCGCCGCCGACTTCTGGACCACGAAGAACGTCACGGGCCGCCTGCTCGTCGGCCTGCGCTGGTGGAACGACGTCTCGCCCGACGGCTCCGGGTCCGAGTGGCGCTTCGAGTCGCTCTCGGAGAACCAGCGGCAGGTCGACCCGCACGAGAGCCGCGGCTTTTGGGCGGGGCTGATTGCGAGTCCTGTGCTTTGGGGGATCGCGGCGCTCGCGGCTTTAATTGGTCTGGACTGGGGCTACTTACTAATCCCGGTCATTGGCGTGGTCTTGGGGGCTAGCAACCTTTACGGCTACTACAAGTGCTCGGGGGAGGCCAAGCGGCAGCTGCAGAGCGCCGGGGCGAGCCTGATGGCGTCGGCGGTGGCGTCGAGGCTGGGCTTTGGGGGAGGAGGGGGGACGGGGGGAGGAGGAGGGGGGTGGTTTTCGGGCTTGGGCGGCGGGGGAGGAGCGGCGCCGGCGCGGTGAGAGGCGGGTGTAAGAAGCGCTCGCACCAACGTCGACAACACCTTTGTGATCAACGACGGGGTCCTGCGCCAGTCGCGTCAGTCTTTTTACACGCGCGCGCGGGAGGAAAAATTTGGGAGGAGAGGGTCTCGCAATCGCAAAAGTCTTGGGAGTGGGGGGGAAGGGGGCGGCGGGTCACAAAAAAAGGGCTTGCTTTCGTTTTTTCTTCGCTCGGTGCGTGTGCTTGCTCTCGCGCCCGCGCGCCGCGGGCGTTCGTTCGTTTTTGTTCCGAGGAGGGGAAGAGGTAGGGAGAGGGTCACACACACGCACGCGCGGCTGGGGGCGGGATCCAAAAAGGCTGGTTGGGGGGGTTGAGGGGGGGTTGGTGCGCGCGGGGGCGCGCAGCAGTTATGATGATGGGAAGGAGAAGAGAGAGAGACAGGGCGAGAGGGCGCCGCCGGCGTCGGCGCTCGCGCGCGCGCGACCCGGGGGGCGAGAAAAACGAACTCCAAACCTCCTCTCAAGCTCAGTCCCTCAGCGCCTGCACCGACGACGCGTTGTGCACGCGCCACACTGTCTCCCCCAGCAGCGACGCCACGCTCAGGATCGTCAGCTCGGGAAACACGCTCTCGGGCGCCACGGGGATCGTGTTGGTGACGATCACTTCTGCGAAAACGCCGCTCGAGAGGCGCTCGATCGCCGGGGGGCTGAAAACGGCGTGCGTGGCGCACGCATACACCTCGCGCGCGCCCTCCTGCTGAAGGACGCGCGCCGCGTTGGTGATGGTGCCCGCCGTGTCGATCATGTCGTCCACCAAGACCGCCACCTTTCCGCGGACGTCGCCGATGATGTTCATGACCTCGCTCACGTTGTGCGCGGAGCGGCGCTTGTCGATGATGGCCAGCGGGGCGTCGTTTAGCTTTTTTGCGAAGGCGCGCGCGCGGGCGACCCCCCCGACGTCGGGCGAGACCACCACCAGGTCCCCTGTAGCGATGCGCTTGGACGCGAGGTAGTCGAGGATGACGGTCTCACCGTACACGTGGTCGACGGGGATGTCGAAGTAGCCGACGCACTGCCCGCTGTGCAGGTCCATCGCCAAAACGCGGTCGGCGCCGGCCTCTGTGATGAGGTTGGCGGTGAGTTTGGCGGCGATCGACTCACGCCCCTGCGTCTTGCGGTCGGCGCGCGCGTAGCCGTAGTAGGGCAAGACGGCGGTGATGGAGCGGGCCGAGGCGCGGCGGCAGGCGTCGATCATGACGAGGAGCTCCATGAGGTGGTCGTTGACGGGCGGGCAGGTGGGCTGCACCAGAAAGACGTCGCAGCCGCGGATAGACTCCTGGACCTGTTTTTTGTTTTTTGTGTTTTTTTGGTTGTTTGTTTTCGAGGGTGTTTGTGAGGTTGAGGAGAGCTGTGAGAGGTGCGCGCGGGGGGTGGAGGAAGGGGCGGGTGGGGCGGGGAGGGGAGCCGCGCGCGCGCCAAAGAGAGCCCGTGGGGGCGCATGGCAAAGCCCCCCCGGCCCGAGAGAAAAGCGCATGAAAAATAGCCGCCCGCCGAAAACGAAAAAAAATCCTCTTCTTCTCACCTGCACGTAGGTCTCGCCGTCGGCGAACCGCTTGACCTTGATCTTCCCGAGGTCGAGGCCCAGGTAGGACGCGACCTCGGCGCCCAGCGTGGGGTTGCTCGTGCCGGCGAACAGGCGCAGGCGCGAGAGCGGGCCCGACTCGGCGAGGCCGCTAGGCGCCGCGGCGCCAAAGGGCGACGGCGCGGCGCGGCGCGGCGCGGAGGACGCGGCGCGGGCGGCCGGCGACGACGCGGCGACCCACTCGGGCGGCAGCAGCACGGGGCGGCCCGGGACCGTGCCGGGGGGCGCGGCGGCCGTGGCCTGCTGCTGTGCTGCTGCTGCTGCTGCTGCTGCCACATCCTGCTGGAGCAGGTCGGCGCCGTTGCTGCTGGCTGTTGTTGCGGCGGCCGAGGCCGAGGCGGCGGCGGCGACGGCCGCGCGCGCGGCGGCGCCCGGGTGCGGCGGCGGCGACGGCGACGGCGCGGCGGGCGACGGCGAGCGGCCGTGGCGCGGCGCGATGGGCGGCGCGGGGATGGCCGGGCGGCCGGCCGCGGCGGCGGCGGCGGCGGCGTTGCGCTCGGCGCGCTCGGCGACCGAGTCGGACAGCGAGGCGTGCACCTCGGTGTGCGTCGTGCCAAAGTAGGGCTTCTGTTGATTGTTTGGTTTTTGGTGTTTGGTTGGCGGGCGGGGAAGGGCGGGGAAGGGCGGGGAAGGGCGGGGGGCGGGGGGCGGGGGGTGAGCGGCGCGGTTGCTGCTTGCTAGTCTCTGCACGCGCGCGCGCGCGTCCGCCCTCTTTTGGGGGCTGCGGGCGCGTTGCTGGAGATGTCCTCTGGGCGCGGGCGGGCGGGCGGGAGGGGCGCCGGGGGGCGCGCGGCCGTTCGGGGGGGCCCGCAGCCAAGGCACGTGACCAGTGGGGGGGCACACCGATTGCTGACGCGGGCGCGAACGGCGGCGGCGGCGGCGGCACCGGCGGCGGCGGCGGCGGCGTCACTCGCTCGCTGCTCTTCCGAGAGACCGCGCTCCTTTTTTTCACGGAGTCCATGGGACCTGCTCCCGCCGGGGTGGCGGCCCCAGCCGGGGGGCGACGGGACGCGCTGCCCTCGAGACAGCAGCAACAGGGCCCGTTGCGGCAGCGCGCCAGCGCGCGCGCGCGCGCGTCTCGGCATCGCCGCCGCCACCGGCGGCGGCTATTGTCGCGCGCGTTCTCGTTCGCGCCTCTCTCTCTCCGTCGCTTCCTCACCTGCACCTGGAACGTCGGCCGCGGGCCGTTGGGCACTGTCGTTGCGTCGGGGGGATGGGATGGTTGTGGGGAGGGTGGGGATGGGCGAGGCGGCGCGCGCGTCAGGTGGGGGGGGCTCTCTGCTTTCTCACTCCTCCCCAACGTGCTTGCCCTCGTGTGAAGCAAATCGCCGGGCGGAAAAGCGGCGCGCGCCTCAGGGGTCGGCGGGCGGCTTGGCTCACCTGATCGGCCCGCTCCGGTCGCGCCGCACGATACGCGGCGCGCCGCGCGGGGCTGGGCGACGTGCATCGTCAAGAGCAAACGAGAGGGAGGCGGGGCGAGGAAAGAGGAGGCGTGTTGTCGTTTTTGGGGCGCTCTTCTTCGTCCGCTTTTCGAACGCCGAAAAGTCCCTTGCTTTGGGGCGATCTAAACGCGTAGGGGTCTCGGGGGGATGATGCGAGAGAGAGGGTCGGGCGGCTCTTGAGCCGCTTTGGCGCGGTCGAGGCGCGGGCGGGTGGCGGTGTGGAGGAGGCGTGTGAGGGATGGCGGGGGGGGCTTTTGTGTTATTCGAGCCACCGCCGCCTTGGTGCCTCTTCTTTCCTCCTCCTCCTCGAGAGAAGAAGCCATGTGATTTGCTCTTCCTCCACCGATCTCCCTCCACAACTCGCGACCCCCCCCCCACCTGTACACCACGCACACACAAGGCAGACCTGATTGACCCTGCTTAGCATCGAGCTCGCGGCGGATCGGATCGGGGCGTTTCAAAAAAGGGAGCCCCCCAAAAAACCGAAACACATCGCCCCCGCCCCCCGAGAACCGCCCCCTCCCCCTCCGGACCTCGCAGCACCAATCCCCCAAAAGACCCCGCACACATGCGCGCGTGCGGGCCGGCGCGACGGCTCCTGGCGCGATGGCCCCTCCTCCCCCTCCTCGAGGAGGCGGCGGCGCCCTCGGCGGCGGCGCCGCTCGCGCTCGCGCTCGCGCGCTCGGCGCGGCGCCCCGTCGCAGCCCCCGTCGCAGCAGCCTCGGCCGCAATAAAAGCATCATCGTTCTCATCCGCGGCCTCAGCACCCCCCCCCCCCCCCCCACCACCCCCACCACCACCACCACCACCACCACCAGCCCTCACCGCGCTCCCCCACCCGCCAACCTCCCTCCTCCGCACCGTCCAGCCCCACGACCTCCCCCTGATCCTCCCCCACGCCGACGCCATCAGCCGCTACCGCCACCGCTCGTTCGAGGCGCGCGGCATGGTCGTGCGCACGTCCGCGCCTTTGCCCTCTCCTCCCGCCTCCTCCTCCCCCTCCCCCACACCAGCCTCCAGGCCCCCTTCGGACTCGTACGTCGAAACCGTCTATCCTTTTTCGTCGAGCGCCGCGCTCAGGGAGCAATACGAGCGCTTCGAGACGGGCAGGGTGAGGCTCGGCCTGCTCTTGGAAGATTTGGACGCTTTGGCCGGGGACGTGATGGCGCTGCACTGCGGGGTGCCCCCTTCTTCCTCGTCGTCTAGTGGTGGGGCAGGGGGAGGGGGCGGGGGCGGGAGGGTGTACCTGACAGCCGCGCTCGACTCGATGACGTGGGGGCGGCTGGAGCGGCCGGCGGCGGCAGAGGCGGGGGCGGCGGCGGGAGCGACAAGCGACAACAACGGCAACATCGACCCGCCTTTGTCCTCCTCCTCCTCCCCCTCGCCGCCGCCGCCTCCGCGCGTCCGCCCCGTGGACCTCCGGGCGGACGAGGACCTGCGCGTGGCCGGGTGCGTCTCGTGGGCCGAGGGGTGCGGCGGCGGGGAGGCGTCGGCGTCGTCGGCGGCCGAGGTGGCGCTGGAGCTGTCGGTGCGGAAGAAGAAGGGCAAGAGGCGGCGGCGACACGGGGCGTCCGAGGACGAGAACGCGGTCGAAGAAGAAGAGGACGAGTGGACGCCCGCCGGAAGCTGCCGCTTCGTGATGGTCGCGCGCGACCGCGGCGGGCGCGCGCCGCCGGCCCCCAGCAGCGTCCCCCGCCTGGCGCCCCGCACGGCGGCCGAGAGGGGCATGTTCGCGGCGGGGGCGGCGCGGCAGGCGGAGCGCAGGGCCGCGCGCGAGCGGCGCGCGGCGCAGCGGCGGCGCGCCGAGGCGGCGGGCGGGGCGTTTGGGTGGGTTGGGGGTGGGGGCGGGGGCGGGGAGCAAGGCGCCTCTCCCTCGCCGCCGCCGCCGCCGCCGCCGATGCTGCGCCCCGCGGCCGCGAGCCTGCCGGCCGCGGCGCTGGTGCCCCCGGGAGGGAGCGCGTGGCCGCCGCCCGAGGACGAGGTCGCGCTCATCTACGGCGCCATGGCCATGGCCGTGGCGCGCGCGAGCGGTGGTTGGGGTGGTGGGGGTGGCGGGGGTGGGGGTGGTGGTGCGGCGACGGCGGCCGGCTCGTCGCCGTCGCAGTCGCAGTCGCCGCCGCGCCTGCCCTCCTTGCCCCCTCCCCCAGTCCCCATGCGCCTCACGCGCCTCTCCCACGTCGCCCTGATGCACCGCCAGGACCGCAACACGTCCGGGCGCGTCTTCGGAGGCCACCTCCTTCGCCTCGCGTTCGAGACGGCCTACGCCGCCGCCGAGCAGCACGCGCAGAGGCAGCAGCAGCAGGGCGGGCGCGGCAGCGGGCGCGGCGGCGGCGGCCTGCGCCGCCACGTCGCCGCGGCCGCCGTGAGCGACGTCGCCTTTCTGTCGCCCGTGCCCATCGGCGCCGTGCTGCAGTTCTCCGCCGTCGTCGCCTTTGTCGACCAGCAGGGCGGGATCCGGGTGGCCGTGCGCGCGTCGCGGCGGGGCGACGGCGAGGAGGAGAGCGGCGGGGGCGGCGGGGGGGGCGGCGGGGGCGGCGGCGGCGGCGGCAGCGGCAGCAACGGCAACGGCAGCGCGGCCGCGCTCGTCACCAACACCTTTTCGTTCCTGTTTGTGGTGCGGGAGGGCGGGGGCGGGGGCTCCGCCTCCTCCTCCTCCTCCTGCCCCCCCGTGCTCGCGGCCGTCGAGCCCGAGACGCTCGACGAGGCGGCCGAGGCGCTCGCGGCCTACCGGCAGCAGCGCAAGCTGCTGCTGGCCGAGTGAGCGCGGGGCGGGGGGAGCGGGGGCGCGAGGAGGAGCGGCGGCGGCGACGGGGCAGGCGCCGCGCTCGCGCGCCTCCCTCGCGCTCGCTCTCTCTTTCGCGCGCGCGCGTGTTGCCCCCGGTTTGTTGTGTTGTAAAGTAGGAAGGAAGGTGAACCCTGGCTCTCGTTGGGTCGTCTCCGGTGCGCGCGCTGAGGCGGGCGGCGTGCGCGAAGAGAGAGAGAGACAGAGGCGCGAGCGCGGCAGGAGGAGGGGGCAGCCAATCTCTCTCTCTCGCCCCTCCCCTCCCCCCTCAAAAGACCCCTCGCCCCTCACCGCCACCGTTCACCCACACCCCGAAACGACGACACTCAGATACCCCAAAACCCAAACACTTTAGCAGCCATGGCCCTCCTCGCCCGCTCCAACGTCGCCGTCAAGGGTGAGTCTCGCCGCGCGCGGCAGCGGGCGCAAAACCAAAAAGGGGGACGAGAGAAAGAGCCATCCCCTCCTCTCAATCTTCGCCGATCGCTCCCGCCCCCGCCCGCGCCGCGACCTCTGACGCCCCCATTCCGGCCGGATGTGCCGGCAAACGCCGCCTCGACCCCCCCAAAAACACCCAACAGCCACCCGCCCCGCGGCCCCGGCGCGCGCCGGTGAGTCTTCCGTCTTCAATCCCGACGAATTTTCGCCCCTCCTGCTCTCTTGCTCCTCTCTCCACCCGTCGACGCCAACCCACCTCGGCTGCGCGCGCGCGTGCCCCGCCGACCACGGGAGAAGCGCGATGCGTCCGCCCCCGGCCGATCGGCGCGCGCGGAAGCGCCGCGATCTCGCCCGGGCGGCCGCATCAAGACGCGCGGATGAGCAAGGATGAGAAGAGGGACAGAGCGCCGCCGCCGACGCCGATCGACCGCCCGCTCACGCAGCCGCCGCCCTCCCCCCCTCCAAAAAAAACCCAACAAACAGTCGTGCGCCCGGTCGCCTCGCTCAAGGCCCAGGTCCAGAAGGCCGCCCAGAAGCTCGCCGCCGCCGCCGTCGCCGCCCCGGCCCTCCTCGCCGCCCACCCGGCCTTTGCCCTGGTCGACGACCGCCTCAACGGCGACGGCACGGGCCGCGTCCTCGGCATCAACGACCCGACGCTCGGCTGGGTGATGGCCGGCGCCTTCACCACGGTGTGGGCCCTCTACTACGTCTCGCAGCGCGACGAGACCATCAACACTGATTTGAACGGGACGCCGATGGAGGACGACGACGCTGGTGCCTCCATCTAAAGTGGAAACGGAACACGGACGGAAAAACACGAGGCGGTCTCGGGAGGGTGGCGCCGGGCCGCCACCGCGCGCCCTTCTTTCCTCCCCTTGCTTTTTCCTGAAGGGGGGCGGAAGAGGCGCGCGCGACCCCCTTTGCCTCGCTCACTCCTGCGCTTGATTGAGCGTAGGGTGCCCCGAAACCAGCCCCCTTGGCCTCGTCGTTTCTTTTCGCTTGGTGGTGTAACTAGTCAGTCGGCTGTGCCTCTTTTTGTGTGTTTGTTTCTTGCTGGCGGCGGGTTTTGGCACGGGGTCGCGGGCTTTTTGCCTTTATCTGCCCGCGTTCGGGCGCTCGTCGACAGGGTGCTTTCTTCTTCGGGGTCGTTGTGGTTGGTCTGCGATAGCGTTCAGCCTGAAAGGCAAGGACGGGCGATCGCAACAGCGAGCTACCTTTCAGAGCCGGCGCGGCCGAGCGGACGAGGTCGCGCGTGCGGGCGGCGACGGGAGGGATGGGGGAGGAGCGCGCGCTAGGCACGGCCCAGCGGCCCTTTGCGAGAATGAGCGGGGGCAGGAGGTCGAAGAGCTTTGCCTGCTTTATATTTGTCGTGCATTTTACGAATTGGCCCGTTGAGGGCCGAGCGCCCATAAGCACCGCCTGTTTTTGTTTCTTATCCCGGGCCCGATAAAAATAAAATAAAATAAAATCCAACTCTCCTGCAGCTTAAAACGCCCTCGTCGCATTTGTGTTTTAAGTATAATACGATGCCGATAGCTAGGCGGCCGTGTTCCACGTGTGAGAACAGGCGGACGTCGCAAAAGCGGCAGGCTCTCGGAAAGGCGCGGCGGCGGAAAACCGTTTGGGGCAGTCTAGCGACCGCGCTGAAATGCCAGGCACCTTGCTTTTTAGTTCAAGCCTGTGGTGATCGCGTATTCAAGAGCTCGATCCAAATAAGTCGCAGCGAATGCATTTTCTCCCGTCACCCGCTTATGCGCAGAGGCGACGTCGCGCGCGAGCGTCGCGAGACACCAAAGACCAGAGTTTCGAGATGCCAAAACCCGCCGCCAGCAAGAAACAAACACACAAAAAGAGACACAGCCGACTGACTAGTTACACCACCAAGCGAAAAGAAACGACGAAGCCAACGGGGCTGGTTTCGGGGCACCCTAAGCTCAATCAAGCGCAGGAGCGAGCGAGGTAAAGGGGGTCCACGCGCCTCTTCCGGCCCCCTTCAGGAAAACGCAAGGAGGGGAAAGAAGGGCGCGCGGTGGCGGCCCGGCGCCACCCTCCCGAGACCGCCTCGTGTTTTTCCGTCCGTGTTCCGTTTCCACTTTAGATGGAGGCACCAGCATCATCGTCGTCCACCCTGGAGTTCCAGGTTGATGGTCTCGTCGCGCTGCGAGACGTAGTAGAGGGCCCACACCGTAGTGAAGGCGCCGGCCATCACCCAGCCGAGCATCGGGTCGTTGATCCCGAGGACGCGGCCCGTGCCGTCGCCCGCCGAAATTTGTCCGAGCCCCCTTTCGAGAACGACACAAAAGTTCTTGCAAGCGCGTATATACACATGACCGCGGGTCGCGGCTGGTTTCTATTTTTTTGAGTCCGTTCACAGTGATCGAGGGTTTGATGAGCGAGAGAGAGAAGGGACAAGGGGGCGGCAACATGACCGCGCCCCCGGCCCCCCTCCCCCCGTCGAAGCAGAACAAAACCAACATCGCGCCTTTTTTCGAGCGGGAGAGAGCGGGGAGGGAAAAGAACTGGTTAGGTAATACTGGTTGCTTTGGGAGGATAAAAGGGCCGTGCGTTGCGGGAAAGGGGGGGCGTAGGAGAGGGGAAAAGGGCCGCCGGGGGGGGGGAGGGGCGGGGACGACAGCGCGTTGCGAACTGCGCACGCGGGGGGAGTTTTTGACTTGTGTGTGTCTTACGCGAGGGGGAAAGGGGCGGAGGGGGGTTCGAGGGAGAAGGAGGAGCAGGAGGAGGAGGGGCGCTCGGCGCGCGTGGGGGGGGGGAGCGGAAAGGCGGCGGCGCCTGCGTGCCGCGCCGCGGGGTCGAGAGGCGGAAGAAGGGTGAAGGGAGGCGACGGTTGGGTTTTGTTTTGGACGGACCGAGGGGGCAAGCTTGCGGGGGGAGAGCAAGGGGAACCAGCCAAAAAAGGCGGGGGGGGGGCAAAAAAGCCAAAAAAGACAGAATCAAATCACGGCCGAAAGCGGCGGCGGCGGCGGGAGCGGCGCGCGGCACATCGGGCACTCGAGGCGCACGGCCATCCACCGCGACAGGCACGGCGTGTGGTAGACGTGCTCGCAGGGGGTCACCATGCGCGAGAGGGGGTCGTCCAAGGGGTCGACGGCGGCGAGGCAGATGACGCACTCGAGCATGGGGGGCGCGGGCGCGGCGGGGCGTCTTTGATCGAGACCGGGCCCCGACAGCCGGAGCAGAGCGGCGGCCGCCGACGCGCGGCCGCGCTTGTCGTCGTCGTCGTCGTCGGCGTCGGCGCCGTCGCGGTCGCAGCCGCCGCGGCCGCCCTTGCCGCCGCCGCCGCCGCCGCAGTCGTGCTGCTCGAGGTCGCCGCAGCAGTGGTGGTCGTCGCAGTTGCAGCCGGCGAGCGCGGCGCCCCACGCGTCGTCCTCGTCGAGCAGCGCCCAGCGGCTGCTGCGGGGGGCGGCGGCGGCCGACGCGGCGAGGCCCGCCGCCTTGCGCGCGCCGCCGCCGCCGCTGGCATTTTTGCGCGGGGCCGCGGCCACCGGCAGCGAGGCCCCGCCGCCGCCGCCGCCGCCACTTCCACCACCACAATCGCCACCGCCGCCCCGCCGCCCGGCGGCCAGCAGCAGCGGGCGGTGGTAGTTGTAGCGCGCGGGCAGCCACGCCTCTGGCAAGAACCAGCGCGGGCCCCCGAGCCCCTCGGCGCGCGCGAGCAGCGCCGCGGCCGCGCTCGCGAGCTGGGCCGCGAGGCGGAGCAGGCCGGAGGCCGCGGCGCCGAGGTCGGCGCGCGTGCCGTCCAGGCAGCGGCCCACCGCCTCGAGAGGCGAGAGCGACGAGGGCGACGAAGACGAGGAGGAGGAGGAGGACGAGGAGGGCGGGGGCAGGGTCGACGACACGGAGCGGCCGCCGCCGTTGCCGCCCGTGCTGCCGCCGAGGAGGAAGACCTCTCCCCCAAACAAGAGCGGGTTGAACGAAAACTCGGCCTGCTGCTGCTGCTGCTGCTGTTGCTGCTGCTGCATCAGTTGGAGCTGCGGCTGGTACTGCGCCGAGGGCCTCGACAGGGCGGTGCTGCGGCGCAGCGCGGCCGACGACGCTAGCGGCGAGGGCGGGATCGTCAGCGCGGCGCCGCCGGCCTGTTCGCCTGCTGCTGCCGACTGCAGCATCGCCGGCGCGGCGTTGGGGACGACAGTGGCGGCCGCCGCCACTCCGGAGGACGGAGCGGGAGACGACGACGCGGCCGCGGCCGCGGCCGCGGCGCGCGACGAAATGGCGACGCCCGTGCCGACGGCCGGCGGCAGCGGGGCTTGGGTTTGGGCCGTGAGCGTCGCCGCGGCCACAGCCGCGGCCGGCGCGGCGGATGAGGATGGGGAGGGGGAGGCGGAGATGGGCAGGCTGCCGCGCGCCGCCGCCGCCGCCATCCGGCCGCTCGAGCCAGCAGAGCCAGCAGCAGCAGCAGCAGCAGCAGCAACGCCACCACCAGGAACACCACCACCACCACCACCACCACCACCACCACCACCACTGCCCGGCAGCGTCTGCACCATCAGCACGCCCGCCTGCAGCGCGACCCACGCGGAGAGCGCCGCGGCGAGCAGGCTGGCACGGCCCCCGGCCACTACCATCCCGCCCGCGCCAAAGAGCGACGCGCGCGCGGCGGCCGCGGCCGACGCCCAGCCGTCGCCGCTGGCCGCACCGGCGGCGGCGGCGGCGGCGCCGCCGCCGACGCCGCTCGCAAAGAGGAGGGCAAACACCGGCAGCGCGAGGCGCAGCGCCGAGCACAGCGCGATCTGCGCGCGCCCCACGGGCGGGCGCACGTCGTGCCACGCCGAGTGCGCGATCTGGGGGACCCACCACGACAGCGCCGCCGCCAGCAGGGCGGCGGACGCCCACTGAACGGCGGCGGCAGCCAGAGCCGACGTCAACGGCGACGCCGCGCCGACGGCGACGCCGCCGACGGCGGCGGCGGCGGGCCAGCGGCGGTAGAACACGTCCGTGAGCGCCAGCGCCGCGAGCATCGCGCCGTACAGGCGCGCGTAGGCGGCCACGTGGCGGTCGAGGCGCACGCTCGCGAGGTGCGCGCGCAGGGTACGGAGCACCGAGGACGACGACGCGTTGCCGCCGCCGCCGCCGCCGCCGCCGCCGCCGCCAGCGCTGGCTGCTGCTGCAGCGGCGGCCGCAACCACGAGCGCGGCCGAGGAGGGCGAGCCCCCCGCCGCCGCGCCGGCCCCCGCGGCCGCGCTGGCCGTGGCCGCGGCCGTGGCCGCGGCCTCGTTGGCCGCGGCCGACGCGACCGAGGCCGCGGCGGCAGCGGCGGCGGCGGCGGACGCCATGCTGGCGGCGCGGGCGGCCGCGGCGTCGGCGCGCGAGGCGGCCGGGTGGCGCGGGCGCCGCGGCGGGCGGCCGAGCTCCTCGTCGTCGTCGTCGTCGTCGTAGTGGCCGCCACCGTCTTGGGCCCCGCCGTCGGCGTCGTAGCCATCAGCGCGGCCGTGGCGGCGGAAGAACAGCAGAGGGTTGTCGCTGGCGACGCCGCCGCCCAGCGCCGCCCCTGCAGCGAGCGGGGGCAGCAGGCCGGCGGCCAGCAGCGGCGCGAGGGGCGGCGCGAGGGGCGGCGGCAGGGGCCCGCCCGGCAGCGCCAGCAGCGGCGGCGCCGCCGCCGACGGGCGCACGGCGCGGGCCTCGCTCTCGCTCGCCTCGTCCTCGCTGCCGCTGCCGTAGTAGTAGTAGCCGTCGCTACCGCTGTCATCGCTGCCGTCGTCGCCGTCGCCGTTGTTGCCGCCGTCGTTGGTGCCGCCGAGGCCGCCGCCGCCGCCGCCGCCCCACAGCTCGCCAATCTCGGTGGCGATCAGCAGCGGGGCGAGCGAGTGCTGCTGCATCTGTTGCTGCTGCTGCTGCTGCTGCGCCATCAGCTGCTGCTGCTGCTGCTGCTGTTGCGCAGCGGCTGCGGCCGCGGCCGCAGCAGGCAGGGAGTGTTGGCGCCGCATCGCCGTCGTCGCGGCCACCCCCGCCGCAATTGGCGCCGGTTGGGGGGCCGCGCGGTGGCGCCGGCGGCGCCGGCGGGCGCGCTCCTCCTCCTCCTGCCGGTGCGCGAGCGCCGCCGCCTGCGCGGCCGCGGCGCGGGCGTGCAGGTCCCACGCCTCGCGCAGCAAGCCCTGCTCGCGCTCGCGCGCGGCGGCCGCGGCGGCCGCGGCGGCCGCGGCCGCAGCTGCGGCGGCGGCGGCCGCCGCCCCGCCCCCGGCCGCGCGCGCGCGCGCCTGCGCACGCCACGCCAGCAGCAGCAGCCGCGCCTCGCACAGCACCGAGAGCACAAAGAGCGACGCGGGCGGCGAGGGCCGTGGCGGGCGCACGCGCGGCGCGCAGCAGCCAGGCGCGCCACGCCTCGAGGGCGGCGGCGGCGTGCTGTGGTGTGTGTGATGGTGGCCGGGAGCGCCCGCCCCGCCCCCCCCCGAGCTGCATGCCGCACACCTCCGCCGCTCGGAGCGGCTTCCGGCGTGTGGGCGGCGCTGCCCGCGGCGCCGCGCCGTCCGCGGCCGACGCCGCGGCCGACGCGTGCGCGGCGCCAGGTGGGCCGTCGAGCAGGTACCCTGCTGCAGCAAGCGAGCGGCAACGACAGGCTGCGCGGCGACGGCCGGGGCGGCGGCCGCGGCGCCGCTGCTTAGGCGACGCTGACGATCAGGGCCTGGCGCGAGCGCCGGCTCCGCGGCTGACGGCGGCGCCCATACGCGGGCGGCGGCGGCGGGCTGGCGGCGGCTGCGGCGGCCGCGGGCGACCACCACGAGGGGGCCGAGGACGCCGACAGCGACAGCAACGAGGACGAGGACAGCGACGATGACGCGGTCATGGTCGCGGCGGCGTGGTGGCCTTGCGTCGAGGAGGAGGACGAGAGTGATGAAGAGGAGGCGGCGAGCGGCAGCGACGACGGCTCGGCAACGGCGACGACGGCGGCGGCGGCGGCGGCGCCGCGCGAGGCGGCGAGCAGCAGCGGCGGCACAGGCATCGTGTCGGAGGCCGAGGCCGACGACGGCGACGACGGCCACCACCACCACGAAGCCGACGCCGATGACGATGCCTCGTCGTCGTCGCGGCGCGCCCCCCAGAAGAGCCACGAGGAAGAGGAGGAGGAGGAGGAGGAGGAGGAAAAGGCTCCCCCAGCGCGGTCGACGGCGGCGCTGCCGCCGCCGACGCCCACCCCCCGCAACCGAGACCGGGCAGCCGCCGAGCGCCAGAGCGGCGGCGGCGCAAGGCCGCCGACGGCCCCGGCCGCGTCGCCCCCGCGCGCCCAGAGGTGCTCGGGGCCGGACCCCGACGACGCCGCGAACGCTGGCTGGTAGGACCGCGCGTAGTCTTGCGAACGCCGCTCCTGCTCCTCCTCCTCCTCCTGGTGGTGGGGGTTTTGCCGCTGCTGCGGCGCCGCCGGTTGCCCCCCCATCGTGGCAGCGGCCCACGCGTTGGCGCCGGCCCGCGCGCGCGCCGCCTTGGCGGCCGCCGCGCGCCGGAGCGGCGGCGGCAGCCAGCCCGCGGCGTCGAGCTCCTCTTCGGCCGCGGCCTGAGCCTGCGCGTGCGCGTGCGCGTGCGCGTGCGCGTGCGCTTGCGCCGCCGCCGCCGCCGCCGCGACCGCCGAGGAGGGGCCGCCGTCGTCAAAGGAGGGCAGCGCGTCGAGCGTGAGCGGCGGGTGGTTCTGCTGATACTGCTGCTGCTGGTGCTGGTGCTGGTGGTGCTCCTGCTCGGGCCAAAGCATGCGCGGCTGCGGCTCCACCGCCGGCGGGGGCGTCGTCGTTGTTATTGTTGTCATCGCAGCCGCCGCTGTTGCCGCTGCCGCCGCCGCCGCCGCTGCTTCGGGCTGCTGCTGCCGCGCCTCGGCACGCAGCTCCAGCCGCCACCGGATCGTCCGCGTGGGCAAGGACGAGGCCGTCGTGCCGGCTGCTGCTGCTGCAGCTGCCGCGGCGACGGCCGCAGGCTCGCCCGTCGTCGTCGCGGCCAGCAGCTCGGGCAGCAGCAGCATGGCCGCCGCGTCGGCCGCCGCCTTGTCCGCCCCCTCGGCGGCGCCGCCACCGCCCCCCCCACCCGCGCTCAAAGGGCGGCAGCCCTCGCCGACCAGAAAGCCCAGGAGGAGCTCAGGTGAGGGGGGCGGCGGCGGCGGGACAAGGGTGTCCAGGGCGTTGCCCGGGGCCTGCAGCAGCCGGCGGGCGAGGAGGAGGCGCCGCCGCCGCGCGGCGACGGGCGACGGGCGCGGCGGCTCGCCGTCGCCGCTCGAGGCGGCAACAGCAGCGGCGGCCTCGGCGGCCACCGCAACGGGCCCGCCGACCCACGCCTCCCACTGCGGGTCCTCGTGGACGACGACGTCCGCCGCCAAAATGTCGGTCGGCAAAGGGTCGGCGACGACGGGCTGCTCGTGGTGGGGGTCGTGCTGCCGCTGCTGTGGGTGCTCGGCGGCGGCGTTGGCGGCGGCGGCGGCAGCATCGTTGGTGCCGCCGCTTCCGCCCTCCTCCCCCAGCAGCCGCTTCAGCAGCGCCTCGCCGGCCTGCCCGGGCGTCGAGAGCTCGACGCGGTATCGCGCGCACCCGCCGAGGAGGTCGGCCAGGGCGGCGGGCGTCGGCGGCGCCGGGCCCTCCGCCGTCGTCGCCCCGGCCTCGACGGCGCCGCTGCTGCGCAGGGCCAGGGCGAGGGCGGCGAGGGGGGCGACGGCGGCGGTGCCCGGTTGCTGCTGCTGCTCCTGCTGCTGCTGCTCCTGCTGCTGCTGCTGGCCGCGGAGGGCGACGCGCATCAGCTCCGGTGGGGTGGACGACAAGGGGTCGCCGGAGGCGGGAGGGAGCGCAGAGGGCGGCGCGGCCAGGGCCAGCGTGCCGTGGAGGAGCGGAGCCGGCGAGGCTCCTGCCGCGCCTGGGCCGCCGCCGCCACCCGGCGGCGCGAGCAGCGTCAGCGCGAGCAGCCCGTGCCGGCCGGCTTCGCCCTCCTCCCACTCGGGCGCGTCGGGCCACCAGTGCCCGCTCCAGCTGCTTGCTGGGACGAGCGGCGGCGGCGGCGGCGGCGGCGCCTCATGCTGCCTTGGTGGCTGCTGCTGCTGATACCGAAGAAGGCTGGCGGCATCAATGGCCGCCGCCGCCGCGTCGCCCGAATCATCCGGCGCCGTTGCCGCGAGCGCGGTGACAGCGGCGGCCGCCGGACCAAGCGCCGAGCCGGCGCCGGGCTGCTGAGGTGTTGTGCATGGGGGGTTTCGATGGAGGGGCAAAGCGAGGGGTTTGATGCGCGCGCGTCAGCTTCAATCGGGCGCGGGGGGGCAGGGAGGGCTCGCTGGGGCGCGCGCGAAAGGACATCCGTCTTGTCGAGTGCGACGGCAATTTTTTTTGCCATCTCGGCCCAGCCCGCGCGCGCCCCGCGCCTTCCCAGGGCCGCCAGAGGGGCGCGCGCCGACGCCTGCGGTCTCGAGAGACCAAGAGTGCCGGCAGTACCGCGAAATGGGCGGGCGGCGGGCGTCACAGAGGGCGCGGGGACGAGGAAAATGTTCCGCGCTCTCTGCTTCCTCCACCTCTCAAGAACACCCCCCCGAAAGACGAGACCTCACCGCTTGAGCTGCCGCGGCCGCCAGGGCGCCAAACGCCACGATCGCGACGAGGAGCGCCGGGCGACCCATCCGGTGCCCCATCGCGCGCGCGCGCGCGAGGCTCGCTGTCCTCGTGGGCGGCCAAAAAAAGGGGCGACGCCTCTCGGGCGGTGGGTGTGTCTCGCCTCACTGCTCGCTCTTTTTATTGTTCTCCAATCGCACACGCAAAAGGGCGCCCTCGCGGAATGGGGGGGAGGGATGAAACGTCAAGGTGGGCGGGCTGCGCGCTTTTTCCAACGGCGTCAAAAGGAAGAGAGTTTTTTGCGATGAGAAGGCGGCGCCGGGCGGCGGAGGTGAAGAGGGGCAACGACGACGAGGACGACGACGGGCGACAGCGGGCAGCAAAAAGGACGCTGCGCCGCCACAAACAAGCCACACACAGATTCAAAAAAACGCACACGATGCACCGAAGCGGTCCCTCCCTTGTTCTCGAGCAGCGCCGATGCGCGCCAGGGGCGGCTGCTGCGGCGGCGGCAGTGCCAATCGGCAGCGGTCGCCACGACCACGAAACACCCTCCTCTCGCGCAAAACCTCTCCTCCCGCCGCCCCGCGCGCGCAAGGGCGGCAGCAATGGATCCGGAGGAGGAAGGGGAGACGCCACGCCGGCCGGCGGCCGCAGCAACAACAGCAGCAGGTCAACAGCAGCAGGACCCCCGAAGAAGAGCAAGGGCGAAAAGCAAGCGCCGCCGGCGCCGGCACCGCCGCCGCCGCCGCCGCCCGCGCTCACGCCCGCGCTCGCGCCCGCGGCGCCGCCCGAGCCTCTCGGCCCCTGGGAGCCCGCGCCCGAGCCCCGGTGGCCCACGTTCGCCGGCCTGTCCGCGGGCGAGTGGGTCGGCGAGTACGGCGCGTACGCGCCGTGGGACGGCTCGCCCGAGCCCGTGTGGGTGGTGGGCGGAGGCGGAGGCGGAGGCGGCGGTGGCGGTGGCGGCGGCGACGCGGCATCGGCAGCATCAGCAGCAGCAGAGGCAAGAGCGATGCCCGGCCCGAGCAGCTACCAGGACCACGCCTACACGCGCTTCAGCGAGTACCCGGAGGAGGGGGACGGAGAGGAGGCCGAGAGGCGGGACGCGTACGGCGCGCCGCCGCGGCGCATGGTCCGCCGCGTCGCGCGCGGCGGCACGCCCGCGACGGCTGCGCTGGCCGCGGCGCTGGCCGCCGAGCGCGGAGGGGCAGGCGAAGGCCCAGGCGGCGACGACCGCGACGTCGAGTCCGTGCCGTTCAACGCCGGCGGGATGGTCGCGTTCGAGGGCGGGATGTGGTCGGCCGGCCCCGCGCGGCTGGGCGACTACGGCGAGAGCCTGCTGCGCGAGGCCGAGGAGCGGGCGGCAGAACAAGAGGAGGAGGACAAGGAGCAAGGCAGGGCGGCCGCGGCCGCCACCGCCGCCGAAAACGAGGCCGACGGCGGCTTTTTTGAGTCTGAAGAGGACGAAGAACAAGACCGCGACGCCGCCGCCGCCGATGCCGATGCCGAAGCACAACAAGAGGAGGAGGAGGGCGAGGACTGGGCCGCCCCGCCCGCAATTCTCGAGGCGGCCCTGTCGTGGGCGGGCGGGCAGCGGCGCGTGCGGCTGGTGGTGACGCTTAAGGCGGCGGGCGGGGGGCCCGCGGGGGCGCCGGGCGGCGGGGAGGAGCTCGACGTAGACGTGGCGCGCGTGGTGCTGCACCGGGAGCGGTGGGAGGGCCCCCTGGGGTCGACGGTCGCGGCGGCTAAGGAGAAGGAGAAGCAGCAGGGGCGGGGACAAGCGAGCGGCGGCGCGGCGGCGGACAACAAGGGCGGGTTTGGCGGCGGCGGCGGCGGCGGCGGCGGCGGCGGCAAGGCGAGAGCGGCGGCGTCTCCGAGCAGCGCCGCCGTCCCTTGCAGCCGCCTGCCGCGCCTGAGGCCCACGTCCCTCGAGGGCGCCTGGGACACGTTCGTGGTGAGCGCCACGCCCCTGCCGCCCCCCCCTCAGGAGCTCGCGGCGCACGGCGTCGGCGGGCCGGGGCTCGCGTACGCCGGGCGGCGCGAGCGCGGGGTGTGGGCACTTGGCGGGGGCGGGGGGGGCGAGGGCGGCGGCGAGCAAGGCGGCGACCGGGACAAGGGCGCGTTCGGCTCGCTCCCCCTCGCGCGCGCCCCGCCCGTCGAGGGCGGCACGCTCTGGCTCCCCGGCGGGTGCTTTGCCACCTTTCGCATGGTCGACCCACCCGACGGGGGCGGGGGCGGCGGCGGCGCGGACCTGCGCCGCGGCTTTTGCATCGCGTTTGGCTGGCAGCCCGCGGCCGACGGCAGCGCGGGCGGCCGCGGCTTTGGCAGCGGGCTCGGCGGCGGGGCGGGAGGCGAGGCGGCGGCCGGCGAGGCCGGCGCGGGGGCCGGGGCCGACGGCCTGCTCGTCATGGAGCGCGAGTATGGCCCCGACGGCGCGCTGCGCGAGGTGCGGCTGGTGAGCGGCTGCCGCGGCGGGTGGGTAGGCGGGCGGATGTGAAAAAAAATACCTTACATGCGCTCGCGGCATCCCCCCCAAATGAAATCCCAGTCTGGGGTGCTGCCCCATCCGAAGCCATCTGAAGGCGGGTGTGGGTCGGCGGGCGGATGTGGAAACGGGGAGAGCTTGCTAGTGTTCTCGCCAGGCGGCTTGGCGGGGCGGCGGTTTCGCCCGCCGGGGCGGCTGCGAGCCCGCAGGCGCGGCGGCGCCGTCGCCCCTTTGAAGCGGGCGCCGCCGCCACTTCGGTTCTCGTCCTCCAGAAGTCTTTCCCCCACAACTGCAAGGGCCCTCTCAATCGTCGGTCTCGTCTGTCGAGCACCCCATACCGCAGAGGCCTCCCCGCGAACCCCTCCCATCGCCGTTTCGAAAAGAACATCACACCCCCACTTCTTGCCCCCTCACTCTCGACCAACCAGAGGGAGAAAACATGGCGCGCGCTCTCCTCCTGGCGAGCGCGGTGCTGCTGGGTAAGAGAGGCGCTCATCGGCGACCGCATCGGGACGTGCTGCGGGCGAAGGACGGGCGCGCGCAGAGAGAGAGAGAGAGAGGCAGCGAGCGCCCTCTCTCTCTCTCGGGAAGACCAAGCAGTGCGCCTCGCCACCACGCCCCCCCCTCGCTTATCTCACTCTGCTTTTGATTCGCACGCGCGCCCGAACGCGGCCCCTTTGGGGGCCCTCCTCGGCCGCGCATTCGGCCGCGGGCGCGCGGAACAGCCGCATCCGCCGCGCGCGCGCCGCTCGGCCGGGCGTTTGCACGCGCGGATGGGCGCGGGGGAAGCTGCGCGACGGTCGCGAAAGAGGGAGAGAGAGCGAGGGGGAGAGGGAACGACGCCCCGCGGCCGAGAGCGCCCCCCTCTCGCTCTCTCTCTTTCGTGTGTCTCGGAACACCTCCTTCCCCCCCATCGGCGCGCCCCCCCCCCCCCCCCCGCGCCCCCCGGGGGCCCCGGAGATGGGCAATCCGGGCGAGGATATGGGCCCATCTGGGGGGGCGCGCGCGTGGCGAAAGGAGGATGAAGCCCTAGCTCTCTCTCTCGGCTTCCCACCCCCTCCTCCTTCCCCCCCCGCACCCGCGCCCGCCTCGCCGCCCGCCTCCCCCCCGCCCGCTCGCCCTTCTCCGGGGGCCGATCGATCGTTGGCACCAGCTCAAGCGCGCGCGCGCGCGCGGTCGCAGCGACCGCGCGCGCGCGAGCGAGATAAGCCCGTCGTCGTCGCCGCCGCCGCCGCCCGCTCGTCGTCAAGCCTCTCGCTCACCCCCCCGAAAACACCCCCCCCCCCCACCCCCCCCAAAACCCACAACCCAAAACCAAAACCAACAGCCTGCGCCTGCACCGCCGCCGCCGCCCCCCATGAGACCATGAGCGACGCCATCGTCGCCGAGAAGCTCGGCACCTTTGCCGCCGTCGCCGCCTTTGTCGGCGCCGCCGAAGAGCTCAAGCAAAAGGGCGCCGCCGTCACGGTGTTCGCCCCCACCGACAAGGCGCTCGACGCCTTTGCCGTGTCCATGGGCTTCAAGAAGGCGTCCGACCTGCTCAAGCCGCAGTTCATCCCCATGCTGCGCTACGTGCTGGCCAACCACATCACGTTCAAGCCCTTCAAGGCGGCCGACCTCAAGGACGGTTCGAAAATCGACGTGATGAGCGACCGCCAGCTGACGGTGACGAAAAAGGACGGCGCCGTGCTTTTGGACGGCGTCAAGGTGAGCAAGGCCGACGTCGCCACCAAGGACGGCACCCTGCACGTCGTCGACAAGGTCATCGTGCCCCCCAACGTGTACAAGGACGTCGCGGCGGCGTTCAAGGCCAACCCGGACTGGTCGCTGTTTGCCAAGGCCGTCAGCGAGGTGGCGCCTGAGGTCTACAAAGCGGCGTCCGACCCGTCGACGGCCGGGACCATCTTTGTGCCCGACAACAAGGCCATCGAGAAGTTCCTGCAGCAGACCAACTCGACCCTCGACCAGCTCAAGACGGACAAGAACAAGACGCGCGAGGCGCTCGCCACCTTGTCCTACCACATCATCCCGGGACTCGCCATCGACGCGCCCTCGCTCACCGACCACCGCGTGCTCAACACCGCCCTGGTGGTCGACAAGAAGCCGAGGCGCGTCATCGTCGAGCGCAAGACCGCCGCCGACGGCAAGGAGGCCATCAAGCTCGTGGGAGACCTGGGCAGCGCCTACCTGTTTGACAGGGCCGAGGTGTACGCGGGGGCAGAGACCCTCTTCACCGTCGACGACGTGCTGGTCCCCTCGTTGGAGGGCGGGTCGATGGGCGCGAGCGTCATGGACGTGCTCGAGGCGCAGGGCCTCACAATGTTTGCCAGCATGCTCAAGGCGCTCAAGGTATGAGAGAGAGAGGCTTGCGCTGGATTCTTTGGAAGGGCGGGGGGCGGGGGGGGGGCTCTTTTTTTTCTTTTCTTTCCTTCTCTCTCTTACGCTCTTTCGCTGCGCTCGCGCGCGCGCGCGCGTGGCGGCGAAAAAAACACACACGCCCACGCTCTCTCTCTTTCCTCGCGCTTTTTTCGCCCCACGCTCACCCACACACCCAACCAAAACACCCAAAACAAACAGGTCGACGACGAGTTCTACAACGTCAACTTCGACGGAGCCGTGCTCGCGCCCACCAACGAGGCCATCACCGCGTTCGCCAAGCGCATCGGCCGCACGCCCCAGACCATGCTCGAGCGCCAGGGCCTGCTCCGCGAGCTCGCCGGCTTCCACATCGTGCCCGACCTGAGCGCGCAGGCCGCCAAGATCGCCGAGGCGGGCACCCTGGTGCTGCCGACCGTCGCGGGCGACAACGTCACTTTTGTCGCGGGCAAGGACAAGAAGTCGCTGACGGTCAAGGGCTTCCACGGCAACAGCGCCACGCTCGTCGACGAGTACACCGCGGGCCGCGGCAAGGTGTACAAGATCGACACGGTGCTGCTCCCCGCGGACGTGTGGCCCACGTGCTACGAGGCGCTCACGGCGTTTGCCGACCCCAAGCAGACGGGCGGCAAGCTGTCGGCGCTCAAGAAGGCCGTCGACGCCACCCCCGCGGTGAAGAAGGCGCTGCAGGACCCCACGTTCTCGGGCACCATCCTTGCCCCTGGCGACGAGGCCTTTGCCGCCCTGCCCCAAGCCGCGAAAGACGCGCTCGCGGGCGCCAACGGCAAGAAGACCTTGGAGAGCGTGCTGCTCTACCACGTCTTGCCGGCCGACTCGTTCTCGGTCCCCTACAAGTGGCCGGCCAACGCCACCGAGGTGGACACGCTTCTGGCCGGGCGCAAGGTGACGATCGACCGCACGGTCGGGGCGAAGGTGAGCGATGATGATGATGAAGAGATGATGAGGATGATGGGGCGTGGGGGGGGCGGCGCGGCGTGTTTTTCCTTTTTCGTTTCCCGCCTTGCGTTTTTTTTTTCTGTTCTTTGGGGGGGGGGTTCGGCCACGGGAAAAAACCACAAAAACCCACTCACGTCCAACACACGCACACACACCCACACAACCCAACAACAACGCCAACCAAACAAACAAACTTACAGGCCCGCACGTCCCTGGGCGGCTCCACGGCGTACGAGGCGCACGTGACGCCCGAGCAGGGCAGCGCGGGCAAGCGCGCCTCGGGGCTCGAGTACAACCTCTTCTGCGCCAACGCGGTGCTGCACGCGGTGGACACGGTGCTGCTGCCCAAGCTGTGACTGGGGCCGCGAGATGATCAGATGCGTTGAGAAGGCGTGAATTGGGGGGTCGTCGTCGTGTTCTGAGGGCGGAGGAGGAGGGCGAAGATGAGGGCAGGGGCCGCAAATTGGGGCGCCCCCCACAACCCACCTTCTTCTCGCCTTGCTCTCTCCCCCGCGTGCGCGCGCCCCTTTTCCCCTCCCTCCTGTTGTGTGTTCTCTCGAGCCGCAACCCTCATTTGCTCCCACCCCGTGCCCAGCCTCCGTCGTGTGTCGTCGGTTTTCGAGGTCTGGCCGGGCGGAGGGGAGGGGGGGGCTTTTTTGAGAGGCGCGCCGGGGGGGCGGAGGAGCGGGCGCGAGCGCGAGCGAGCGAGGGCGCGGGGCGAGAGGGTGGGGGCCCCCCGGGGCGGCCACACTCCTTCTTGAGCCCTCGGCATGCTCCCCCCAAAGGGATGATTTGACGACGAGCGAAAATTTGAGAGAGCGAATCCAATGGAGCGCCCGCCCCAAAAAAAACGACCCATCGACAAACGCGAGGGGCGAGCGGGAACAAGGGGGGCGGTGCATCGGTCGGTCCGCCGGCGTCGCATCGTCCTCTCTCTCCCCGCTTGTTTTTCTTCCGTTTCTTCTTCTTTTAAAACGATGTTTCTCGCTTCGCATGGTATGAGAGCCTTCACACAAAGCGGCGCAAATGTCTTCTTCTTCTTCTTCGCATGTTGGTACACGGGGTTTTTTCCGGTTGCGGCAAAAGGGGGAAGAGCGGGCGAGGCGGCGGGGGCGGCGCCCGGCGATGGCCCTCCTCCTCCTCCTCCTCCGCCTTCTCTCTCTCCCTTCAGTCCAGGTAGAAGAGCGTCACGATCTTCTTCGCGTCCTTGGCCTCGGCGCACGTCTGTTGGGTTTTTGGGGTGGGTTTTTTTTGGGGGGGGTGAGGGTGAGGGATGGGTTTTTTTGGGGGGGGGTGAGGGTGAGGGATGGGTTTTTTTGGGGGGGGGTGAGGGTCAGGGATGGTTTTTTTTTTTTTTTTGGGGGGGGGGGGGGGGGGTTGCGTGAAAAAAGGCCGCGGCACCGTCGTCGTTCCTCTCCCTCCCTCTCTCTCTCTCTCGAGAGAGAGAGAGAGAGAGAGAAGGAAAAGCGCATGCGGCGTTCCTTGCACACGCACCTCGAGCAGCAGCCGCGAGTCCCGGAACGCAAAGCACACGACCTGCTGCACGGACGCGATGATCTCCCGGTTGCAGATGCGCGACGCGTCCATCAGCGCCAGCGCGTCGTTCCCCGGCATCTCCACCACGCGCCCCACGCGCGACAGCAGCTCCTGCGACTCTTGCGGCTGGCGCGCGAGCGACTGGGGGAGGATGACGGTGAGGCGGTCGTCGTCGGCGGCGGCGCCGCTCCTTCCTCCTTCTCCGGAGGGGCGGAAGCGGCTGCTGGCGACGGCCGAGGTGGGGGGGGGGGCGCCGCCGCCGGCGTCGCGGGCCTGGTCTGGGGCGGTGCCGCTGCCGCTGCCGCTGCTGCCGCTGCCGCCCTGTCCGCCGCCGCCGCCGCCGCCGAGGCTGGCGAGCGCGGCGTCGAGAGCGCCGCCGCCTTCGCCGCTTCCGCCGCTCCCGCCGCCACCCATGCCGCCCCCTGCGCGCCCGTCCCCGTCGCCCTCGATAGCGCGCAGGGCGCCCTTGATGACGGCGGCGTTGGTGCCCGTCGCGCCCGACGTGAAGATGCGGTTGCCCTGTGGGGTTGTTTGGTTTTGTTGTTTTGTGGTTTTGGTTTTTGGGGGGGGGGCGTGCGCGCGCGTCGTCGTGGCGGGGGGGCCGTCGGGTGAGCCAGCGGCGGCGGGCGGAGAGCGCGCGCCCTTTCCGTCTCGCCAAGAGAGGAAGGTCCGGCTAGACCACCCGGACACGCGCCAACGCACCGCCGCCACCAGCGCGCACGCGAGAACCTCGACCAGCTGCTGGTGCGTCAGGCCCATGTTGCGCGAGCCAAACAGCGCGAGCGATTTGGGGCCGTCGTTCGCCTGGATGGCCAGGAGCTCCTGTTTTTTTGTTTTGTTGTGTTCATTGGTGCGGTTGTTTTGGTTGGATGCGTGTGCGTGAGAGAGAGAGAGAGAGATGGGTCGTGTGTGCGTGTGTGTGTCGGAGAGACCGGCTCGTGGATCGAGGGGCGCGCCGACGACGGAGAGAGGCGGCCGGCGGCGCCCGAAAGCGCGCGCCTCCGCAAGCCAAACCAAAAAAAAGGAAAAATCCTCCTCTCACCGTCAGATAGTCGAGGTCGGCGACGGAGCGCGAGGCCGTGCCGGGCGTGAGGAGCGCGAGCAGCCCCTCGTCCGCGGCCGCGGCCGCGCCCCCGCCAAACACGACCTCGGCCTGCCCGGGCAGCGGGCTGTCGCGGCCGCTGCCGGGCGTGCCGCGCGCCGCCGTCGCCGGGGCCGGCGTCGGCGCCTCGTCGGCGGCGGCGTCGGGCGGCCACAGCGATCCGGCGGCGTCCTCCGCGGGGGTCGCGGCCGCGGCGCGCGCGACGACGGCGGCGGCCCGGTGCCTGCGCTGCTGGACCGCCGTCGTCGGGGACCTGGCTGCTGCTGCTGCTCCTGTTGTTCCTGTTGCTGCTGCTGCTGCCCGTTTTGGGGCGGGAGGAGAGGGGGGAGGAGGGGGCGACATCAACACGGGGCGTGATCCGCGCGCCATGGGCCCTGTCGCCGCGGCCGCCGGGGCGCGCCCGGCGGTCCCGGCGCGCAGGAGCGCGGCGGCCATGGCGCTCTCTCTCTCTGTCTGGCTGCAGCGCGTGCTCCCTCTTTTCTCAAAGGGGGCGCGAGCAGGTTTCGAGCGTGATGGGGAGGGGGGGGGTCACTCCTCGAGTCGGTCTTTGCGTTCGCGCGAAAGGGGGAAGAGAGTGGAGGGGACGGAGGTGGTGGAGGGGCTGAGGACGAGGAGGCGAGGGGTCTCCGGGATTCGGGGGTGGTTGCGACAGTTCGGGCGTTGGCGAGAGAGAGAGAGAGAGAGAGAGAGGGCGCCCGTGTCTTGAAGCGCCGAGAGAGCGCGCGCGTGGCGCCCGCCGCCGCCCCCCGAAAACCAAGAACCGCCGCTTTTTTCAATCCATCCACTAGAAAGCCTAATCTCTCCAACAAAAGATATCAGTCCTTCCTCGCCATCCCACCACCACCACCCCCACCAGCCCCACCACCACCACCGGACACCAAGATCCCCCCGCCCCGCCTCTGGTGCTGCTCTTGTGCCGCCCGCGCCCTCATCTCTTTGAGCTTCTGAGCGTTGTACGCCGCCACCCCGCAGCAGCACAGCCCGTACCCGCCCAGCGTGAGCGCCGTGACGGGGCTGCCAAACACCCCCCACGAGAAGACGATCAGCGCCCAGTCCTTCACGACCCCGGCGACGTTGAGCGTGAGGGCGCTCGTGCGCCCCACGAGCGCAAAGACCGCCAGGTTTAGCGCGAGGGCCGCGCCGGCGTTGGCGAGCAACGCGCCCGCCGAGAAATGGAGCGCCGTCAGCGGGGCCGCCACCGCGCCCTTTGCCGCCAGGGCGTGCGAAGCCGCGGCCGCCGCCGCCGCGGACGCCGCGGGACCGCCCACCGAGTGCGCGGCGGTGGCGATGGCGGCCGAGGCGTGGGATAGGGCGCGGTAGCGCGGGAGCTCGACCGCAAAGAGCGGGACGAGCAAAAACGCGAGGCACGCGGGGGAGACGTAAAAGAGCGACTGGAGCGCGTTCATGCCGCACCCGCGCGCGTTCATCAGCACCTGCACGAGAGTGAGGCGCAGGGCCTCGAAGCCCAAGGCGCACAGCTGCTGCGACAGGCCCAGGGCCGAGAGGGAGCCCTCGCCCAGGGCGCACACGGCGACGCCCGCGGCGATCAGAGCCATCGTCGCCGCGCGCGACCCCTTTGCCTTTTCCGTGCCGAAACCAACGCCAAACGCGTAGACCAGCCCCGGCATCAGCGATTTGGTCATCTGAATGAACGAGACCGAGAGGTGGAGGTAGGCCGAGTTGGACAGCCAGAGGGAGCCGGCGTAGAGGGCGCCGACGGGCAGGACCCGGCGGCAGTAATCGCGCGAGGAGAGGTTGAGGGAGGGGGCTAGGCGGAGCGGGCCTTTCACGGCGGCGAATCCAAACGCCGAGCACGCGACCATGTGCCACGCGGTCAGCGCCAAGGGAAACGGGAAGCCGCTGTAGGCGAGGAGCCACTTGTTGAAGACGATGACGAGGACGCTGAGGGACATCCACGTCAGCACGGAGCCGTAGGCCGAGGCAGCCTCGCGCGTCACGCGGCGGCGCGCGGCGGCACGCTCGGCGGGCGAGAGGTGGGCTGGTGTTGTTGTTGTCGGCGATGGCGTGGGGGTGCTGTTGTTGCGGGGCTGGTTGCCGTCTGACGTTGCTGTTGCTGCTGCTCCTGCGACGACGGCCAGCGAGACGGCCACCGGCGGGGACGCCGTGTTGCGCCTGGTTGCCGTGCTGCCGCTGTTGCTGTTGCTGCCGTTGCCCTTGGCGCCGCCGCCGCCGCCGACGACGATGGCGGCCGCGGCGTCGGCCGCGCGCAGGCCCAGGGCGCGCGCGGCCGCCTTGGCGTCGCCGAAGGGCGAGGCCGCCGGCATGGTGGTCGGCAGGACCGTGGTGCCGGCGGTCATTTTGTTGCTTTGGGGGGGGGAGCGCAGAGAGAGGAAGGGCGGCGAGGGGCGGCCTTGTGACGCTCGCTCTCTCTCCCGCAGGCCTCTCCAAAGGCCAAGGTCTGTTCGTTCCGCGCGCGCTCGGGCGATTGTCTCGCGTGCGGGTTCCGCGGTTCGGGCCCTGATAGAGATGAGACAGTGGCGGAGCTTTTGGCCCGCGCGCGCGCGCTCGCGATCGTCCGGAAAGGGGGGGCTTTTTGCGAGGAGGGGGGGCGCCGCGTTTCTCTTCTTGCGCGAGGCGCGGGCGGGGGGGGGGGGTCAACAGGGGGGCTGTTTTGCCCTTCGAGTCGAGCGCTAGAGGGGGGTCGAGGCCGAGAGAGAGAGACAAGTGGGGAACTGTGCGATGCAACAAGAGAGAGGCTTCGAATCGATGTGCGGCTTTTTGTCCGACAAGGGCGGGAGGGGCGGGCGGGCGGGGCGCGCGATGGATGTGAAGAAACGGCGAGAGCACCGCCGCCGCCGCGGCGGCCCGCGGGGCGGGGCGCGGCGGCGGGTGTTGCGGCGGCGGCGCCCCCCTTGTCACATCCGCACGGGCCAGAACAGCGTCGCCCCCTCGAGCACCTCGTCCTCCTGCACGGGCCCCGCGCCGCGCCGCGCGTACACGCGCCGGTAGCGGTCGTCCACGCGCGCCAGGTACCAGCTGCCCTCGGGCAGGTCGGCGACCGACCCTCCGGCGCTGGCGGCGGCCGCGGCGGCACTGGCGGCGGCCGCGGCGGCGGCGGCCTTGCCCTCCTCCTCCTCGCCCTCGCCCTCGGCAGCGGCGACGACGACGCTGCGCGCCCGCACCGACGGCGGCACGTAAGGGGCGCGGCGCGCCGCCTCCTCGTCGGCCGCGGCGGCCGCGTCAAAGGCCCCCGGCGGCAGCAGGGGGCGGGCGGACAGGCGCCGCTCGAGCGACTGCGAGGCGCCGAGGGCGGCGACCGACGCCGGCAGCGACAGCGGCAGCGGCAGCGGCGGCGGCGGCGTCGCCCCGCCGGCCGCCGGGACGACCTCGCGCACCCTCAGCGTGAAGAGCGTCGCGACCACGCCCGAGCCAAAGGCGAAAAGGAGGATGCGCTGGCCCGGGAGCAGAGGGGGCTGGGAGGAGGAGGACGACGCGGAGGGGCCGCCCTCGCCGCCCCCGGCCCCTGCCCCGCCCCCGCCCCCGCCGCCGCCCCGCCGCTCCAGCAGCGCCGCCAGCCCCAAAAACACCGACGCCGTGTACGCGTTCCCCACGCGCGTCTGCCCGCTCATGCCGTCCGCGGCCAGGCGCTCGAGCTCCCCCGACGCCTCCAGCGCGGCCGCCAGCGCGTCGTCGAGCGCCTTGCGCGACGGCGGCGGCGCGCCGGTGGGCACGCCGCGCGCGGCGGCGGCGGCGACGGCGGCGGCGGCGGCGGGGCCACCGGCGACGGCCCATGGCATGAGCTCCGTCCGCCGGTCGAACGCCTCGCGGTTGACGCCTTCCTTCAGGGCCTCAATCTGCGACGGCGACAGGCTCCCTGGCGGGCATGCCTGGATCGGCACCGGTGCTTCCGCGGGCGTCGGCATCATAGACGCTCCTCCGACCTCCGGGGAGGACAGGTCGAGCGCAACAACAGAAGGAGGGCCCGGCGGGCGCCCCGCATCGCGCAGCGCCACTTCCGCCGACGGCCGCCACCTCGGGTCCCTGTCCCAACGTTCGCGGGCGCCCGCGTCGACCATCGCCAGCCGCCCGAGCGTCTTGCGCACCATGCGCGCAAAGGGGGCGTGGCACACGAAGGCGGCGGTCGGCGGGCCGAGCAGCGGTTCGGGCGGGGGCGGGGCGACGATGCGGGGCGGCGAGGAGGAGGAGGAGGAGGGGCCGGCGCCGTTGCCGCCGCCGCCGCCGTTGCCGCCGACGCCCGCCTCGGCGCTGCGCCGCTGCTGCTCGTGCCACTGCCGCCCGGCCGCCTCGGCCGCGGCCAGGAACCATTCCGTTGTGGCCGCGCCGTCCACGACGGGGTGGTGCGAGCTCGAGCGCGGGCACGACGGGTCGTCGTCGTCGCCGCCGTTGCCGTTGCCGCCGTTTTCTTCTCCTCTGACGCCACTGCCGCCCCCGCCCCCGCCCCCGCCCCGCCCGTGCGGCTTGTAAAAGTCGAACGCGTGCGCCGACGCCGTCGCGCGCCCGCAAGGCCACCCCTCGAGCGCCAGCGGGGCTTCCGGCCCGACCAGCATCGCCGCCGCGCCCCCGCCGCCAGTCGCGCGCGCGGGCGACGTCTCGGGGTAGGCCGCGCCGTCCGTTGCGACCACGAGCGCGAGCGACCGGCCGTCCCAGGCGGACGACTCGACCCACGCGGCGGACGCGAACAGGGCGGCGGCGCCGCCGTAGCAGGCATGCGTGTGGTCGACGGCCTCGACCGGCGCGAGCGGGATGCGGGACCACCTGCATTCGCACCCCTCGTAGAAGTAGCTGTCCCAGCACCAGGGCGCCGACCTCTCTCTCACGTTATTCGCCGCTCCCGCTGCTCTTTCCGACGCGTCATATGCCGCTTCTCCTGCCGCTCTTGCTGCGGCGTCGCCGACGAGGCCTTCGCGGCGCGCTCGTGACCCCTCCGCCCTCGCGGTCGTCTCCGCCCGCGCCTCCACCTCCGCCTCCGCGCGCGCCCGCCGCTGCAGCCACCCGACCAGCACGCTCGCGATCGACTTGGAGCGGTCGGGCGACGTCTCCGTCCCCACGTCGACGCGCGCGATGGCGCGCGCGGGCACGCCGTGCCGCGTCAGCAGCGCGTCGGCCGCCGACAGCGCGCGCGAGGCGGCATCCTCTGCGCCGGCGGGGCCGAAGCCCAGCTCGCGCTGCCCGAGTCCCTTGGTGTACTTTCCCGTGGGGACGCCGTGCGCGCGCTCGAGGTCCTCCTGGCGCACGGCGTAGGGCGGGGCGTGGAAGTGGAGGGCGAGGATGCCGACGCCGCGGGGCCGAGGGCGGGGCGAGGGGGGAGGAGGGGGGGGATCCATCGTGGTGGTGGTGGTGGGGTTTTTTCTTTCGGCAAGATTCATGGGGTCAGGTCTAGTCTCTCTCTCTCTTGTCCAAGGAGAGCGGGTTGACGTAGGTCGTTGTGTGTGTGTGTGCGAGCGCGCGCGTGTGTGTGCGAGCGCGCATTGTTGGGGCAAAGGCGCGAGCGCTCGGCGGCGCGCGCGCGAGCCCGCGTCTCCCTCCCGGGGCTGCGGCGGCGTTCAAGAGGGTACTCTCTCTCTCTCTCTCTCTCTCGCATCATCGTGATCTCTTCTCAACGCACCACCACCGCGCACTCAGTCGTTTTTGCACGCAAGAAGAACTGGGGCAAGCGAGACGCGGGCAAAGTTTGGTGGCGAGCGGCTCTCGGCGTCTCTCTCGCGCGCGACCATATACAATCGAGAGAAAGACAAACCGCGCCCGACACTCGTCGATCATGCCTCTCCTGGGCCTGGGCTGCAGCATTACCGCCAATGCGGCGGCGCCCACTGGTGGTCGCGTCAGCGGCGGCGGCGGCGCGCGCTGCTCGGCGGCGGCGGTCGCGCGGCGGCGTCGACGGGGCGTCGCTTCCGCCTCTGCCGCCGCCGCTGATGCTGCCGGTCACGGCCACTACCACCCCTCATTTCCGTCCGACACCAGCGACATCAGCGCGGACGCCGACATCATCGACCCCTCGAACAAAGCGACTCGCCGCCGCGTCCTGCTTGCTGCTGCTATTGCCGCCGCCGCCGCCGCCCCGCCCGCCACCTTGGCGGCGGAAGAGCAGCAAGCCGCACAAGCCCCCTCCCCATCATCTTCCTCGTACTACGCCGACGACCGCCAGGCCTACCGAATCCGACCCCCAAATGGGTGGGAGCTCAAGCAAAAGGCCGGGGCCGACGCCCTGTGGGAGGACCCCGCGCGCCGCTCCTCCAGCCTCGGCGTCACGGTCGCGCCCGTGCGCGTCGCCTCGCTCGCCGCCTTTGGCCCCCTGGACGCCGTGGGCGCGCGGCTGCTGGACGCGGAGCGGCGCAAGGAGTCGACAATGTCGGTCGCAATGCTCAGGCAGGAGGAGCGGGTGGTGGTGGTTGGGGGTGGGGGTGGCGGGGACGGCAGCGGCGGCGGCGCTTCCTCCCCTTCCTCCTCCTCGTCCTCGTCCGCCCCCCCTCTCTCCTACTATTGCTACGAGTACGACCTGGACTCGACGCGCGGGCGCAAGCGCATCCTCAACGTCGTGACGATCTCCGGGTCGCGCCTGTACATCGTCAACGGGCAGGTCAAGTGCGCCAAGGTCGAGGGTGCGGAGGGAGGGGGCGGCGCTGGCGACGAGGCCTCGGCCGCGGCGGCGTGCGAGCGCGCCGACGACGTGGCGGCGGCGCTCGCGGCGCTGCGCGCGTCGGCCGCGTCGTTCGAGGTGGTGTTGTGAGGGGGTGATGGGTTGGTGTGTGTAAGAGTACGGATAGTTCTGGCTTCTTTTGGGGGCAGAGAGAGAGGCGCGCGCGCGTGTGTCTTTACGATCGTTTCGCTGTAGGTCGGGGAGAGCTCATTTCGGCAGCACGCGCTCCCCCTTCGTGATTCAATGCGCCCACGTCTCTCTCTCCAGCCCCCGCCACACACCACCACCCGCTAAAAGGGAGAGCGCGAGTTCCTCTCTCTCTTCTTCTATCTATCTCTCTACCATCCACCGCGGCAAACGGCGACGTTTCGCGGGCGGTTGTCCGGAAGTGTGTGAAAAAACGTGCTCCCCATCACACCTCGAAAGAAAAACCCGACACGCCCGCCTCTTGCCCCGCGCCCCTCGGGAACCAAACCCCCAATGACACCCCTCCGTCACGCGACCCTCGCGGCCACCGCGGCGGTCGTCCTCGCCCTCGCGGCGGGCGCGGCGGGCGCCCGCGTCGCCGGCGGCGAGTGGCGCGAGGCACAGTCGATCGTCGCGGCCGGCGACCAGCGAGGCGGCGCCGCCCCGCTGGCGGCTGCATCGGCCGACGCGGGCGGCGGCGGCTTCGACCCGAGTGGCTGGATCCCCGGCGGCTTCGGCCCCGGCGGCGGCGGCGACAAGAAGGACGACGACCACGACGAGAAGAAGAAGAAGCGCCACCACCACCACCACAGCCACCGCCGCCACGGCGGCCACGGCGGCCACCGCCGCAGCCACGCACACCGCAAACGCGGCGCCAAGGACCCCTCCTCCTCGTCGTCCACGTCCGTGGGCGTCGAGTGCCGCGACCACGTCCAGCGCCGCGACTGCCTCCGCGACGCGTCCTGCTCCTGGTGCACCTCCTCGTTCGCCGCCTGGATCCCAAAGGGGATGGGCGGCTGGGGGGGGCTCGGCTGCATGGCGGCCGACGCGGGCGCTTTTGTTCCGTCGATCGCGATGAAGTGCGAGAAGGGCAAGGGCAAGAAGAGCGAGAACGAGCTGCTGTTTGACGAGGAGGACTTTGAGGAGGACTTTGGGGAGGAGGGCGACGCGTTCTTCAGCGAGGAGGAGGACGAGGACGAGGACGAGGAGGCGAGCAACGCCGCTGCCGCCAACCGCAAGAAGCGCCGCCACCACAAGAAGCACCACGACGACAAGCCGCCCGTCCCCTGCACCGACCGCAAGGCCGAGGACGACTGCCTCCACTCGTCCGAGTGCGCGTGGTGCGTCAACAAGTTTGTTCCCCCGGGCGCGCCCGCGGGCGCGGGGGCCATGTGCGCCAACACGACGCAGTCGGCCTTCTTGCCGGCAATGGTCTTTGACTGCAAGAACGGCACCGACCACCATCACAAGAAGAAGAAGCACCACCCGCACCGCTTGAGCCTGGGCGACGACGCGGTCGACGAGGAGGTTGAGGAGGAGGGCGCCGACGCCGCCGCCGCCGCCGACGCCGCCGCCGCCGCCGACGCCGCCGCCGCCGCCGCCAACGCCCAGCTCGAGCGCCGCAAGAAGAAGAAGAAGCACCACGACAAGCCCGAGCCCGGCCCCCCCGGCCCCCCTGGCGGGGGCGGCCAGGCGTGCCAGGGGGCCAAGACGGAGAGGGACTGCCGCAAGGCCGGCAAGGGCGGCGGCGAGAAGTGCGTTTGGTGCGCGGGGGGCCCCGGCGGGTCCTACCAGCCGCCCATGTGCCTGGGAGAGATGGTCGCCAAGTACATGCCGTCGTGTGCCAAGGAGTGAGAGAGACGCGCCTTTCTTTTTTGGCTGGATTTTGCTTTTTTGTGCGGTGGCGACGCCAGCGTAATCGTCCCTAGCCCCCCCAAGCCCCCTTTTATGTGTCCGGGGGGCTATGGTACGCCCGGGGGGCTATGGAACGCGGGGCGGCGACGACGAACGACGAACGACGACGACGAGAGCGCGCAAAAGAAAAGAGGGGCGACCGGCGCGGCGCGCGCGCCGCCGACCGCGGCCGTCCGCGCGGGGCGGCGGCGGAAGCCAGCACGCGAGATGTTCTTGTGCGTCGACTGCCTGTAAGCTCAGAACTCCCAGACGCGTGCGAACACACAATCACCTCTCCTCCTCCTTCTCAATCCACCCTCCCATCCCCCGCAACAACAACAACAACGCGCGCGCGAGCTGACGAGAACTTGCTTGACGCGAACGAGCGAGAAACCGACAGCAGCTCCCTCGCTTCTCCCTCTTTTCCGAGACCCGCGCCTCTCCCCCCGTTACCCCCCAAGGCCGCAACGAGATGGGCACCGCCGACCCCAACCCCGACGGAAGCGCCGCGGGCCCCTCGGGCGCCGCAGCCGCCGTCGCTGCTGCTGCCGCCCCCGCGCCGCCGCCGCCGCCGCCACCTTTCGCTGCCTCGCCCGCACCCACCTATCAGCCCGCCGCCGCCCCCCCTCCTCCTCCTCCCGCCCCCGGGCAGTACGCCTACCCGGCGCCCCAGCAGCAGCAGCAGCAGCAGCAGCAGCAGCAACAGCACGGCTACGCGCCCCAGCAGCAGCCGCCGTACGGCGCCACCCCGCCCGGCCTCGTGCCCGTCTACGTCGCTGGCGCCGCCGGACCGCAGCCGCAAGCCACGGTTTACGGCGATCCCTCGAAAAAGTGTCAGTGCACCATCGGGTGGGTCCTCTTCGGCGTCGGGTGGATCCTCCCGTTCCTTTGGCTGGTCGGGACCTTTGTGTTCTGCTGCACAAAGAACGTACATGACCGCAGGGCGGCGATCGCCAACGGGATCATGTCTCTTTTTTTCATCGGCGCGGTCATCGCCGTGATAGTTCTGACGGCCGTGGGCGCGAGCCAGGGCGGCGGGTACTACTACGGGGCGCCCCCCTCGTCGTACTACGTGGGCTGAGGGAGGAGGGGAGGGGGGAGGAGGGGAGGAGGGAGGAGGGAGGAGGGAGGAGGGGAGGAGGGAGGCGGGAGGAGTGAGGAGGTGAAGAGGGAGGAGGGAGGAGAGGGATTGAGAGAGAGAGAGCGGAAGCGCGTGGCGTCGACGGCGCAGGCGCAGCTCTCGTCGCTTCCGCCGCCTTTGCCCCGCCTGGACGTCGCGCCCTACGACCGAGCCCAGCACCCGCGCAGCCGTCCGCGCGTCCAGGCACGCGGACAGAGGTCGCACCACGAGCGGCGCCGGCCAGCGCACGCACGCGGACGTCGCGGGCGGGCGGCGGCAGCGGCGGCGGCAGCGGCCGCGGCCGAGGCGGGGGCGCCGGCGGCAGGCGGGGCTGCGCCCGTGCGCCCATGCGCCGCGCGCGCGGTCGTGGCGCGCGTAGTGCTGGTCGGGGGGTTGGCGGGAGTTGGCGTGCTCTTGCTTGTGTTGCTGCTGGTGGTGCTTGCTCCTCCTGCTCCTCCTGCTCCTGCCGCTGCCGCTGCCGCGACGCGCCCAGCGCGGCCCCGCCACCGGCCGGCTCGCGCCGCCGTGGCGCGTCGAGCAGAGAACAAGAACTCGACCCCGCTCCTCCCTCCAACCGACACATGCATTCCATGTAACAGCTTTTTCACTTTCTTGACGACCCCTTGTGCTCGCCCCCATCCATTGATTCGGGCGCATCCACGACCACGATTCCGACCAAATCACACGCCGAGAGCCCTCCTGCTCAGCTCTCTCTTCCGTCGACGCTCTCTCCTTCCTCATTCGCCCCGCCTCGCGCGGATTTGACTGACATCCTCACGAGCGTGCCCGCCGGCGCGCCGTCATAGCTGAACCACCCCATCGTCGATTGAGGACGCGAGCGCGCGCAAAAAAGGCAGCGCGCGATGGCGGCGGCCGAGGCCGCCGCCGCCGCCGCGCCGCCTCCTCCCGCCCTCGCCGCCGCCGCGACCACCACCCCAACCCCGACCACCGCCCACCTCTTGTTC
The DNA here is from genome assembly GCA_009193075.1 of Mychonastes homosphaera. NCBI lineage: Eukaryota > Viridiplantae > Chlorophyta > Chlorophyceae > Sphaeropleales > Mychonastaceae > Mychonastes > Mychonastes homosphaera. Next base: position 924,874 of record VXJC01000010.1, read on the forward strand.
TCCGTGGCCCTCCTCCCCGTCGTGAAGGTCGTCATGATGTGCTCCGTGGGAGCCTTCTTCGCCCTCGAGCGCCGAGGAGCAGCAACGGCCTCTTCACAAGCCGAAACCATCCTCGACGCCCCCGGCCGCAGGCGCCTCGCCGCCCTCTCCTACTCGCTGCTCACCCCCGCCCTCGCCTTCACCTCCTTGGCCCCCACGCTCACGCGCGACCACATCCTTGCGTGGATGCCCCTGGGGGTCAACCTCTTGGCGAGCGTGGCCATGGGCCTGGCGCTCGGGTGGGGACTGTGCCGCGCGCTGGCGGTGCCGCTGGAGCTGCGGGGGGCAGTCACCGCGGCCACCGCCCTGGGCAACGCGGGCAACCTGCCGCTGGTGCTGATGGCCGCGGTCGTGCGGCAGGCCGGCGTGGCGGCGCTGGGAGGCGGTTGGGGAGAAGAAGGGGAGAGAGGTGGTGGTGGTGCCGCTACCCCTGCTGCCGCTGCCGCCTCGGCCGCCGAGCACGCGGCCGCGGCGGCGGCGATGCAGCGGCGCGCCGTTTCGTACGTGGCGGTCAACATCCTCGCGTCCATCTGCACGCACTTTACGGTCGGCGCGCGGCTGCTGGGAGGGGCGGGCGGGTTGAGCGGGGGTTCTGCTGCTGCTGCTGCAGAGGCGGCAAGGGGCGCGGCGGCGGCGGCGACGGCGGCGGCGGCGGCGCCAGCAGCATCATCAACGAGCAAGCAGCAGCAGCGTCCGCAGAACTCGGGCGACGACGACAACGACGATGACCACCGGCGCGAGCGCGACGGCGGCGGCGGGGGGGACCGGCGCGCGCTGCTGCCGCCGCCTCCCGCGTCGCCCGGGCTGTCGCCCCGGCGCGGCGCGGCGGCGGCAGCGGCGGCGGCGGCGGCGTTCCAGCCCTTGGGGCCGAGCATCAGCAACAGCCCGCCGGCGCTGGCGCTCGAGGTCGGCGCCCCGACACCCCCCTCCTCGTCTTCCCTGTCACCAACACTGAGCCGCCTCGCGCGCACCCTCGCCGCCGCCGCGCGAGCGCTCGCAAAACCCCCCCTGCTCGCCTGCTTTTTGGCGGCGGCCGTGGGCCTAGGGCCCTCGGCCCTGAGGGAAAGCCTCTTCCCCCCTCCCCCGGCCGACGCTGGGGCGCCCGCGCACATGGGCCTCCTCTCGATCGCGGCCGACGCCGCCCGGGCTTTTGCAGATGCGACCGTCCCCCTACTGATGCTGCTGCTTGGCGCCACGCTGACGGGCGTCGCGTCGGCGTCTTCGTCTTCGTCGGCGGCGGCCTCTGACGACGACAACGGCGCCTCCCCCCCTCCCCCTTTGCCCGCGCGCGTGGTCGCAGGGGTCGTCGCCGCGCGCCTGGTCGTCCTGCCTTTGCTGGGACTGGGGTTTGTGCTGGGAGCCTACCGAACAGGCGTTTTCCCCTCGCCGCCGCCCGACCGGCTCTTTGTCGTTGTGCTGCTGCTGACGCACGCGGTGCCGACCGCGCTCAACGTCCACGCCCTCTCCGTGCTGTTCTGTGGTCCCCGGGCGCAGGCGGCCATGGCGAGGCTGGTTCTTGCCCAATACGTGGCGTGCATCGTGACGATCCCGCCCGCGCTGGGGGTGGCGCTGGCGGCGGCGCGGGGCGGGTGGGTATTGCGCGCGAGCGGATAGCGGCGTCGCTGCGATTTAAGGCCAAAGACCCGCGCGCTTCGATTCCTCTCTCTCTTCCACACAACGCGAGCACATCAACAGCCCTGTCTCTCACTCTCTCTGTCCTCGGACCCGTCGAACCAACCATTCGCGACATAACATGAAGGCGCAGTTGCTTGCTCTTGTTGGGCTCTTGCTGATGGCGCTCGCGCCCCAGGGGGGTGAGTTGTCTTGTCTCGTTTGCGCGCCGGATTTGGTGTTCTGATGCCCCGAGCTGGCGCTGGGGGTCCATCGCGACCGTGAAGGGCGGTTTGGGGCCGCCGGGAGGGCGGGAGGACCCGGGCGGAGCTGCCGGAAATCGGGTCGAGGGAGAGGAAAAGAGCGGGGCGTGACCTCCATGACGCCTCCCCTCCGGTTCGCGTGATGGTCGGCTCACCTCCGTCGCCCCAACCGGGCGCGCGCGCGCGCGCGTCGCAAGAGGGCCTGCTCCCCGTGCTCTCGCTCTCCATTGTGGCCCTGGCTCAGCGCCGGGGCGTCGATGATTGGCCCTCCTTCCGGCGCGGCGCGGCGCGCCCCGCGTCGTCGCCGCGTCGCTCACCTCAGTCGCCCCCACGGGGCGAGCGGGCGCGCGCATCGCAATAGGCTCCGTGCTCTCTCTCTCTCCCTCTCCACATTGAGGCTGAGCTCAGCGCCGGGGTGTTCCGATGATTGGCCCCCATTCCGCCGCGCCGCGCCGCGCCGCGCCGCGCGCGTCTTCTCGCTCACCCCCCGCTTGCACCAACTTTGCCCCCGCCCCGAAAAAACAAACACAGCCCTCGCCTGGCGCGGGGGCGACCTCGGGGTCCGCAACCAGATGGCCATGAATGCCCAAGTCGCGAACATCTACAGCGCCGTCAACGGGGACGAGAGCACGTTCGCCGCGACACAGCAGAACGCTGCCATAGCGTCTGAGGTGCCATATGGTTCCATCCCAAGCCTCTATCTTACGACTTCCTACGGCGACGGCGACGGCTATTATTGGGGCGGGAGCTCCTGAGAAGGCAAAAAACCCGGCCTTCTTTTCTTTGCTTTTGCCTGCCTCTCTCTCTCTGCCCCCGATGTGTCCGGGCGAAAGATCACTGGCCAGCAATATAGAGAGAGCGATAGTAGCCCTGGGTCTCTGCGCGCGCGTTTGGATGGAATGTGTAAATGGGAGAGACGAGACCATGCGAAGACGAAGAGGCCGCCGCGCGCCGCCGCCTCGTGTGATCGCTCGCCCTCCCCCCACCCGCTCCCCCCCGCCACCCGCCACCCTCTTTACCCCTCTCTCTCTTGTCGCGTGTGCGTCGTTTTTTTTACAAAAATGCGTCGGGTGCGCTCTAAAGGCGGCTAGCGCGTTGCCGCCGCCGTCGTCGTCGTCCTCATCATCGCCAACTGCCGCGCCAACTTCTCGTCGCCTCCGCCGCTCACTGATGCTGCTGCGCCCACCGCCCCGCCCCGCCGTCCCGCCCCAGCATCCGCGCGGCCGCCTGCGCGTCGACGCGCGCGTAAAGCGGCCGCAAGATGAGCGGCGCCAGCCAGCGCACAAACGCGGGCGTCGGGAGGCGGGGGGCGGCAGCAGCAGCGGCAGCTGCCAAGGCAGAGGGGGGCGCCGGCGGCGGGCGGGGCAGCGCCTGCGCGCTGCGCGCGCGGCCGTGGCGCGCGGGGTGCTGGTGGGGGGGGGGGGGGGGACGCGTGGCGGTCCGGGTGCTGCTGGTGGTGGTGCTGCCGCTGCGGCTGCGCCTCCCCGCGCGGCCCCGCCGACGGCCCCCCCGTGTGCACGCCGCCGTTGCCGTGGCCGCCGCCGCCGCCGCCGCCGCCGTCGCCGCGAAGCCACCCCTGCTGGTCGCGCCCGAGCTCCTGCTCGTGCCGCAGCGCCCGCGCCGCCGGCGGCCGGCGTCGCAGCCCAGGCGGCGGCGGGCGAGGCCGACGGCGCGCGCACGTGGCGGCGCCCCCGCCCCCCCGCGGGGCCGGGCCCCGGGGGCGCCGCGGCCGCGAGAGGGAGTCGGGCGGGGGGCGGCGGCGGCATGTGGTGGTGGTGCTGGTGCTGCTGCTGGGCGAGGGGCTGCTGCTGGGGCTGGCCTTGCTGCTGCTGCTGCTGCTGCTCTGGTGGTGGTGGTGGTGGTTCTGCCCCTGCTGCCCCTGCTGCTGCCCCTGGAGCCCCACCAGGCGGGGCGACGGCCCGTTGCGGCGCCGGTCCTTGAACCACTGGATGATCTGCGAGCGCTCCAGGCCCGTCACCCGCTCGAGGCGGTCGTACTCTTCTTCTGACGGGTAGCCGACTGCTCGACGTCGACGAAGGCGTAGTTGCATTCGCGATTTGGGAGAGGGTTGTTTTTGGTTTGCGGGCGGGGGGAGGGCGGGGCGGGGGTCAGCTCGCGCGGCGGCGGCGTCATCGGCGGGGGGAGAGAGGATAGAGGAGAGAGGAGGGCTCGTTTGCGCGCGCCTGTTTGAATCCAGGGCGCAACTCACCCTGGAAAGAGGCCTCCAGGACGCGCAGGTGCTCGTCGCTGGTCCTGTTCCCGCTCATTGCGCGGCCACGGAAACGCGGGCGAGGAAGGGAAGAAGAGGATCCGAACAGGGGGGCGCGCCTTCGTGTTTGCGCGGCAAAAACTCGACCGAGAGGGGGCGCGTCGGGTGATGGCGTTGCCTTTTTAGCACGTACTGAGGGGCGCGCGCAAACGGTGTTGTGTGCACGTCGCGTCTGGGCCGATGTGGTCGCTCGGAAGCGAGGAATTGCACGGATGTTGTGCGTTGATGACGAGGTGCGAGCGCCACCGGCTGGATGGTGCCCGAGCGGCAAGCGCCGCCGCCTCGTCGACGCACTTGCTCTACTCCCCGCGCGCGCCGCGCGCCCTCTCTCTCTCCAAACACCACACACCAACCCCCTTCACCCTTAATCCACACAGCCGTCTTCTTCTTTTGTGCCCAACCGTCGTTCCTCGCTCGCTCGAGACACACAGCATCCAGCCGAAACGGACACAATGAAGGTCCTGCTCGCGTCTTTCCTCCTGGCGCTCGTACTCGCCCTGGCCGGCCGCGCGGACGGTACGTGACGATGGCTGAACCGAGAGGCCGTCTCGTGGCCGCGCGCGCGCGCGCGCTCATTTCGGCCGTTTGCTTGGCGCGCGCGCGCGAAGGGGAGAGAGCAGTGCAGTGGCTGTCGCCTCTCCCCGGGGAGGCGCTGTTTTTTTCGGAACGGACAGAAGAGCTGCTCCGTGCCGTGCTCTCGCGCTTTTGTGCCGCGCGCCCTGTGTGCCAGGAGAGGCGCGCACCTCCCGCGCACGCATTGGAGCCAACTGCCCGGGCATCTCGCCCAACCATCCACGGCGCGCGCGCCCGGAACTGGCCTTGGGCATCCGCCCCCCCCCGCCCACGACCGCCGCCGCTGATTGGGGCGGCGGCGTCGGCGCCGGCGCTGCATCTGCCGACTCACCCCCCCAAACCAACCACCCAAACAAACAACAACAACAAAACAACAATCAACAGCCGCCCGCCACCTGCTCCAGGGAAGCGGCGGGCAGATTGGCCGCCTCAGCAGCAGCGCCAACGTCGCGCAGGCGGCGATCCAAAGGGCAGTCCGCGGAACGCTGTCCACGGCCGCCGCCACCAACACCATTGGCAACACCGTGGGCGCTGTGCCGTTCAGTGAGTGAAGAGGTGTGCTGTGGGGAGGGGGGGGGGGGGGGGGGGGGGGGGGGGCACAATGAGGAGGAGGAGCGGGCGGATTGTGGCCCGAAACAGGAGGAGCCCCCCACACACACACACCGCGGCCGCGGCGCGCCCCTGCTCTCTCTCGCTCACGCGCCACAACGCTCCACTGACGACCGCAACCCCTTCCACACGCCCCCCAACGAACAATCCTTCATTTTGAAGCCTCGTACCCGACATATTACTTGCAGAATGATGGAGCAAGCGGATTCTACCTCGGCAACGACCTCCCCGCGTACAACGACGGCCTGGCGACGGGGAAGAAGTAAAAAGCGCGGCCGGCCGCTCTGCGGCCGGGCGGCGGGAGGTCGCGCGCGCAGCAAAAGAAACCGCGCGTCGTGAATTGCTCCCGGCGCCCTCGGTTCTGGGATTGGATGGCCCTACGTCTAATCTGGCTCTCTCGCCGCTCGGCAACGGCCCGGACCTGTGCGTTTCTTTATTTAGCGAGGGACGACGACGACGACGAGGGAGGAAGGAGGAGAAAGGCGCGACGAGGGACGACGCCGACGGCTGGCGGGCGAGCGAAGCGACGGGGCGCGGGACGAGAAGGTCCGCGCGCGCGCGCGCGCGGTGCCGCAGCGCAAGGCAGTGTGCCGCCTTGCGCTCGTCGCGCGCGCGCGCCGCCTGCCCCTCTCTCTCTCTCTCTGTCCCGTCTCTCGTGCGCGCCTCCCTCTTTTGTCTCCCCGCCCCCCCCCCCCCCGCGAGCCGCCCGCGTTTGCCCCCCCCACGCCGCCAGCGCCCGCCCCCGCCCCCCTTTCTCCCCTCCTGCATCAAGGTGGTTGGATGGGTCCGGGGGCCGGCTGTTCTCCCCTCTATACTCAACGGCCCGCGCGCTGGTTGTAATACTTGACCCTCTTGATTGATTGGTTCTCGATGCTCCAAAGCGAGAGAGAGAGAGAAGTGGCGGCGGCGGTGGCGGGGCGTTGGGCACGCGGCGGAGCGAGCGAAGAGCGCCCGCTCTCTCTTTTTCTCCGCTCTCCTCTCCAAGACCACAAAGACACACACACTCACACGCATCCCGTCTTGCAACCACCTACCTTCTCTACCTGCACTTCCGCGCCCCACTTTGGTTGAACTTGCGCGCGCCCGAAACAACCCTCATCACGCGCCTCCCCCTTTTTCCCTCTCCCTCCTCCTCCTCCCTCCTCGTTTCGACCAAAGCAATGGCCGCCCGCGCCTTCCTCCTCGTGCTGGCCGTGCTCGCGTGCGCGGTCATGCTGCTCGCCGCGCCTGCTCAGGGTGGGTCTGTCCGTCGGGGCCGCGCGGTCTCGTTTTGTTGTTTGCGACGGAGAGCGAGGAAAGGGGGCGAGGCGGCGGCGGCGGCGGGCGCACACCCCCGCCGCCGCCAGCTCGCCGCCGGCCGACACGCCGCTGCCCGAAGCGCCCCTTCACACCGCCCCCCCCGCCCCCCCCACCAACGTCCACCAAAAAACACACACACACAGCCGCCCGCGTCCTCACGGCCAACACGGGGCAGATCGCCAACCGCCAGAACGCGCTCCAGAACCTGGCATCTGCGGCCATCTTCCGCGCCGTCAGGGGCGGGCAGAGCATCGCCTCGGCGAGCGGCCAGATCGGCGCGGCCACCTCTGCGGTGACGGTCGGCACGATCCCGCTCACCTACCTCGAGAACGGCCAGGACGGCGCGTACTTTGGCAACCGCTGATCCTCAGAGATTGAGCGAGGCGGGTGAAAAAGCAGGGCCGCGGCGAATTGCGCCCCCGCTTTTGCCGCGCCTCCGCTTTGCGTCTGCGCTCGCGCACGCGCACGCGCACGCGCGCGCGCGCGCGCTCCAGCGAGCGTCTGTGTGTAGGACGCCGCCGCGCGGCCCGCGCGTCGCCTTCGAGAGAGTGCGACGGGTTTTATTACAAGAAAGAGCGATCGTCGTAATACATACGTAAGTTTTGGTGTAAAAGAGGAGGACAACGACGCGAAACGGAGTTTTGGCGGAGGCGGCGGCGGCGCGCGCGCGCGATCGACCCACCCTCAAAAGCGCGCGCCCCCACGCCTCTCTCTCTCTCTCTCACACACCACCCCCCCGCGACTCTCCCCTCGTGACGAACTCGCCCTTCTGCTCTCTCTCTCTGACACACAAGACTAGAGTCTTTTGCTCTCTATTCATCGCGTGAGTTTGCAAAAGAGAGAGAAGAAAGAGAGAGAGAGAGCTTTTGAAGTTCGAAAGCACAAAAGCACCACGAAAACACCCGCTCGTTTCGCCCCGTGCGCGCGCTCATTCGCCCCACCGCGCACGTCAGCCCGAGTACTAACCGCATACTCTCCCCCCGCGCCCCAAAACCAGAACAAAAACAGGACCCGCACCGAGAGAAAACGCAATCCAGACGAGTCTGATTCTCTCTTGCTCCTTCCCTCCCCTTTTCAAAATGACGAAACTGCTACTGGCCATCGCGCTGCTGCGCACCGGCGCGGCGCTGGCGTCGGCAGGGGACTGGGACGGCTGGACGGAAGGGCGCGCGACGTGTTGAGTAAATTCGACTCGGCTTTGGTCCCCCTTTTTGTTTCGGGGGCAAACAGAGGAAGAGAGAGGGAGACTCGCGCACGCCGCTCACCCAAAACGCCCCCCCGCCCCCCCGCCCTCTCTCTCTCTCCGCCCCCCCCCCCCCCCAAAAAAAACCAACCAAACACCAGTCTACGGCAACGACGGCGGCACGAGCATCCACCAGGGCTCGTGCGAGTTCTACAACCTCGACTATCACAAGGTGAGAGAGAGAAGAGGGGGGGCGCCGTCGTTCTCTCGCTCGCGCGCTCGACGAAAAAAAAACTCAACCCCCCTCCCGCCCCTTCTAACCCCCCCAAAAAACACAGGGCACCGGCTGGGACATCGCCGCCCTGTCCGACACGGCGCCGGACTACCAGGGCTCGTGCGGCAAGTGCTACGAGGTCCGGTGCGTGAGCGGCAAGATCACGGACGGCTACGGCGAGACCCTGGACCGCTCCTCTACGTGCCACGACGAGAGCCGCTCGGTTTTGGTTACCATCACAGACACGTGCCCTTGCCAGTACTCGGCAAACGCTTACAGCAACAAGCGGTGGTGCTGCGGCGACAAGCCGCACATAGATCTCAGCACCGAGGCATTCGGCAAGTTGGGCCGCCTGGGAGACGGCGTGATGGGCGCCCGCTGGCGCCGCGTGCCGTGCCCCGAGCGCTCTACGTACCTGGACTGGGACGGCGACCAACCCAAGCAGCAGCAGTCAGGCGGGAGCGGGAGCCGCCGCTTGCTCAAGGCGCCGTGTGCCGCGTGATTTCAGGCGAAGAGAGATAGAACAAAGACGCGCACACGCATTAGAGCACACACATGAGAGCACATGATCGAGAGAGGCACACACACACGAAGAAGAAAAAGAGAGAGAGTGTAAAGCAAAAAACCCTTTTGGGGGTATTACAAAAAGGCGGCGGCGGCGTGGGGAGGCGCGGCCTGTGCCCGCGGAAAAAAAAAACGCGCGCCGGGAAAAGACAACAACCCAAACCAATCCAATCCTCCTCTCCATCCCTCACTCCTCATCCCTCCCCAAGCCCATGCAAACGTACTTGACCACCAAGTAGTCCTCCAAGCCCCGCGCCGAGTTCTCCACCCCGTACCCGCTCTGCTTCATTCCCCCAAAGGGGGCCACCTCGCTGCCCACGCCGACCTCGTTCACCCCAACCATCCCGTACTCGAGGCGCTCGGCCACGCGCCACGCGCGCGCGAGGTCGCGCGTGTAGAAGTAGGCGGCGAGGCCGTACTCGGTGTCGTTGGCGAGGGCGACGGCCTCGTCCTCGGTGGAGAAGCGGAAGATGGGGATGAGCGGGCCAAAGGTCTCCTCGCGGAAGCAGCGCCTGTGTGTCGTCGGTTTCGTGTTTTGATTTTGTCGGGCGTTTTGTTGTTGTCGGCGTCGTCGTTGTTTTGTTTGTTTTGGGGGGGGGGGGGGGGGGTTTTTTGGGGGGGGGGGGTGAGGGGTTGGGGGTGGTGTTGGAGGAGGGGGAAAGAGAGGTCGAGCGTGAGCGGCGCGTTTGGGGGATTTGTGGATGGAGAAGAGAGAGAGAGAGAGAGGAGGAGAACGAGCGCGAGCGGCCGCGCGCCGTCCCGCCGCCGCTCCGCCCGCGCCCGCCCTCCCCAACCCCGCAAAAACAAAAGAAAAACTCACATCTCAATCGTCGCGTGGTCCAGCACCGTCGGCGCGTGCCAGTTGCCCCCCTTGGCCAGCGCCTCGGCCAGCCCCGCGGGAACCTGCCCAGCGCCCCCGACCACAACCTTGGCGCCCTTGGCCACGGCGTCGGCCGCGTGCGCGGCGACTTTTTCCACCGCCGCGCGCGAGATCAGGGGGCCCAGCTGCGTCTCGGCGCTGCTGCTGTCCCCCACTTTGAGCGCCGCCACTTTCGCGCCCACCAGCGCCGCGAACTCGTCCGCGATTTTCTCGTGCACGAAGGCGCGGTTGACGCAGATGCACGTCTGCCCCGCGTTGCGGAGCGCCGACGCGACGACACCGTTTGCCGCCAGCTCCAAGTCTGCGTCGGGAAAGACCAAGAAGGGGGCGTTGCCGCCGAGCTCGAGCGAGAGGCGCTTGGCGGTCGAGGCGGCGGCGGCTGCGAGGCGCTTGCCGACGGCGGTGGAGCCGGTGAAGCCGAGCTTGCGGACGGTCTCGGACGACGTGAGGACGTTGCCTGTTGTTTGGTTTGTTGTTATTTTGGGTTTGGTTTTGGGTTTCGGGAGGGGGGGCGGGAGAGGGGATCGGCCGGCGCCATGAGCGGGGGGGAACCGCGCTCTCCTTTCAAACACAAAAAAACCACCCATCTCTTACCAATCGCCGGCGCATCGCCCGAAACAACATTGAGCACCCCGTCGGGCAGGCCCGCGCGGTCGGCCAGCTCGGCGAGCGCCAGGGCCGTCAGCGGCGTCGCCTCTGCGGGTTTTAAAACCACAGGGCACCCGGCCGCGAGCGCGGGCGCCACCTTGCGCGTGACCATCGACATGGGGAAGTTCCAGGGAGTGATGGCCGCGACCACACCCACGGGCTGGCGCAGCACGAGCATGCGGCGGTCGCGGGTGGGGGGCTCCAGAACGTCGCCCGTCACGCGGCGCGCCTGCTCGGCAAACCATTCTACAGACGCGGCGCCGGACGCGACCTCGGCCTTCGCCTCGGCCGTCGGCTTGCCGCACTCGGCCGTCATGATGGCGGCGATGTCGTCCGAGTGCTGGACGATGAGGTCGTGCCACCTGCGCAGCAGGGAGCAGCGCGCCTTGGCCGGCAACGCGGCCCAGGCGGGCAGGGCCGCGTGCGCGGCAGCGACAGCGGCGCGCGCGGCGTCGGCGCCGAGGCGCGCGACCGTGGCGATGCGGCGGCCGTCGGCCGGGTTGCCCACCTCGTACGAGGCGCCGTCCGGGGCGCTGGCCCACTCGCCGCCGATGTAGCCCTGCGTGCGCAGGAGGTCGAGGTCCTTGACGCGCGCGGCGAGCGACTCGCAGACGCCCAAGGGGTTGTGTTGTGCTGGTGCTGCTGGTGTCGTTGTTGTTGTTGCTCCTCCTGATGCGCCTGCTCCTGCTGTTGTCGCCGGCTGCTGCTGCTGCTGCTGCTGCTGCTGCGTCGTCTGCTGCGCCGCGCCCCCGGAGCCGTCCTTGGGCCCGGCCATCGCGGCGGACGAGTGGAAGGAGGAAGAAGAAGAGCCGACAGCTGCTGCTGCTGCTGTCGGAACAGAACGACAACGCCCGGCGACGATGGCGAGGTGGCGGAGGAGGAGGAGGCGGCCGGGCGCCGCCATTGGCTGGCTCGTGTGCGTGCGCGCGCGTGAGCAAAAGTATCTACTCTAAGAGAGGGGGGGGAGAAGAAAGATGGGGTTTGAGCGGGCCGACAAGCGGCGCCGACGCGGCTTTTTGAGGGCGACGTGGCGCCGGCGGCGGATCGGCACCGCCGCGTCTTCTTCTCTGGCGCCGCCCTTGGGTTGCGCACGCAGAGCCGCGACACACACACAAACCACAACACACGGACATCATTCACTGGCTCCCTCGCGCGCGCCGCTCTCGTTTCCCCCTTCACGCGCGCGCGCGCACACCCCGTTCAGAGAGTCAAGGAGAAGGAGAAGAGAGAGAGAGCGCGAGAGAGTTCCTTCCCCTCTCCGACACCCCGCACAAAAGACATGCAGCCGACCAGCAACCAGGAGGCGATCCAGGCGCAGCTGGCCGCCCTGCGCGCCATCATCAACCTCCGCAGCGCCGGCGACCTCGTCTCGGCGTCCCAGCTGCGCGAGGCGCTCGGCGGCGGCGGCGGCCCGGCGGCGGCGGCGGTCGGGGGTGGCGGCGGCGGCGGCGGCGGCGGCGGCGGCGGCGGCAGCGGCCGCCCTCCAGCAGCAGCAGCAGCAGCAGGCGAGCGCGCTGCAGGACCGCTGGCGGCGCGCCCGTCGACCGGCGCCGCGCCTTCAGCAGCGGCAGCGGCGGCCAACCCCGGCAGCGCCTACTGGCGCTACTACCTGGCGGCGGGCGGCGGCGGCGGCGCGGGTCAACAACCCCCAGGAGGAGGAGGAGGAGGGGGGATGTTTGCAGGCGGCGGTGGCGGCGGCGGCGGCGCAGGCGCGGCCCTCCGCCGCGCCGCTGCGGCCGCCGCCGCTGCGGCCGCCGCCGGCGCCGGCGCCGGCGACGCGGCGGGCCTCTACGGCCCCTCCTCCTCGCTCGCGCCCGAGGCCGCCGCGGCCGCCGCCGCCGCCGCGCTCACCCCGCTGACCGCCTGGCAGCCGACGGAACGCCTGGCCCCGCCCGGCCGCGCGCTCACCCCGGAGCAGGCCGCGCGCCGCCCCTTTTGGACGGGCGTCGGCGCGTGCGGAGGCGGCAGGGGCAGCGGCGGCAACAGCAACAGCGGCAACGGGGCTCTCAACGGCCGCCGCCCGCGCCGCCGCTGCTACCCGCGCCCGACGACCGTGGCGCACTGGCAGCTGCGCGACCTGGTGTCGGCGGCGGCCGAATGCGAGACGGCCTGCTACGTGGTGGACGGCATGAGCGTGCTGCGCTTCGACGCGGCAGAGGCGGAGCGGGAGATGGAGCGGCGGCTGGCCGACGCGGGCGGCGGCGGCGGCGGCGGCTCGTCGTCGTCGGCTGAGGCGATGCTGCTGCGGCCGGCGGTGGCGACGCCGGCCGCCTGCTGCGCCGCGGCGAGCGACGTGGTGATGTCGCTGTCGTTTGCGCCCAACAGCATGACGTCCGGGCACGGGTACATCGCGGCGGGCGGGCTGAGGTCGGAGCTGTACGTGCGCGCCCTGAGGCCGGCGGCGGCGGCGGCGGCAAAGGAGGGCGGCGGCAGCGGCCAACAGCAGCAGCGGCGCGTCGTGCGGCCGTCGTCGTCTTCGGGCGGCGGCGGCGCAGGCGGTGGCGGCCAAGGCGCGGGAGCAGGCAGCGGCGGGCCCCTGTCGCGCGCCTTTGCGCGCGGCATCAACGAGGACGACCTGCTGCCCGGCGCGCGGCCCCATGGGGGGGGGGGCGCGGCCGCAGAGCGGGCGGCCGCAGAGGCGGCCGAGGCGGCGGCGGCAGGGGCAGGAGGAGCAGCGGCAGGAGGAGCCGGCGGCAGTGGCGGCGGCGCCAACAACCCGGGCTGGGGCCGCCGCCGCCCCCGCAGCTTCACGTTTGGCGGCGGCGGCACCGGGTGGCTCCGGCGCGACGATGCCGAGGCGGGAGACGAGGAGGAGGACGAGGAGGGGGGCGAGGGGGGCGCCGGGCCGATGATGACCGGCGACGACGACGACGACGACGACGGCGACCGAGCGGCCCGGGGGGGGGAGGAGGAGGAGGAGGACGAGGTGGTGGCTGCGGTGGAGCGGCGGCGGCGGCGGCGCGCCGCGGGGCGCCGCCTGACGCTCCGCCTGGCGCGCGGCCGCCCCCCTTGGGGGGACGACGGGCAAGAGGACGAGGAGGAGGACGAGGAGGAGGACGACGACGACGACGACGACGGCGAGGGCGGCGGCGAGGACGAGGAGGAGCTCGCCGGCCGCCTGATGGACGGCCTCGACCCGGGCTGGCGCGAGTGGGGGGGCGGCCGGCAGCAGCAGCAGCTGCAGCGGCGGCGGGGGGGGCGGGGGGGGGGAGGGCGACGCCGAGGGGCAGCCGTGGCGCGAGCGCCTGCTCGGCATGCAGGCGCCGGCGCCGGCAAGGGCGGCGAGCGGCGGCGGAGGCCGCTACGGCGAGATGTGCTTCCGCGGCAACGTGGGCGGGGCAGTCAACAACTCGCTGCACATCGCCGACGCGCGCGGCCGCGCCGACGGCGACGACGACGACGCCGGCTTTGGGGCCGCGCTCGGGCGGCTGCTCGCGGCGGCGCGGAAGAAGCGCGTGCGCGGCGGACGCGGAAACGACGACGACGACAAGGAGGAGGCCGAGGAGCAGGCGGCCGCCGCCGCCGAGGCCGCCGCCGCCGCGTTTCCGGCGCCCAACTCTTCTTCCTCCACCCTGCGCCTCTTTGTGTCCAACAACGACGACACCATCAAGGTCTTTGCGCTGCCCTCGTCCTTCTCGGGAGGAGCAAACGGCGGCAACGGCAACGGCAGCAGCAGCGGCATGCGGCCCCTCACCCTCATCCGCGGGGCCGCCCCCTTTAACTGCTGCGCGCTCTCGCCCGACGGCCAGCGGCTCGCCGCCGTCGGCGACCGCGCCGACCTGCTCATCTACAAGGCGCGCGAGGCCGGGTACGTGCTGGAGGGCAGCCTGGCCGAGGCGGCCGACGTGGGGATGAGCTGCGCGTGGGCCCCCGGGTGCGGCGGGGGCGGGGGCGCGCTCGTGGGGGCGGCGTTCCAGGACGGCGTGGCGGCCGCGTGGGACGTGCGCTGCTCGTCGTCGGCGTCGGCGTCGTCCTCCTCGATGCGCTCGTCGGCGTGCGTGGCCAAGTTTCGGCTGAGCGGCGGGCCCGTCTTTGGCGGAGGGGGAGGGGGCGCGACGGCGGCGCGCGCCGTCAAGTTCTCGCCCGCGGCGTCTCCCGGGTACGGCGGCCTGATGGCCGTGTCCGGGCACGAGGGCGGCGTGCTGCTCGCCGACATGCGCAACTGGCAGCGCGCGCAGGCGGTCGACTGCACGTCGTCGTGGGAGGGGGGCGGCGGCGGGGGGAGCGGCGGCGGCGGCCGGGGTGGCGGCCTGAGCGCCGGCAGCGCGCGGGAGATCTCTGGGATCGCCTTCACGCGCAGCGGGCGGCGGCTGTGGGTCGGCACGGACGCCGGGCTGCGGCTGATGGAGCTGGACCGGGGGTCGGAGCGGTCGTACGGGTCGGTCGCGGCGTTTTGATTGTTGCGCCGCGCGTGCTGTCGTTGGCGTGTTTGCGAAAAGAAGACGAGAGACAAAACAAACCTCGTGTAATGGTGGTGCGTCCGCTTCTTCTTTTTAACAAACATGCGATGCGCGTGTGTGTGCACTCAAAAAAAACACGCAAATGCGAGGGTCTTTTTTGTCTCTTTCTCTCAAGTGCGCGTGCGCCGGACTCTTATCTCTCTCGGCTGTCTCTCCACTGTCGTCGCTCGGCTCACGGCGCGGGCTTTTTCGCCGGCGCCGCCTCCCCGCCGCCGCCGTCCGCCTGCTTGCGCTTGGCCGCGGCCAGGCGGCCCATCTGGGCGGCGAGGGAGGGCAGGGACAGGCCGCCGCCGCCGCCGGCCGCGGGCGCGGGGGCGGGCCCGGGCTGCTGATGTTCCTCCGGCTGCTGCTGCGGCTGCGGGGGCGCGGCGGGCGTTGCCCCTCCTCCGCCTTGCTCGGCGGGCGCGGGCGCGGGCGAGACGAGCTGCGGCTGGATGCGGCGCGCCGAGCCCGAGGGCGGCGCCGCCGCCGCTGCCGCCGCCGGCTCCGGGGGCTGCTGGTGCTGCTGCTGCGCGGCGGGGGAGGGAGCGGCGCCCGCCGCCACGGGGTCGCCGACAAGCGGCGCGGACGTTTGCCGCCCCGCGCGACTCGGCGCCGCCGCCTCGGAGCAGCACGGCTGCTCGTCGCCCACGCGCGTCGGCGCGATGCGGCGTCGCGGCCCGAGCCAGGAGCGCCCGAGGGGAGGGTACGGACCGGGTCGCCGCCGCCGCCGCCACGGGTTGCGGGGGGTGATGGCGCTTGGGGGCCGGGAGGGCCGCCGTCGCCGGCCGCCGGGGGGCAGCGGCGTGGCGGCGTGGCAGCGGCGGCGTCCGCGGCAGCAGCGGCGTGGCGCCTGTGCATGCTGCTGGTGCTGCTGCTGCTGCTGCTGCTGCTGCTGCTGCTGCTGCGGAGCGGGCGCCACAGGGGCAGGACCAGCAGCGGCAACAGCAGCCAGCAGCAGCAGCAGCAGCAGCCCCGGCCGCCGCCCCAGCCGCCGCCCCAGCGGCCGCCGCCTGCGCCTGCGCCTCGAAGCGCCGGCGCGCTCGCGCTCGGCCGCCGCGCGCGCCGCGGCCATGGCCGGGGGGAGCTCCACGGCGGGGAGCGGCTCGCCCAGCTCCCCCTCCTCGAACACGGCCGCGGAGCAGTAGCAGTCGCGGCTGGAGACCATGAGCACGCGGCCGTCCGGGGACCACGCGAGGTCGGTGATGGCGGCGCCCGGGTGCAGCGCGCCCAGCACGGCAAAGGGGCGGAGCGGCCCGCCCGCGCCGCCGGCGTCGGCCGCCGGGGCCGCGGCCGCCGGCGCCGATGCCGAGACGGCGGCGCCGGGCACGCGGCGGCCGCGCGGCGGGGGCGACGTCTCGTAGAGGATCACGCTGTCGAGCGTGGCGACGGCGAAGACGAGGCGGTAGGGGAGGTGGAAGGGCGAGGAGGAGGCGGACGAGGGGGCGGAGGGGGGGTGGGGGGTTGCCGCTGCTGCAGCCTCTTCGCCCCCGCCCGCCGCCGCGGCTGCTGCTCCCGACGCCGCTGCTGCGCGGAACGGCACGGGGCAGAAGCGCACGGCCACGGACGGCTTTCCCGGCATGGGCAGCTGCGCGGCCGGGGCCGACCAGTGGTCGCGCGCGTACAGCAGCGTGGCGTTGTGGAGGGAGGGCAGAGGGGCAACAGCGGCGGCGGCGGCGGCAGCACCGGAAGCGGTGGGGGCGGCGGCCGAGGCGCCAGCGCCAGCCTGCTGCTGCGGCTGCTGCGGCTGCTGCTGGTCCGGGAAGATGGCCGTCGGCGCGGCCAGGAAGGAGCCGTCCGGGGCCCAGGCCAAGCGGCGGAAGAAGCTCGGGACCGTCTCGTCGAGGAAGAGGGCGTGCGCGCGCGTCGTCGTCGTCGGCATGGCTGTCGGCGCCGGCGTCGCCGTCGCAGGGGCGGCTGCCGAGGGCGAGCCAGCGGCGCCGCCCTCCTGAGCCGCCTCCGCCGCAGCCGCCGCAGCCCCAGGAGACATCGCGTCCTCCGCGGCCGCGGCCGCCGCCGCCGGGGCCGGCGCCGCCGGGGTGGCGGCCAGCGTCACCTTGCGCATCGACGCCAGCGGCTGCACGGTCTGCGCGGCCGCGGCGGCCGACCCAGCAGCGCCCCCGCCCCCGCCCCCGCCTCCGGCGCCGCCCTTCCTGCCCCAAGCCCCGCCCGTCAGCGCCAGCAGCGACACGCTGCGGTCGGCGCTCTGCGACGCCACGAGGCGGTTGAGCGGGTCCCACGCCACCCCCTGCACGTAGTGCGAGTGGACGTCCGTCACGCGCTGGGACAGGCTGACGGCCGAGGCCGAGGCGGCCGCGGCGCCGCCCGCGGCGCCGCCCGCGCCGCCCCCGGCGCCCTCACCGCCCGCCGACCACAGAAACGTGCTGTTGTCGAGCGAGGCCGTCGCAAAGGCCGTGCCGTCGGGCGCCCACGACACGTCCATCACGTCACCGTGGTGCCGCCGGTGCAGCGAGCCGTGCACGCGCCAGCCCGGCACGACGGGCTGGCTCGGGTCGCCGCCCAGCTGCTGCTTTTGCTGTTGCTGCGCGGCCGCCGAGGACGAGGACGGCGGCGCGTCGGCCGCGGGCGACAGCGGGTTTTGGTTGCGCCACAGCACGAGCTCGCCCTGGTCGCCCGCCGTGACGAGGGCGTCGCCCAGCGGGGAGAAGCGCACGGCGTTGACGGTGCTGAGGTGCTGGCTGGGCAGGGAGCCGAGGTAGCGCACGGAGAAGGAGGAGGAGGAGGAGGACGAGGGCGGGGCCGGGGCTGGGAGCGGGGGGGCGGCGGCCGGGGCGGCGGCCGGAGCGGCGGCCGCTCCTGCTGCTGCTCCTGCTCCTGCTGCCTTGGCCGCCGCCGCCGCTCCGCTTGCTGCCGGTGGCCGGATCTCGAAGCGCCAGAACTGTTGGGGTTGTTGGGGGGGTTGAGGGGGGGTTGGGGGGAGGGTGAGAAGGGGGGGAGGGTGCATGCGGGGCGCCTGGCGGCGGCGCGGCGGCGACCGCGTGTGTGACCGCACCTTGACGTCCTTGTCGCCGCCGCCCGTCGCGAACAGGCGGGGGTCCGTCGGGTGAAAGTCCACCGACAGCACGGGCTCCTTGGCGTGCCAGATGATCTCGAGCGTGGACGCCCGCATCGTTGGGCTCGGATTGGGGGCTGATGTTGTTTTTTCAAACAGCAGGGGAGAGACAGGCTCTCTTGCTCTTTCTTTTCGTGCGGCTCAGGCGGCGCGCGCGCGCATCATTGGAGGGGAGGGACAGAGCGCTGTGCTCCCGTGTGTTGGTGCGCGGGGGCAGGAGAAAGGGGGCGCAGCGTGTGTGCGGGCGCGCGATGGTGGCGCGAGAGAGACACAAGAAGGGAGGGGGCGAAGGCCAGCTGCTCGCGAGGTGTTTTCAAAACGCCGAGGGCTTTGTTCTGTCGTGTGTTGGTTCGTCAAGTCGTGTGCCTGTTAGAGAGAGTGTGCGTGCGTGTGTGTCAGGGCGCTGTCGCTGAAGGGCTCGTGGGCCCTTTCATGGGGCAAGAGGAGGGCGAGAGAGAGCGCCGCTGCCGGCTTCGCCCTCGCCGCTGCCGCCGCCGACGCCGCTCCGCACACCGCCCCCCGTCGCTATCGTGCTCTATTTTTGTTGCAATGCTGGGGTTTGGCCGCTTCTGATCATCGTCAACACCATCATCGTCATCTGTGCGCGTGTGCGTCTGTGTGTGTGTGTGTGCCACGAAGAAAAAAACATGCGCCAAAAACTCTCTCTCTCTCTCAACGCCGCCTGCTCCATCCTCACGCCGCTTTCGCCTCCTCCTCCTCGCCCTCCGCCTCTGCCTCGGCCTCCGCCGACACCCACAGCCGCACGCTGCGGTCGTCGCTGCACGACGCCAGCAGGTGCGGGAGCGCCGGGTTCCACGAGACCGCGTTGACCGGGCCCGTGTGCCCCTCGAGCCGCAGCAGGTGGCGGCCCGTCGCGCGGTGCCAGAGGTGAAGCGCCGCGTCCTCGCCGCCGTGCGCCACAAAGCCGCAGCCGCCCCCGCCGCCGCCAAACGACGAGCGCAGGACGAACCGCCCGGGCCGCCCGCCGTTGGCGACGTACTCGACGAGTGGGCCAAGGGAGGCGGCGGAGGCGGCGAAGGCGGCGGCGCCCGAGCCGCGGGGCGGGCGGGGGGCCGAGGCGGCGGCCAGGGCGGCGCGCGAGGTGCCGGCCGAGGAGGAGCCGGCGGCGGTCTGGGCGGCGGCGCCGGCGGCAGTCGTCGCTCCTCCGGCGGCGGCAGCGGGAGCGCCAGCGGCGGCGGCCGCTGCTGCCGCCCCACCACCAAAGGCCCAGCTCGGCAGGCTCGTCAAGGTGGCCGGGGGCACGATGCCGCCGGCTCCCGCCGCCGCGGCGGGAGCGGCGGCGGCGGCAGCGGCCGAGGGGCCGCCGCCGCCGACGATCGGCGGCAGCCGCAGCGGCGGCGGCGGGAGGAGCGAGGAAGAAGACCCGCCAACCGCCGAAGAAGAAGGCAGCAGCAGGGGCTCGAGCGACCACAGGTGCATCGTGTGGCACTGCAGGTTGGCCAGCATGTACCGCCCGTCCGAGGAGACGGTCAGCGCCGTCAGCGGGGCGCTCTCCTGCACGCACACCTCGTCGCCCAGCGGCGGCGGCGGCGGCTGCTGAGGCTGCTGCTGCTGCTGCTGCTGCGCCGCGCCCCCGCCGCCCCCGCCGGGAGACGCCGGCGCCTGCGGCGGCTGGTGGTGGTGGTGGTGGTGCGAGTGGCGGTGCTGTTGCTGCCGCCCCTCCCCGACCCCGCCGCCCGCCGGCCCCGCCGGACCGCTCTCGCACAGCCGCACCACCTGCAGCAGGCGGTCGGTCGAGCACGCGAGCAGCAGGTGCCGGCCGTCGGGCGTGAGGGCGAGGTCCTGCACGGCCAAGGGGCGCCGCCACCGCCCTAGCTCCCTCCCCTGGACGTCGCACAGCAGCAGGAGGCGGTCGGGCCCGGAGGAGAAGAAGCGGCGCGAGTCGGGCATCCACGCCGAGGCGGAGACGGTGTCGCGGTGCTGGGAGAAGGTGTGGGCGAGGCGGACGGCGGAGGTGGTGGCGTCGGCGGGGGCGGGGGCGTCGGCGGGGGCGGGGGAGGGGGTGGTCGTCGTCGCGCCGCCGCCGCCAGCAGCAGCGGCGGGCGCGACCGGGGGGGCGTCCTCCTCCATCGGCGCCGCCTCCCCCCCGCTTGCACCTGCTCCCGCTGCCGTTCCTCCTGACGCCGCCGCCGCCGCCGCCGCCGCCGCCGAGGACGAGACCCCCCCGGCCCCGGACCGCCGCGGCCGCCGGCGCGCCGCCCGCTGCTGCTGCTGCGCCGGCGGCGGGGAAGCCTCGTTGCCGGCCGCCCCTCCACCCGCTGCTCCAGACAGCCCGGACACGTCCCACAGCCGCAGCTTGGCGTCCTCCGCGCACGTCAGCAGCCACCGGTCGTCGGGCGACCACGCCGCGTGCAACACGGGCCCCCCGTGCCCCCGCAGCACCGCCGCCAGCGCCGCTTTTCCCCGCCGCGCGTCCGTGACGCGCCACACGCGCGCCGTGCCGTCGCGCGAGCACGACGCCAGGAGGCCGCCCGAGTGGCTGAAGGCCACGTGCCACACTTCGTCGGCGTGGGCCGGGAGCAAGGGCCCCCAGGGGCAGCGCGACGGCAGGGTCTCTGGCCCCGAGCGCGGCTCCCCCAGCAGCGGCAGGGGGCCCCCCCTCTCGCGCGGGTTGTAATAGGGGCAGGCCGCGGCGGAGGCGCGCGCGGCGCGCTCGACGAGGGCCTCGAGGCGGGCGTCGGGGAGGAGGACGCCGGGGGGGAGGAGGGCCTTGAGGTCGGCGAGCAGGCGGCGGCGGGGGGCGGTGGTGTTTGCGGGGGTGGCGGTTGCGGCGGCCGTTGGCGTCGCCGTTGCCGCTGTTGCCGCCGTCGTTGGCGGCGCCGCCATCATCATCGGTCCAAAGATGGCCGCCATGGCCGCGTCGGCGGCGGTGCCGCCGTCCGCTGCCGCGGCGCCGGGCAAGAAGAGCGGGGGCGGGGCGGGCGCGCAGGCGATCGCGGCCGCGGCCGCGGCGGACGCGTCGAGCGCGGCGGCGGCGGCCACGACGGCCCGGGCTGGCTCCGACAGCAATGGCGGCGGCGGGGAGGGGGCAGTGGCGGCGGCAGCGGCTGACGACTGCGGCGGGTCTGCTCCTGTTCCTGCTCTGGTTGCTCCTCCTCCGACCCCTCCCCCGCCACCAGGCGCGACGCGGCACGCGCGCACGGCCCGGCCCTCGCCCGCGCCCGGGCTGCTTGCGGCCGTCCCGCCGCCGGCCCCGCCCGCCGGCCGCCGCCCACCCGTCGCGCGTGGCGGCGACGACGACGCCGCCCCCAAGCCGCCCGGCGGAGGGGGCGTGGCGGGCGCGGGTGGCGGGGGGAGCACTGAGAGGCAAGGGGGCGGGCCCAGGAGCAGCGCGGCGAGGGCGTGCACCTCGGCCGCCAGCTGCTGCTGGTGGTGGGGGTTTTGCGGGGGGTGGGGGTGGTTTTGGGGGTGCTGCTGCTGCGGCCGCCCCGCGCCGGCGAGCGGCGCCAGCTCACCGCGCAGCACGCGTAGCGCCCCGGGGATGTCGCGCGCGCCCAAGGCCTCGAGGTACTTGTGCCGCAGGATCAAGAACGAGGCCTGGGCGGCGCAGTAGGTGGCCTGGGAGGAGGAGGAGGAGGAGGACGAGGCGGCGGGGGCGTTGCTGCCGTTGCCACCGCCTCGGCCTGCCGTCAGCGCGGGGAGCAGCGCGAGCGCGTCGGCCCAGCGGCCGGCCAGGATGGCGGCCTCGAAGCGCGTCGCGGCCTCGGGCTGCATCTGGACGCCCTGTTTTTTTGTGTTGGAGTTGAGTTTTGTTTTTTTGGGGGGGTGGGGGGGTGTACGTTCGAGGCCGGAGGAGCAGGGTGAGCGCCGGGCGACGACGCCGGCGACGGGTGGCGCGCGCGCGGCCGTTTGCTTTGCCATCGACCAAGAACGCACCGACTCGCGCTCGAGCGCGTCCGCCGCGCCGCCGAAGCCGAGGCCGCGCAGCGACTGCTGAAGCAGGCGCACGTACTCGGTCCGGTCGACCATGCGCGAGGGGCCGACGCGGAGCTGCTGCGGGTGCTGTCGGGAGGAGGAGGAGGGGGGAGGGAGGAGGGAGGCCGACAAGGAGGCCCCCTCGGCGCCCGCGCCCCCGCCCGCCGCGCGCGCCTCCATCACGCCGCTATGGTTGTGGTGGTGTCGGCTGTTTTGTGCCCGGGGTCGGTGTGATGAGAATCCGAGAGTGCCCTTTTGGCGTTTGGTGTTTCGGAGGGGTCGCGTCTCGCGCGAGCGTGGTGCTGTTGTTGCTGCTGCTGCGCGCGCGGCACACCGGGGGTTTGTTGGATTTGGCGTGATGTCGCGCAAGTGGTGTCTTTCTGTGGAGAGGCAGAGAGAGAGGGACGGAGAGCGCGAAGCCCTTCTTATGGATCGCCGCGCGACGCGGGGGCGCGCGCCGCGCGAATGGCGGGAAGCTCGGCGTGTCGTCGCCGTCGTCGCCGGCCGCACAAAGAGGGGGCGCCCATCTCTCTCCTCGTTGTCCACACTCACACACCTACACAGCAACACCAGTTCCAGTACATTACCCCCGTTAGCACAGAGCTGTACCCCTTCTGGACGCGCGCGCACGCGAAACGAAAGGCCAAAACACAAACACACACCCGTCACTTCCGGCGTCTCGCGCGTCCCCCCCCAACGCGCGCAACGCATCCCGGCGCTGACTACCTGATTGGTGGCGTCGCAACAGCGAGGCGGACAGAGACGACCCCACGCACCAGTGTATGGATCCCTTCCCGCCCGTCGCCGGCGGCGGCGAGGCGTCGGGCGCGGCGGACGCGCCGCCGTCGGCGCTCGTGCCGCCGCCGCTGCCACCCCCACCCCCGCCCTCGCCACCCGCCGAGCGCGGCATCCTCCCGAGCCTCTCGGCCCTCCGCATCGGCAGCAGCGGCGGCGGCGTGAGCGTCTCAGGAGGCGGAGGAGGCGGGGGCGCCGGCAGCCAAGGCGGCGGCCTGGCCGAAGCCGCCTCGCCCGCCGGCAGCGTCGTCTCACTGCCCGGGTCGCGCACGCCGCCACCCTTGGCCCTGGGCGGCCGCGCAGACGAGGGGGTGGAGGACGTCGGCGGCTGGCAGAGGCAGCGGCAAGAGGCCGGGGGGACCGGGGGCGCCTTTCCTCCGCACCCGCCGGTGCGCCCGCTGGCCGGCGAGCTCGAGGCGGCGACGGCGCAGGCGCAGCAGCACGAGCAGCAGCGGCAGCACGAGCAGCAGCACCAGCAGCACCAGCAGGCGGGATACGAGGCGACGTCGCTCGCGGACGCGGCGCGGGCGCTGGCCGACGCCGACGCCCTGCTGCGGCACCAGCAGCACCAGCACCAGCACCAGCAGCACCAGCAGCACCAGCAGCCGCCGCCCTCGTCGTCGGCGTCGCCGCCGCCCGCGTCGCCCCCGCGCGCGCCGGGCGGCAACGGCGGCGACGGCGGCGGCGGCCCGCCCACCTCTGCCCGCCGCCAGTCGGCCGGCACGGCCGCCGCCACCGCCGCAGCCTCGCGCAGGCCCTTCATCATCGGGGTGAGTGCGTGTGCCCCAGCATCTCCAAGTCGTCTTTTCGGGCGGCGTGGGGGGCGCGCAAGGGGCGCCCCTCTCGAGGCAAAACGTCGCGCGCGCGCCTCTCCTCGCCCTCCCGCCAACCGATAAAGGACCAGCATCGACCGGCCGACTTGCCATACGCGCACCCCCCCCCCCCCAACCCTAACGACCTACCAACCAAACCCCCACGAAAAACAACAACCAACAACAACAACCAACAAAAAACAAAAGGTCGCCGGCGGCACCGCGTCGGGCAAGACGACCGTGTGCGACCGCATCATGCAGCGCCTCAACGACCAGACGTGCGCCGTCCTGCTCAGCCAGGACTCGTTCTACAAGCCCCTGAACCCCGAAGAGTCCGAGCGCGCGAAACGCAGCGAGTACAACTTTGACGTCCCCGACGCCTTTGACACGCCCCTGCTGCTGGCGTGCCTCACGCAGCTGTGCGCCGGAAAAAGCGTCGACCTGCCCGTTTACGACTTTGCCACGCACAGCCGCATCCCGGGGGCGTCCAGGAAAGTGGAGCCCGCGCCCGTGATCGTCGTAGAGGGCATCCTGGTGTTGGCCATCCCGGAGGTGCGCGAGGCGCTCGCGATGAAGGTGTACGTCGACACGGACGACGACGTGCGGCTGGCCAGGCGCATCCAGCGCGACGTGGCCGTCAGGGGGCGGGACGTGGGCGGGGTGATCGCGCAGTACCAGCGGTTTGTGAAACCCGCGTTCGACACGTACATCGGCCCCTCGCGCAGGCACGCGGACGTGATCATCCCCTGGCAGCAGCGGAGCGAGGCGCCGGTGGCGTCGTCGTCGGCGTCGACGGCCGGGGCGGTTGGGGGGGCGGCGGCGGCGTCTTTCGCGACCGCCGAGCCCTCGCCCTCGCCCCTCGACAGCCTCAGCGCCGCCCCCCCGCCCCGGCAAGAGGAGAACGCCGTGGCCATCGACCTCATCGCCGAGCACATCCGCTCCAAGCTGCGCCAGCACCCCTTAAAGCGCCTCTACCCGCAGCTCGAGGTCGTGCCCTCAAACTTTCAGCTCCGAGGTCTGCACACGATCCTGCGCGACCGCGACACGCAAGCGGGCGACTTTGCGTTCTTCGCCGACCGCGTCAACCGCCTCGTCATCGAGGCCGGCTTAGGGCACTTGCCGTTCGCGGAGAAGACGGTCATCACCCCTACAGGTCACAGATACGTGGGCGTGGCGTTTTGCAGGGGGATCTGCGGCGTGAGCGTGATTCGCTCGGGCGAGGCGATGGAGCAGGCGCTGCGGGCCGTGTGCGGCGGCAACGTCAAGATCGGCAAAATTTTGGTGCATCGGTGAGTTGTTTTGCATTTTGCTTTTTGCTTTTTGCTTTTTGCGTTTTGCTTTTTGCTTTTGTCTTATTTATTATTGACCACCTACCTACAACATTACGCGCCCGCGCACGTCGAAGAGAGAGAAAGGCGCGGCGGCGGAAAAAATACGGCGGCGCTGAGAGGCAAGGGAAAGAGATTAATCAAAAACGGCCGACTGACGACGATCGACGCCCGCTCCCCAAAAAATAACCCCGCAAAAAACCAACGAAAAAAACCAACATAAAAACACAGCCACGGCGCGGCGCAGGAGGAGGTCGTCTACGAGCGCCTCCCCTCGGACATCGCCGACCGCCACGTCCTCCTCCTCGACCCTGTGCTGGGCACTGGCCACACGGCGTGCCGCGCCATCCAGGTCGTCCTGGCCAAAGGCGCGCCCCAAGCGCGCGTCCTCTTCCTGTGCATGATCGCCACGCCCGAGGGCGTGTCTCGCGTGGCGCGCACGTTTCCCGGGGTCAAGATCGTCACGAGCGAGGTGGACGCGCGCCTGGACGAGCGGTGCAGGGTGGTGCCGGGGATCGGGCAGTTTGGGGACCGGTACTTTGGGCTGTGAATGGGGTGGGGTGTAAATGGAGTACGGTTTTTTTCTTTGGCGTTTTTTTGCGGTTCGTCGTCGAGCGTCGTTGTTGGCGCGTCGGTCGGCTTTACAAAAAGAAGCTCAACGTTTGTTTTGGTCGGTACGTAATAAGCAAGCAACATTCTTGTGTGTGTGTGCGTCTGCGTGTGCGCGCGGCATATATCCCTCCAACCCTCCTCCTCCTCCTCCTCAAGGCTCGTGCGCAAACGACACGAGCCCGTAGCCGCCAGCGCCCGCGCCCGTGCCCGCCGCCGTCGCCCCGACACCCCCACCCGCCGCCGCCTTGACCTCCTCGCCCTTCTCCCGCACGCTCACGCGAAACGTCTCGCTCTTGTCCCCGCGCTTGAGGCGCAGGCGAAGCTCCGACGCTCCCCCGGGAGAGGCCGCGGCCTTGGCGTCCAGCACGGCCGACAGCTCGTAGGGCACGAGCGAGTTGGAGCGCGCGTTGATGCCGGCCACGGCCGCGCGCGCGGCGGCGGCCTGCCACGACGAAGAGCCGCCGCCGCCGCCGCTCGCGCCGCACTCGACCCCCTCTGCCGCGGGGCCGTCGACGCTAAACTTGGTCAGCTCCATGTCGCGCGCCCCGTTGCGCTCGCGGTCGGGCAGCTTCTCGTACACGGTCGCGCGCACGGTCTTGACGGCCCCCGACGCGTCCTTGGTCTCAAGCACGAGGATGTGGTTGGTCCCCGCGACCACCTGCCGCTGCGCCGACACGACGCGCGCCAGCGACAGCGCACCGGATTTGGGAAACGCCGCGTTGCTCGCGAGCTGCTCCACGGCAAACTGGGCGGCGTGGCGCGACTCCTCCGGGTTGGAGGCGGTGGGGCCGCCGAGGAGGCCCATCTTTGTGTTTTTGGGGGTGTTGAGGGTGGGGTTAGTGGTGGGGGTTTTGGGCTTGGCGCACGCGGGCGACGAGGAGGGGTTGTTTGCTGCTGCGAGGAGCGAGGGGGCAGGGGCTGATGGTGCTGCTGCAGGAGAGGAGGAGGAGGAGGAAGAGGAGGAGCTGTGGGTCAGCGCCGCGACCACGAGCAGGGTGAGGGCGGCGAGGAGGATGGCAGGGCGGCGGTCACGCAGCGTCTCGGACAGGGGCATCGACGATGGCGGAAGAGCGGAGGGGGAGGCGGACGGGAGAGGACGTGCCCTCGTTCCGAGACGTCGCGTAACGGGGGTGGGCGTCGTCGTCCTCAGCTTTGGGGCGGATGGGGGATGAGGAAGATGGCGGAGGTTGCTGTTGTTGCTTGTGGCGCGCGCGTGCATGCGGTTTTCGTGTGTTGTCGAGGCCACCGCGAGGGCGCCGCGCGCGCTCTTTTCACATCCCCCGACCGCCGTCGCGCACGCGCGCGCCGTCAGCGTTTGTTGGTGGTGCCGTTTACGTCTTCAGCTCACGACGGGCGCCCGCACCAGCAGCGCCCGCCACACCCGCCCCTGTGACTCTCCCAAATAGACCTCCCGCTCCGTCGGCACGCCGAGCGGGTTGAGCGGCCAGCACCACCAGGGGTCGTCGTCGGCGGCGCCTGCGACCGCCTCCCGCGGCGGGGCGACGACCTCAAACAACGTTCCCCCGCCCGAGAGCGCGTCGACCATCGCCGCGGCCGTGACGCCGCACTCGCTCTGCACCAGGAGGGGGGCCCCAGGGGGCATGCGCGCGCCCAGCAGCCGTGCAAAGTCGGGGCTAAGGGCCGGGCAGCGACGCAGCCGCTCGCGCTGGCCTGGGTCGTCGTCGGCGTCGGCGTCGGCGGTGGCGCTTCTTCTTGTTTTCCTTGGCGCCTGCGAACGTCCGCTTTCGTCGCCCGTCGCCACCACCATCAGCACGGGGTCGGGAAAGTTGATCGAGGCGCCGACGATGGAAGGCGCCCCCGCCGCCCCGAGCGCCGCGACGACGCGCGGCGCGTCGCCCGCCACAAAGCGACAGGACGCCGAGGGCTCGGCCTCGGCCTCTGTCTCCTCCTCCTCTTTCTCGAGCGCGCGGGCCCACGCGTTGGCGCGCGCGACGATAGCGGGCTGGGCGTCGACGCCGAGCAGAAGAGGCAGCGGCGGCGGCGGAAGCAATGAGGAGGAGGAGTGGGGGCCGTTGGCGTTGGCGTTGGCGGCCTGCGCTAGCAGAGCCCGCATCATCGGCGGGGGCTGCGGCTCGGCGCTGCCGTCGGCAGCGGCGTCGCGCAGGCGGCGCGCGAGCAGCAGCAGGAAGCGCCCGCTGCCGCACCCGACGTCGAGGAAGAGGGACGAGGGCGAGTGGGCATCGGCGGCCAGGGCGGCGGTGAGGGCGGCGGCGTTGCTGTCGTCCTCCTCGCCGTCCTCGTCTGCGGCCGCCCCACTCAGCAGCGCGTAGTTTCGCCGTTTGGGGGCGCTTGAATTCTCCAGCGCGGCGAGCCCCAGCTCGTAAAAGGGCGAACCAGGCGCGTCGGGCGCGCCGCGGCGCAGCCAAGAGGTGTGTCGCTCGCGATAAGGAGGAGGCGCGCGCGGGCGGCGGGGGGGGGGGGCGCGCCGAGCGTCGGCGGCGTCGTCCTTGGCGGCGGCGGCGGCGGCGGCTCTGGTTCGAGGTGGTCGCCGCCGCGCGCGCCTCTGAAACTGCGGCTGATGGGGCGCGGGATGCGGCGCGCTCGGCATGAGGGTCGCCGCCATCGATTGGGGATTGGATGATGGGGGCGGGAGCGAGTTTCGGAGAGAGAGGGAGGGGGGGAGGAGAGAGAGAGAGAGAACGAGGAGGCGCTGTGTTGCTGCCGCGGCCACAGCAGAACAGAAAACAACCAGACAAGAAGTACTACTGCTCCCCTCCTCCTCTTTGCTGCAAGGATGGTGTTCTTCACGTCGCAGCTCGCGATGGTGGTGAAGAACCTCAAGGGCGGCGGGTGAGAGAGACTGGAGGCTCCGTGGGCAGCAAGAGCGCCCCTTCGATCGCCCGCCGCGCGCGCACACGCTCACACCACACCACGCCGCCCCCCGATCACCCAAAACACAAACAGGCGCATGTGGAACAAGCCGTGGGGCGCCAAGCGCATGACGCGCGCGCAAAAGGTCAACCGCCGCGCCGCCGCGCTGCGCGCCGAGCGCAACCGCGCGGTGCTGCGCGCGGCCGCGCTGCTCGAGCCGCACCCCGGGTCGCCCGACGCCGTGCGGCTAGAGCGCCCGCTCGCGGCGTGGCGGCAGAAGCAGATGGCCGGGCACGTCGCGCGGGCCAGGCGCGCCCTGGAGAGCGGCGGCGTTTTGGGGGTTGGCGGCGGGGCTGTGGTGGCGTCGTCGTCGTCGCTTTTGGGCGGCGTTGGTGCTGGTGGTGGCTCTTTGATGGGCGGCAGCTTGGGCGCGGTGGCGGCGGCGGTGGGGGGTGTGCGGCAGTATGGATCCTTGGCGGCGGCGGCGGCGGTGGCGGCGGCAACAACAGGAACAGGAGCAGCAGCAACAGGAGCAGCAGCAGGACGAGCGGGGGACGGGGTGTCGGCGGCGTGGGCGGCGCTGCGGCGGATGACGACCAAGTGACAATCTCACGCACACACGCGCCCTGACCGCCGAGAAACGAACGGATAACCACGCACAACCCCAAGGTCCCTCTCTGCCATCTCTCGAGTAAAAAACACCCGCAGCAGCCTCACAACGACTTGAGAGTCAGGAGGCCCTTTGCGAACGACGACGAAGAAGCGGCGCTTTGCGCGCGCTCCGAGCCCGCTCGACGGCCGCTGCCGCCCGAAAAAGACGCTCCTTCTCCACGACCCCCCCCATCGCACAAAACACCCCCCTTGCCCCCCATCACACCACGCTGCTGCCATCGTTTCGAAACAAGAGACCCGATATCTCTTTCCCCCTCGCTCGCTCCTTTTCAAAGGGAGCCCCTGAACTCTCTCGCGCGCGCCCGAGTGCGAAACACGCCGAGACCCCGAAAATATCAGCAGCAGCAAACTGAACGGTCGAGAGACGCGGCAGGTGAGAGAGAGACGGCCGAAACGCCGCTCATTTGGGGCGCGCTGAGACTGAAAGTTTCCCGCGCAACTTCTCGGGGGGTTGAACGGGGGCTGGCCGGAGGCGCGCCACGAGGAGGGGAAACCAACAGCGGGCGTGTTTTTACTCTTTTTTTTGCTCTCCTCTCCCCCCTCTGCAGTGCCAGCTCAGCCTAGTATCCGTTGCGGCGGCCTCCGCACGCGCCGAGCCGAGCCGACACGCGAGGAATATTCTGACGATTCCTCGCTATATTCCTGGCCGCAGCGCTTGGCTTTTTGCGTTCTCCGTTTGCTCACGCTTGCCACCACCATCGCTTCCGCCGCCGCCGCCGCCCGCGCTCGGCACTCGCGCCGCCCCCCGCCAAAACAACCCGCCGTCACCCGCAGGCACTGCAGCGGCCCCCGTTGACGCTCCAGCGCGCGCTCCGCAGCACATCTACCTCCCCTGAGGTAGAGCGTGTGTGCTCGCGCCGGCTTGACCACAGCAGCAGCAGCAGCAGCCGCGACAGCAGCAACACCACCCGACACCGCAAAAATGGGCGGAGGCGCCGCCATCGACACGGCCGGCGCGGCCAACGCCGCGCACTACACGGGCCGCACCACGCCCGCCGTCATCATGATCTCGCTTGTTGCGGCTTGCGGTGGTCTTCTGTGAGTGCCCTTGATGTTGGGTTTTGTGTCCAATCTGGCGGCTGCAGCCCTCATTTCAAGGGGCGCGGGCCGCGCGGCCCTCTGCTGCCGCCGCCGCCGCCACTGCCGCTAACCGTCGCCCCCCACCCCCTCCCTTCCCCAAAACCACTCTACTCGTCACGCGCCATCCCTTTAAACGCTAAATCGATAGCTTTGGTTTCGATAACGGTGCGGAATAGTCATTACATGCGTTTGACGCTGTTTCTTGTCCCCGTTCTTCCCCCCCCTCTGGGTGCCGTCGCCGGGAGCTCGGCGGCCAGCGGGCGCGGCGAAAGGCGGCAACCACCACCGCCAGCCATCCTCCTCGTCCCCCGGCCCTCCTGCCCTGGTCGTCATCTCCACGGGCGCGCCCAGGGCAGGGGGTGGCGGCGTGTGGGAATCAGGCAGGGAGAGCGCGGCGGGAGAGACGAGGAGGACGGCCGGCAGCGGCGGCAGCGGCAGCAGCCGCGGGCGCGGCACGAGGCCGCGGCTCGCCGCCGCCGGCCGTCCTCCTCGTCTTCCCCACCCCACCCGCCCTGCTCGTCGTCTCCGCGTCCTCGCCCAGGGCAAAGGGGCAGTGACGCGCGCGATCCGTATTAAGCGAGACAAGGCCGCTCACACACCCAGCCCCCTCTCTGTTTCCCCCCCACCCCATCCCCCTTTATCCTCCTCCAGGCATCACCGGCGGCGTCATCGCCCACAAGGGCTTTGCCAAACGCTTCTTTCCGCACACGCTTGAGCTTCCGGAGTCGTCATCGCCATGGTGCGCCTACAACGACCATATTCTGTCTTTATTTACATCCTGCTTATTCTTAGCGGGTGCGGTCGCGGCCATCATGGGTTCTTGGACGTCGCGGCGGTACGGCCGCAAGGTGACGATGACGCTCGCCGGCGCTTGCTTCCTGATCGGGACCGTGCTCGTCGCCCTCGCCATCCACATCGCCATGCTCATCATCGGCCGCCTCGTGCTCGGTCTGGGCGTCGGTTTTGCCACGCAGGCTACGCCTCTGTACCTCTCAGAGATGGCGCCGGCCAACCTGCGCGGCGCGCTGAACATCATGTTTCAGCTCGCCGTCACGCTCGGCATTCTCGCCGCCCAGCTGATCAACTACGGGACGCAGTACCTGCAACCGTGGGGCTGGCGCCTGTCGCTGGCGATGGGCGCGGTGCCGGCCATCGTCGTCCTTGTCGGCTCCCTGCTGCTCCCCGAGACGCCCAACTCGCTCATCCAGCGCGGGCGCTTGGACGAGGGCCGCAAGGTGCTGCAGCGCATCCGCGGCGTCGATGACGTAGACATGGAGTACTCGGACATCGTCGACGCGGCCGAGGAGGCCGCCCAGATGAAGTCGGCCTTCCGCGTCATCG
Source organism: Mychonastes homosphaera (assembly GCA_009193075.1). Taxonomy (NCBI): domain Eukaryota; kingdom Viridiplantae; phylum Chlorophyta; class Chlorophyceae; order Sphaeropleales; family Mychonastaceae; genus Mychonastes; species Mychonastes homosphaera. The sequence goes on from VXJC01000010.1 coordinate 956,006, forward strand.
TCGGCAGGGGCTACCGCCCGCAGCTCGCCATCTGCATCCTCATCCCGATCTTCCAGCAGTGTGAGTTTTTTTTAAGAGGGGGGGGGGGTCTCGCTCGCTATATACGCCTAATTCACGCCCTCTCATCCTCACCGGTCAACGTCGCGCCCAATCCATCCTCTTTTTCTACACAACCAAAACCACGCCAAAAACGCAGTCACCGGCATCAACGCCATCATGTTTTACGCCCCCCAGCTTTTCGAGTCGATGGGCCACACGGGCAGCATGGCCCTCCTTTCCACCGTGATCATCGGGGCCGTCAACGTCATCTGCACGTGCGTCGCGATCGTGATGGTCGACCGCGCCGGTCGCAAGGCGCTTTTCGTCGAGGGCGGGACCCAAATGATTATCGCCGAGGTGATCGTGGGCGTTTTGGTCTACCACTCTTTCATGCCCCAGCACGCCACCAACGAGGCCATGAAGGCCGCCAGCATCGCATTCATCTGCATCTTTGTCGCGGGCTTTGCGTGGTCGTGGGGCCCCCTCGGGTGGCTCGTCCCTGCTGGTGAGTTTTTTCGTGTTTTTTGTTTTCGAGGGGGGGGGCGCGCTCCCGCAATCTCTTATATCTCACTCGCGCGGCTGCAAACACCCGCACGCGAAAACACCTTGCCCCCCCATCCCCCTCCCTCCACAGAGGTCAACCCGATCGAGACCCGCTCCGCGGGCTGCGCGATCAACACCTTTGTCAACTTCATCACCACGTTTATTATCGGGCAGTTTTTCCTGTCGATGCTCTGCACGATGCAGTGGGGCGTCTTTCTCTTTTTCGCCGGCTGCGTGCTCCTGGCAACGCTCTTCATCATCTTTTTCGTTCCGGAGACCAAAGGTGCGTCACTCGGGCCCGACGGGGGGGCAAGGCCAGACCGCGCGCGCTCGAGGCGATCCGGCGCTGCTGGTGCTGCTGCGCGCCTTTGGCGGTGGTGGCGCGCTGGCCGCGGCGCTCGTGCAGGAAGGGGAGCGTGGCGCGCCCCCCGCCCCGCCCCCGCCCCGACCCCGCAAGAACGACAAACACTCACCTTGTCCCCTCCCCCAACGCCCCAAAACCCATCAGGTGTACCAATCGAGACGCTCAACGAGGTTTCTTTCGCCAAGCACTGGTTCTGGAAGCGGGTTGTGCACGTCCATCAGACCCGCCACAGCGTCCATAGCGTGCAGAGCCTGACGGCGGGCGATGCGGTCGGCGGCACGAGCGTGGTCAAGGACGCGGTCGTCTGAAGCGGGGTTTTCGTCCGTCCTCTCGCCCGGTTCAACTGATACACCACGCTGGTTTTTTTGTTTGCAACTAAGCTTTTGGCTCCGTCGTGTGATCGATCTTTTTTGTTTTTCGTCTCTGAGTGAGCCGCGTCTTTTGAAAATACTCTTTTTTCGGGCGAGCGAGCGGGCGGCGAGCGCGAAAGCGGCGACCGGCGACGCCTCTCTCCTCCTCCTCCTTCTTCTGCTTCTCGCGCTCTCTCTCGGTCTCTCTTGCGACAGCAAACCAAAATCTCAACTGGCGAGACGATTCCAGACGCACACCGCTCCACTGGGCTGTCTGGGCGGCGCCGGAGCATTGGGAGGGGGCGGTCGATGCGCTCTTGTCGTTAGGCGCCGACATCGAGCCGCTCGACAACGACGGGCAGACGCCCATCTTTGGGCCGCCTTCAACAACGCCCCGATGATGCTTCGCCTGCTTTCCCTCGGTGCATCGGTCGACTTGGTGGACACGCTCGGGAGAACCCCCCTCATGCGCGGCTGCTGTGCCGATGAGCCGACCGCCCGCGTGACCGTGCCGGCGCTGCTGCGCGCGTCGTCCCGGGAGACGCGGCGTTCCAGCAACATCCAGGGTCGGAGCGCGATCGACCTCCTCGTCATCTGCAGGCACTCAACAAAAGACTGGTGCCAGGACGTGATCGCGGACCTCATGTCTTCCGGTGCTCCTGTTCACCCTCGACACGCCTCCCGCATCCTGCCGATCGCCGTGCGCCACGGCGCGAGCCTTGAGCGCCGCGTGGCTGCGCGCCCGCACGCGCCGCCGCCCTGGCAGATGCACGAGGCGATGGTGGAGCTGGCCTTTGACATTTACGACGTGAGGGCGGCCGAGGAGGGCGCGAGGGTGCGCGAGCGGCACGTGCAGGAGATGGAAGACGAGCTGCGGGCGCTCGGCGTTGTGACGGAGGACACCGACGAGAGCGACGAGGAGGAGAGCGACGGCGAGGAGGGCGGCGAGGCGGACGGCGGCAGCGAGGGGAGCGACGAGGGGGGCAGCGAGGGCGGTGGGAGCGGCGAAAGCGGCCCCGGCGCCAGCGGCAGCAACAGCTGAAGAAAGAGATCGAGCCCCACAGCATCAGAAAACATAGCACCCCAAATTCAACCAACGACGCATCATCACAAATCTCGCCCTTGCCGCCGCGCCGCGCCGCCCCAAAAGAAAAAAGAAAGGAAGAGCGCTGCGCAAAGTCGCCCCCGAGCGAACCGTCGGCTTCTTTTGTTTAAAGTCGCCCAGCGCGCTGCTCTGCTATCGATCAACTTACGAGCACGCCCACTGCACCCCTCCCTCCGTCCGATCGTTGATGCTGTAGTCGCAGTCGCGCGGCATCGCGCGCAGCAGCGCCGCAAACAGCCGCGTCATGCACGCGGTGGACGGGGAGGCGGCGGCTGCCGCTCCCTCTTCTTCCTCTTGTTCCGCCGCCTCAGCCCCGTCGGGATTCATCCTCCCCTTCGTCTTCCCCCTCGCCTCCACCCCGACGTCCACCGACCGGTTGCGCGCGGGCGCGGGCAGAGCGGCGGCAGCAGCGGCGGCGGCAGCGGCGGCGGCAGCGGCGGCGGCAGCAGCACCTCCGGCCGCCCCCGCCTCTGCCTCCTCCTCTTCCTCCTCCCACCCGCACCAATCGTCCTGCTCCTCCCCGCGACCACCAACACCCCGCCGCCCCCGGGCGGCCGGCCTCGCCAGCGCCACGCACTGCACGGCCAGCTCCGCGAGCGCCCCGCGGGGCACGCGCGGGCGGCGCGACCAGTGCGGCCGCTGCAACGCGTCGTTGACGGCCAGTAGCGCGCGGCTCGAGCGCGGGTCGAAGAAGTCGGTGGCTTTTGATGGGAGGGCGCCCGGTTTGGGGGGCGGGGGCTTGTCGATGAGGTGGTTGGGGTGTAGGATGGTGTAGGTGACTGTTGCTGATGCTTTGGGGGTTTGGGGTGTTTTGGCGGCGGAAGCGGCGGTGGCGGCGGTCGCGCCCCCGCACATGCGCACTAGCTCCTGCTCCGCGCGCCGCTTCCAGTTGAGCACTTCGCCACGCGCAATGCGGTTCAAAAAGTGGCGCGGGTCGCACCCGCCCGCGCTCGAGATGAGCACGACGTGGCCGCCGACGCTGTTGCCTTGGCCTTTTGCGCCCCCCGCCCCCTCTGCCTCTGCCGCCTCTGCCTCCTCTGCCGCCACCGCCGAAAAAAACGCGCGAAAGATCCGCCGCGCCCCTAGCCAGTCGACCTCGCGCGGCGCCTGCCCGCCCTTCCACGTCGCCACGGGAACGAAGGCCGCGCCCTGGGGGGCCGCGCGGCCCATCGCGCGCGCGAGCAGGCGCGCCCCGCCGACCTGGAGCGCCGACGCGAGCGACGCCCACGCCTTGGGCTGGGCGACGGCCGAAGACGCGACGACCACCGCTCCGCACCCAGCAAACGCCGCGCGCAGCTTGCGCTCGGCCTCCGAGCAGCTGCTGTCGTCGCCGCCGTCCTCCTCCTCGCGCGTCTCGGGCGTCAGGCCCTCGCAAAAGTCGACGACGTGGACCGTGCCGGCGCTGTAGGGAGTTTGGTTGGCGGGGGTGGCGTCGGCGTCAGCGCGCTCGGCCTTTGCCGCCGCTGCCGCCGCCCGCGCAAACAGCGCCTCGAGCTCGTCGGCGGCGCGGCGCGAGCGCACGACGGCGACGGGCTCGTAGCGCTCGGGCTCGAGCAGGAGGCGCTGGACGACGAGGCGCCCCGTGCGCCCGCTCGCGCCCGTGACGGCGACCTTGATGCGGGGCATGTGTCGGAAGAACGAGGACTAAGGAGGAGAGAGAGGGGGGGAAGAGAGAGCGTCTTCTCTCTCTTTTTGACGCGCGCGCGCGCGGGCGAAAGAAGAAGCTAGAGCGCGTCTTTACACAACTTGTAGGAGAGAGAGAGCGCGAGTGTGTGTACTTGAGTGTTCGTGCATGTGTGTCCGAAAGCTGCTGCTGCTGCGTCGTGTTCATCAAGCCGCGCCGTTGCTGCCGCCGCCGTTGCCGCCGCTCGCCGTCGACCCTCCTCCTCCACCCCCGCCCCGCGCCTCGCCGTGCACCCCCGCCGCGCGCCGGCGCATGGCCACCGTGTCTGCGGCCGGGCCGTCGTACCACCCGCCACCGGGGCCCGCAGCGGCCGCCTCGGCCAGGCGCGCCTGCTGCTGCTGCTGCTCGAGGCTCGAGCGGCGGCGCGCGAGCTCGGACGCGGCGTCGAGCAAGGGGGCGCCGCGGACGGCGGAAGGGGGCGGGGGCGTGGCGCCGGCGGACGACGACGAGACCCTCAGCGGCTGCTGCGGCTGGTAGTGCACGCCCGCCGATGCCGCCGACGGGTCGTCCACCATCATCGCCGCCGCCGACGACGACACGGGGCCCGTGACGCTGTCGAGCGACGCGAGCGCCGCCGCTGTTGCTGCTGCTGCTCCTCCGCCGCCACCAGGCGACAGCGACGCCGACACCGACGAGCCCATCGCCGCCGCCGCCGCCACGACCGCCTCCAGCAGGCCCGCCACGTCGTTGGACCCGCCCAGGGAGTAGCGCGCCTTGGAGCGCGCGCGCCCGACCGTGCACGTGAACAGGTGGCGCGGGGGGAAGCCCGCGACAAAGTTGTAGGGCTGCGGCGCGGCACCGCCGGCCGCCCCGTCGCCGCCCCCCGCGCCCCCTGAAGCGGCGGCGGCGGCGGCCGCGGCGGCCGCGGCGGCCACGGCCGCGCCCACGCTGCCGTCGACGGAGGAGCCGCGCGAGCCCGTGCGGCGGTGGTGGTACGGCTGCTGCTGCTGCGGTTGTTGCTGCTGCTGGGCCGCGGGGTCGGCGGCGGCGCCGCCGCCGCCCTCGCCCCCCGCCGTCCCCGGCGCAAAATTGACGTGGTGCTGGTGCTGGTGGGCGTGGTGGGGGTCGTCGACGGCGGCGTCTCCGGGCGGCGCGGCCGGCGAGGAAGACGACGAGGGGCGGTTGTTGTTGGTGTTGGGGATGGGGCCCGTTGGCGGCGGCGGCGCGCCGGCCGAGCCTCCGCCACCCCCCCCACCCCCACCACCACCCCCCCCACCGCCGCGCATGCCGCCGGTCACGGCCGACCCACCGTCCACGCGCTCGCCCTCGAAGAGCGTGTACATGTTCTCGTCGCGCGCGAGCAGGTGCCCGATCGCCAGCACAAAGTCAAAGTAGGGCGGCGCAGCCACGGGCGGAGGCGGCGCTGCACGGCCGCCGCCGCCCCCCGCTTCCGCCCCCGCTCCCGCCGCTCCCGCCCCCCCCGCTCCCCCCATCGCGCCCATCGCGCGCCGCTCATACCTGGCCGCCGCGCGCGCGTCGCGCTGCGCCAGCCACGCCCCGACCGTCCCCAGGCACCGCGCCATGGCCACCCCCTTGGTGACGCCCACGGGCCTCACCTCCACCGACCGCCCGCCCTGGATGATCTCCACGGGCGCGTTGCTGATGGGCCCCGTCCAGAGGTGCTGGAGCAGGTCGCGCGCCTGCAGGCGGCCAAACTCGGCGTCGGCGTGTTTGAAGTTCCAGACGAGGGAGGTTTCGCGCGCCTCGACGAAGGAGCGCGGGGTGCGCTCACAGAAGTAGTCGAAGACGAGGCGGACGGCCTCCATCCACTCGCGCGGGAGGGTCTCGAACTGGGGGAGCCAGACGCCCGCGGCCTCGTGCTCGGTCGTGGGGGCGTCGGCATTTGCGGCGGCGGCGGCGGCGTTGGCGGCTGCGGCTGCTGCTGCGGCCTGCGGGGAGCAGGACGAGGCCGAGGGGCGGCCGTTGTTGTTGCCGTCGTCGGCCGGCGTGGCGCCGGCGTGGTGGTGGGGGTGGTGGTGGTGAGAGGGGTGGGCAAAGGGCGCGCCGCCGCTGCCCAGGCTGCCGTTGCTGGCGCTCTGACGCGGCGGCCGGCCGTCGGCCGCCGCCGCCGCCGCGTTGCCTCCTCCTCCCCCACCGGCCTCCACCCAGTCCCCCTCCTCGCCCCCCACCTCCCCACCAAACACCACCTCGTCCCCGACCCCCCCGATCGGCAGGCGCAGGTAAACGCCGTTCTCCGCCGCCAGCCAGAGGCCGGGCACGTGGCCAAACACCTCCTCCAGCCTGCCCGGCTCGGAGCCCGAAAACAGCACCACCACGTTGCGCGGGTCGGCCGCGAGCGCCTCGACGCTCGCGAGCACGCGCGGGTTGACGCGCGTGAGGGCGCGCAGCTGGTCAAAGTGCCGCTTGGGCTGCCTGGGCGCCTCGACGGCGGTGGTGAGCGCGGCGTTGTAGCCCAGGACGACGAGGCGGCGCGCGCGCGACGACTGGTAGGCGGCCGCGACCGCCCTCGCGCCCAGCTCGGGCGGGGTCTGCCGCAGCCTCAAGTCGGCCTCGATGTGCGTGTCGTTGAGCTCGGCGATGAAGGTGTCCGCCCACGCCTGCGCCGTGTGCGTGGCGACGTGCATGTAGTTGACGCGGTGGCGCTCGCGGCGCTCCTCGGCCGACATGCAGAGGGCGTCGGCGATGGCCGCGGCCATGTCGGACACGTTCCACGGGTTGACGAGGATGGCGCCTGTGATTGTTTTGTTGTTGTTGGTTTGAGAGAGGGGGCTTCGGTCGTGGTTGAGTGATGAGGAGTGAGTGATGAGGAGGGGGAGGAGGAAAGAAGGAAGGCGAGCGCGCGCCGACGGCCGCCGACGACCACGACGACCCCCCCCCCCCCCCCGGCAAAACCGTCGTCAGACGAACAACCAACACCCCCCCAAAAACCAAAAGACTCACCCGCCCCCAGGCTCTGCGCCGCGCCCGCAAACTCCGACAGCACCAGCACTCCCGCGTTGTCACTCTGGCACGCGACGTACTCGTACGACACGAGGTTCATGCCGTCGCGCAGGCTCGTCACCAGCGCGACGTCCGTAACCGCGTAGAGCGCGGCGAGCTCGTGAAAACTCAGCTGGCGGTCCAGGTGGTGGATGGGCACGTAGGTGAGCGTGCCGAAGGCGCCGTTGATGCGTCCGACGATCTCGTGGACCATGGAGCGCAGGCGCTGGTACTCGGGCACGTCGGTGCGCGAGGGGACGGCGATCTGGACCAGCAAGACGCGGTCGCGCCACTCGGGGTGCTCCTGCAGAAACTTCTCAAACGCCAGCAGCTTTTGCGGGATGCCCTTGATGACGTCCAAACGGTCCACGCCCAGCATGACCTTGCGCCCGGCGTACCGGTACAGCAGCTTCGCCACGTGCCCCTGCACCGCGGGCGCGTCGAGGGCGGCGGTGAAGCGCTCGGGGTCGATGCCGATGGGAAAGGCGGCGATGCGGGTCAGCGCGCCGTTGTCCTCGACGCCCTCAGGCGTGCCTTCCAACCCCAGGATGCGCGTGCACGAGGAGATGAAGTGGCGCGCGTAGTCGTAGGTGTGGAAGCCGATGAGGTCGGCGCGCAGAACGGCGCGCAGGACCTCCTCGCGGACGGGCAGGGTGCGGTAGATCTCGGAGGAGGGAAACGGCGTGTGGAGGAACCAGCCGACCTGTTTTGGTTTTTGGTTTTGTTTTTTTTGGTTTTTTGGTTTGGTTTTTGGGGGTTTGTTTTGTTTTGGTTTGGTTTGGTGGTTGTGGTGGGGGCTTGGGCGGTGGGGGTGGTTGGTGAGCGACAGGGAGGGGGGGAAAAAGAAAAGGGGGGGGGGCCGGCGCGCGGACGCGTCGCTCGCGCGCGCGCGCCTCTCGCTCTCCCTCTCTCTCCACACCCGCCCCCCTCGAAACCAAGATGGCCCCCCTCCCCCCCAAAAAACAACAACCATCCTCATCTCTCTCACCTTCATCCTCGGTACCGCCGCCTTGAGCAGCGAGGGCAGCAGCATCAGGTGGTAGTCCTGCACCCACACCACGTCGCTCACGGGGTCCCGGTGCTGAGCTAAAACCACCTCTGCGAAGCGCGCGTTGGCGCTCGAATAAGCCATCCACTGCATCTGCATCGTCTGGTGCTCCGTGACGCGCTGCCACGAGTCGAGGTTGATCGGCACGTAGTGGAACAGCTGCCAGAGGACGCTGTTGCAGAAGCCGTTGTAGTAAAGGTCCAGCAGCGGGGCCTCGAGCCAAACGGGGGCGTAGCCCTCGGCCGCAAGCAAAGCCGTGAGTGCGTCGCGGTCGCGTCCCGGCTTGACGTAAATTCCAGGCCACCCGATCCACAGCGTGCGGTAGGAGGAGACGCCCATTAGGGCGCTCACGAGGCCCCCTGCGGAGACCTGGAGGCGCCATCGGCCGTCGCGCTCCTTGCTGCAAGTGACGGGGAGGCGGTTGGCGACGACGATGAGGCGCTCGCTGCCGCCGCCGGGGCCGGCGGCGCCGCCGGAGGAGGGGGTGCCGGGGGCGGCGGCGCCGGCGGCCGAGGACGAGGGGGGGGGGGCGGGCGGCGGCGCCGGCGGCGGCGAGGGATCGCTCGCGCGCGGCATGCCGCCGCCGCCGTACGCGCCACCGCCGTGGTGGTCGTCGTCGTCGTCGTCGTCCTCGTCCTCGTCCTCGTCGTGGTCGTGGCCGCCGGGGCCGGACAGCATCGACAGGTCCGGGGCGCCGGGCAGGTGCGCGGGCGCGTTGGCATTGGCGTTGTTGGCGGCGCGCGCCCACGGCCGCGAGGGGCCTTCAGAGGCGGCTGCTGCTGCTGCTGCTGCTGCTGCTGCTGCTGCTGCTGCTGCTGCTGCTGCTGCTGCTGCTGCTGCTGCTGCGGCTGCTGCGGCTGCTTCCTCCTGCTGCTGCTGCTGCAAAGGAGCAGCAGCGCCATGAGCACCAGCACCAGCATGCCCCGGGACCATCGCCGCGGCCGCCGCCGCCATCTGCCGCTGCTGCCCCTGCTGGCTCGATAGGGGCAGCGCGGCGGCGGCGGCGGCGCCCGCGGCGGCCGCCGCCGAAAAGGCGGCCGCCTGCGCGGCCGTGGCGGCCTGGACGGGCGGGGGAGGGGCGCGCTCGGCGGCTGCGATGCCGGCAGCGCCGCCACCACCACCGCCGCTGCTGCCGGGGAGGACCAGGGCGCCGCTGCCTTGGGCGCCCGGGGGGCCTGCGCTTCCGCCCGCGCCGCCGACAACGCCAACGCCGCCGCCGCCCGCCGAGCCGCCGCCGCCCCCGGCAGCGAGCCCGGCGCCCGACCCCGAGCGCGACAGGGGCCGCGGCGGCGACTGCAGGAGCAGCGACTGCTGCGAGTGCTGCTGGTGCGCGTGCTCGAGCGCCGCGGCTGCCGCCAGGTCGAGCTGCGAGGCCGACAGGGGCGGGCCGACGCGCCCGCTGCCGCCGCCGTGGCCGCTGCCGCCGCCGCCCGCGCCGCTCGTCGTCGCAATGCCGCCGCTCCCGCTCCCTCCGCCCCCCCCAATGTGCGGGTGGTGGTGCAGGTGCAGGTGCTGCATCTGCGCCGAGACGGACGAGACCGCCGCGGCGCTCACGGAGCGGTGCATGGCCGCGGCAGCGTAGGCGGCCACGGGGGTCGATGAGGGGGCGCCGTGCGCGGGGGTGAGCGAGGCGGCGTGCGGGAGCGGGTGGTGGGGGTGGTGCGGGTGCGGGTGAGGCGGGGACTGCTGCGGGGGGTGTTGTTGTTGTTGTCCTCCTCCTCCTCCTGTTGCCGCTGCTGCTGCTGCCGCCCGGCCGCTCGCGCCTCCAAAGCCGCCGCTGCCGGATGCTGCTGCTCCTCCTGATGCTGCTGCTGCCGCTGCTGCCGCCATTGCCTCGCTTATTCCTCCGGCGCCGCTGCTGCAGCCTCCGCCGCCGCCGCCGCCGGCCGTCGTTGTCGGCGGCGACCGCGCCGCCGGCGCGCCGCTCATCAGCACCTGAAGGCTCCCGCCGCGCGGCAGGCGGCCGAGCGCCGCGGGCTGGTGCTCCGACACGGGCGGCAGGCCCGCCGCCAGCCCGCCGCCGCTCGCGGTGCCGCCACCGCTGCTCGCCATCGTCGCTATTCCCGAGGCGTCGGCCGCGCCGCCGCCACCCCCGCCGCCGCTCCCCTGCTGCTGCTGCTGCTGCGCCCACTCGTCGTACGCGTCCAGCTGCTGGTTCGAGCGCGACTTGCGCATGCGCTCGCGGAGGAGGCGGTCTGTTTGGTGTTGGTTTTGAACGGGTTGAGGGCGGGGGGGCGGTGGTTGAGTGTGTGTGAGCAAAAAGCCTCTCGCCCTCTCTCGCGCTCGCTGTCGTTCGCTCGCCGCCGCCGAACTGGCGGCACTCACCGACGCGGGAGCTCGGGACGGCCGCAGGCCCGGCCGCCGCCGCCGCCGCCGCCGGCGCCCCGCCGCCGCCGCCCAGCGCGGGGCCGGACGACACGTGCGGGAGGCCCGACATGGGCGACGGCTCGTCATCGGCGGGGCCGGCGGGCGGCTGCTGCTGCTGCTGCTCCGCCATCCTTTTGGCGGTGGCGTTGGTGGGAGAGAGACAGAGAAGCGGGGCTCTCGCTCTCTGTGTGCCCCCGTCACCCCTCAAAGGGGCCCCCCGGCTGGGGCCGCCCGGGCGCGCTTCCCGCCCCCACTCCTGGCTCGGCGGGGACCCTGGGTGTGTCGGGCTCGTCTTGGCACGGGCTTGTTGGGGGGCAGGCGGGCGGGGAGGGGAGGGGAGGGGTTTCGGCTTGCCTTTGGGGGCGCTTTTTGATGAGGGGGGGAACGCGCGCGGTCGTGCGTTGTTGCGTCGTCTGTCGGGATGTCGGGGCAGCTGCAAATGCAGGCTGATAAGGCGCGCGCGCGCGTTTGGTTTTGAGAGAATAAGGCGCGCGCGCGCGATCGGGCAGAGGGCTGTGTATCCGGGAGCGCGGCCGGCGGCGCCGAGCCGACAACGGCGCCGACGCCAACGCCAACGTTCTTTCTGCTTCGGCGCCCAAGAAGAAGCTGCTGTGACGCGCGCGCCATCAATACTCACTGCTTCGCCCCCCCACGTACTACCTCTTGTGCTTGACAACAACTCTCGCCAGATTCAGTCGACGACGCGTGCGGCGATCGAGACCTCGTCCCGGTCGATGCTTTCGTCGACCGCGGCCTCGTGCCGCCCGCCGTCCCTGCTGATGCGGCGGATGCGCGGGCCTTGCGCCTTGGCAGCGGCGACGACGCCCACCGCCGGATCCCCACGGCCAGCATTGCAGCATCAGGGGCAGCATCACGAGCAGCATCGCCGCCGATGCCGGCGCGCCGCCACCATCGCCGCCTCCTCCTCCTTCAAGTCGCGCGCCTCCGAGGCCCTCGGCGGCGACCTCCTCCCCCAGAACTCGTCCAACCCGCTCGCCCTACCCAACAAGGACTTCACCGCCCTCCAAGCCGTCGCCTTGCAGCTCGACGCGCTTTCCGCTGAAAAAATCCACTTTCCGCGCGCGATGCACGGCGTCGACGTCGCCTATGCGTTTTGCGCCGACTCTGGTTCGCTCGAGATGTCGCGCTACTTTGCGCCCCTGAGCACGTCGCTGTACCACCAGGACCACTTCCAGGGCAAGTTTCTGACGAGGTTTTGCGGGTTGGTCGGGCACAAGGGGTGGGAGGCTGTCGGGGAGGCAGAGGAGGAGGAGGGGGTGGCGGTCGTGAGGGTGCGGGTGGCGCCGTCGTCGTCGTCGTCGTCAGAGGGGGGAGAGGAGAGGCGAGCGGAGGAGCGCCACACGTACGTATTTGTGATGGTGCGGCAGGAGGCCGGGCTGCGGCAGGGGGCGTGGGTCACGAAGCAGCTCGTGCGGCTCGGGGAGGACGGCGCGCCCGTGGTGGGGGGGTGAATGACTGGTTGGCGGCGGCGACGGCGCGAGGCTGTCGGCGCCCGCGCCCTCAAAAAGCCCTCATCCTCCGTGCTCGCAACGCACCCCTTCATGCCTCTTCTCTCACCCTTTCGTGAAACAAGAAACGACACCGTCTCCTTCGTCGAAGCGCGCGTCCTCCAAGCCGAGCTTCCCTCCCTCTCTCTTCCGGCGCGCGCGAGACGAGCAACGCAACGGTCCTCGGGGCTGTTCGTTTGACCTTCTTTCGCAGCGCGCGCACGCGGGGCAAAACCCCCTCTTTCCACAAACACACACACGCGCCGAGGGCAGCGTCTCTCTCTCAAACACACCATGGACCCCTCCTCCTCCGGCAGGCCATCGCCCGCGCTCGCGGCCGGGTCGCTGGCCGCGCTTGCCGCCGCCGCCAAAAGCGGCGGCAACGGCGGCGGCGGCATCGGCAGCAACGGCGGCAGCTCGCTCCGCAACGCCAAGCAGGCGACCTCCTCCTCCTCCTCCTCCTACGCGTCGGCGCGCGCCAACGTCACGCTCGCCGCCTCCTCTGGTGCGTCCAAGCATCAGCTTCATGTGTCCGGACCCCCGGCTGGCGCCGCCGCAAGCACCGCCGCCGCCAATGCCGCCACCACCGCCCCTGCCGCCCCCCGCGCCCTCCAGCTCGTGCGCCTCAACCCGCGCACGGGGCAGATGGAGGTCGGGAGCGAGGCCCTCGCGGCCTTACGCGCCTGCAAGGGCCCCGTGGGCGTCGTCGCCGTGGCCGGGCGCGCGCGCTCGGGCAAGTCGTTTGTCCTCAACGCCATCCTGCGGCGCGCGGCGGGGGCGGCGGCGGGGGCGGCGGCAGCAACAACGGCAACCAACGACGCCGACGACGTGTGCTCCCCGGGAGGCTTTGCGCTCGCGCACTCGTACCGGCCCTGCACCAAGGGCCTGTGGCTGTGGTCGAGCCCCGTCGGCCCGATCGACAGCCTCACAGGGCAGCAGCAGCAGCAGCATGGCGAGGGCGGCGGCGGCGGCTGCGGCGGGAGCGGCGGCAGCTCCAACCGCCCCCGCCGCGACCAGCACCACCTCGTGCTCCTCGACACCGAGGGCATCGACGCCTACGACCAGACTACCACCGACGGGGTCCGCATCTTTGCCCTGGCGGTTCTCTTGTCCTCCCTCTTTGTCTTCAACCAGTTCGGCGCCATCGACGAAGCGGCGCTCGACCGCCTGTCGCTCGTCACGGAGCTCACGCGGCACATCCGCGTGCGGGCGGACGCGGCTGCTGGTGACGGGGGTGCTGCTGGTGGCAAGCGTGGCGGCAGCAGCAAAGGGCGACCCCTGGGCGAGGGCAACGGCGACGCGGACGACGAGGAGGACGACGAGGAGGAGGAGCGGCGGATGCGGCAGCTGGGGGCGGTCAACCCGCGGCTGCTGTGGCTGCTGCGCGACTTTTACTTTGACCTGGACGAGGAAGAGGAGGAGGACGGGCACGACGGGGGAGGCTTTGACGAGGAAGAAGAAGAAGAAGACGACGAGGACGGCTTTAGCGGCGGCGGCTCTGGCCGCGGCCGCGCCCCGTGCCTGGGCGACGTGCGCGCCTCGGCCACCTTTGAGGGCGGCTGGCCGCCGCAGCAGCAGCGGCCCTCTGCCGCCCCCGAGGCCGCCCTCAACCGCCGCCGCCACCAGCCTCCGCGCCCGCGCACCACCCCGCGCGACTACCTCGAGGCCGCGCTCGCGCCGGCGCGCCCGCGGCCCGGAGGCGGCATCGGCCACGGCGGCCACCACCACCACCAACAGCAGCACCAACAACAACAACAACACGCCGCCGCCCTCGCCGCCAAGAACGCCGTGCGCCAGTCGATCAAGGCCCTGTTTCCCGACCGCGACTGCTTCACGCTCGTGCGGCCCGTGGGCGACGAGCGGCAGCTCAGGAGGCTCGACGCTCTGCCCGCCTCGGCGCTGCGCCCCGAGTTTCGCCGCGCGGTCGGCAAGCTCGCGCGCCTCGTGCTCGAGCGCGCGGGGCCGAAAACCATCGCGGGGGGGAACGTGGTGACGGGACCCGTGCTCGCCGGGCTGGCCGAGGCGTACGTGGCGGCCATCAACGCGGGCGCGGTGCCGACGATCGCGACGGCGTGGCAGGGGGTCGCCGAGCGCGAGTGCAGGCGGGCAGCCCGCGAGGCGGAGGACGCTTATTGCCGCGAGTTTGGTTGCGGGGGTGGTGGTGGTGGTGGTGCTCTTGCTCCTCCGCCCGTCCTGAACGAGCCCGAGGCGCTGGATGCGGAGCACCGGCGCGCCCTGGCCGTGGCGCGGCGCGTGTTTGCAGAGGAGGCGGTGGGTGGGGAGGAGGACGAGGACGAGGGGGAGGAGGGCGGGGGGGAGGAGGGCGGCGGCGGCGGCAAGAACACCACCAGCACCAGCACCAGCAGCACCTCTGCCCGCGCCGTCGCGCGCCGCGCCCTGGAGGCCGCCCTCGAGCGCCGCTTCGCCCTCGTGCGCGCGCGCGCCCTCGCCGACGCCGACGCGCACGCCGAGCGCCTGCTGTCCGAGGGGAGGCAGCGCGTCTCGGCCGCCGCGCGCCTCGGGGCGGGCGGGTGGCGCGACGTCTCCGCGGCCGTGGCCGCCGTCCAGCAAGAGTACAGCGCGACGGCGGGCGGGACGGCCAAGTGGCCGCGCCTCCTGTCGTTCGTGAGCGAGGCGTACGACGCCGCCGGGGCCGAGGTGGCCGAGCGGCTCAAGGCCGCGGCCGAGGCGCGGATCGAGCGGGCCGAGCTGGCAGCGCGCGAGGCGAGGGCCGAGGCGCGCGAGCAGCGGGCGCGGGCAGAGGCGGCCGAGCGGCGGGTTTTCGTCGAGGAGGAGGAGGGGCGGCGGCGGTTCGGCGGTGGTGGTCCTGGTGGTCCTGGTGGTGGTGCGACGGGCGTGGGGGCTTACCACCACCCTAGCCAGCCGCAGAACGGGCTGCTGGCGTGGCTGGGGTGCCTTGGCGGAGGGGGAGGAGGGGGAGGAAGAGGAGGAGGGCGCGGCGGGTTTTGAGGGCGGGCGGGCGGCGATGCGCTCTCTCTCTCTCTCGATCCTTTGCTTTTTTTTGCCCCCCATTTTTTTCTTTTGGATCCGTTTCGTTTTGTCAACAATATTTGATCGCCCTATAAGAAGAACACGTCGGCAAAAGCCCACAACAGCAACAACAACTCAACTCCCTATGCCGCCGCCCCGCCGCCCCGGCTCCTCCCGCCCGCCACCCCCACACCCCTCCCCCTCACCACCCTCAGCGTCACCTCCCCGGCCTCCAAGCTCAGCGCCGCCGCGCGCCGCGCGATGTCCATGCGCTTGCACCGCACCGCGCCGATCAGCGTCTCGGGCAGGTCCTCCGGACGGTCCCCCTGCAGCAGCACGGCGAGGTCGACGACGAGGTTCTTCGCCGCGCCGCGAACCAACCCTGTTACGTATGCGGCAGTCGCGTTGCTGCCCACGTCCACGGACGCCTCGACGTACTTTTCCGTGCGGTGGTACGATGTGCGCAGCTTGTTGGCGATGAGCACCGGCGTCGTGCCGACGGCCTGGCGCAGCACCCAGGGCGCGCCCGTGGGCGTTGATCGGGGCGGTGGTGGTGGTGCTCCTTTGTTGCCGCCGCCGCCTCCGGAGCCAGAAGAAGACGAGGAGACCGCCACGGGGAGGTGCGGGATGATCTTGAGGAGGGCGTCGCGGTCGGCGTCGGTGCCGTAGTAGAAGCGCCGGACGAGGCGGTCGAAGGGGGCCCAGGCGGCGGCCGCGGCAGAGGCGGCAGAGGCGGCGGTGGTGGCGGCGGCGCCGTCGGCCGCCGCTGCCTCTTGCCCCCCCTCACCAGACCCCGACGCCAGCAGCAGCTCCGACGGGTGCGCGTCCGTGCCAAACGTCAGGACGCAGCAGATGGTCGGCGGGCCCGGGATGATGAGGTTGAGCACGATGCAAAAGGCGTACCGGTTGCGCCGCACAGAGGGCAGCCAGCGCGACACGTGGTGCGTCGGCGGCAGCAGCAGGAGCGGCGGGGAGGAAGGGGGGCTTTGCGGGCCGACGCCGACGCCGACGCCGACGCCGCCACCGCCAATCCCGCCCCCTCCTCCTCCGAGCGCGTACCGCCCGCCGCTCTCCATGCGCAGGGCCTCGACCTCGGGCGACACGCTCAGCAGGTCCATGGCGACGAGCTCGAACTCGGCCTCGGGCGCGGGCACCTTGACGCGGTCGACGAGGTAGGTCTTGCCGCGCACGCGAAAGGGCGCCGCGTCGGGCGGCGGGGGCGGGGGAGGGGGCGGGGGCGCGAAGCCTCCTCCTCCTTCCGACAGCGCCGCCGCCACCACTGCCGCCGCCACGTGCAGCTCCTCCCAGACGATGCCGCGGGGCACGTTGCCGCTGACGTCGCCCTCGTCGTCGTCGTCGTCTTCTTGCTCGTCGGCGGCGTCCGCCATGGCGGCCGTGGTCGTCGTCGTCGTTGCGGCCGGCGCCGCCGTCGGCAGCAACAGCGACAGCGGTGGCTGAGGCAGAGGCGCCGCCACAGAGACGCGGCGCAGGGACGAGGCCATGCGCGCGGCGGGCTTCTCGGGGCCGTAGTAGTAGTAGCGCGCGCGCGCGAGGGGGCGCCACCACGGCGGGCGCTTGTGCTGCTTGCTGGACTTTTTACGCTTGTCCTTTTTCTTGGTCGGGCTCGGCGCCGTTTGCGTCGACGCCGAGAGGGCGGAAGCAGCAGCAGCAGCAGGAGGAGGAGGAGCGGCGGCGGCGGCGGCGGAAGCAGCAGCAGCAGCCCCAGGCCCCGCCGCCGCCGGCACCACCACGTCTCCCGCCCCGAAAAGCAGCAGGCGCTTGGCACCGTCGAGCACGCGCGCGTTGTCGTTGTCGTCGACGACGACGACCGCCGTCGGTGCTGCTGCTGCTGCTGCTGCGACCGTCGTCGGCCCCGCGACCGCCGAGAGCGAGACGACCGGGGGGGCCGGAGGAGCGCCGTCGGGGCCGCCGCCGCCGCTCTCGCTGCGGCGCAGCAGCCGCGACGCGATGCCGCCACCGCCTGCTCCTGAAGCAGCAGCCGCCCGCGGAGACGCCGGCGGCGACAAAAACGTGGCGACGCGCCGCGCGGCGGCCGCGGCGAGGCCCGGCTTTTTGGCGGTGGCGGCGGCAGCGGCAGGGGCGACGGCGCTCCCGCTCTGCGCGGGCGACGGCAAGGGCGGCGCGGCCGGGGGCGACGCCGACGCCGAGGCGGCCGTTGCGCGCATGACGAACGCGGCGGCCGCGGCCGCGTGCGCGCGGTGCTGCTCCTGCTGCTGCAGCTCGCCCGCGCCGCCGCTCGAGCGGTGCGGGGTAGGGAGGTGGTGGTGGTGCTGGTTGGGCCCTGCCCCCGCCGCCGCGACGCCGCCGCCCCTGTCGCCCCCACCACCCGCCGCCGCCAGCAGCGACGCCGCGGGCGCGACTGCGGCAAAGCGGGCCTGCTCGGCGCGGTCGCGCGCCAGGACCAGGCTCATCATCATGCGCTCTACCAGCGCGTCGCGGGCGGCGGACGCCATGGAGGCGTGGACGCGGGCGGCGGCGGCGGCGACGGGCGAGAGCAAGGGGAGGAGCAGCGCCGGCGTCGCCGTCGGCGGCATCGTCGGCGGCGGCGACAGCCAACCGCCCAGGTCCGAGACGCTGAGGACAAAGGTGACGAGCGTTTGCTGCTCCTCGTTGTTTTCGTCGTCTTCGCTCGATTCCTCTTCACCCTCGCCGTCGCCCTTGCCGCCCTGCCGCTGCCTCGGCGAGCGCCGCCGCCGGTGCCGGTGCCGCCAGCCGCCGTGCCGTGCCGCCGCCGCCCCCGACGGCGCGACCATGCTTGTAAACGTGTAGCCGCCGCTGACGTGGCAGCGCACGGGCCCTCGGTTGTCTTCGGCCTCGGCCAGCTGGCGCTTGGCGAGGGCCGCGGCCTGGGCGGCTGATGCGGCGGCTTGCTGCAGCTGCACGAGCAGCGCCTCGGCCTCCTCCTCCTCCTCCTCATCGACGCCATCGTCCTCTTCGTCGCTTTCGGCCGTGTCCGCCCGGCCCCCGCTCATGACCTCTTGGACCACGCCCGGCGGCCAGACGGGCTGGGATGATGAAGGGGGAGCTGCAGCAGGCACCCAGCCGCGCACCTTCTGCTGCTGCTGCTTCTTCTGCCTCTGCTTTTGCCGCTCGGCCAGCGCCAGCGCCGCCTCGTCGGCCGCCCGCCGCGCCGCCGCGCTCGCGCGCTCCAGGCGGGCGGCGCTATCGCGCAGGGCCTCTCGGCGCCTGCTCAGCAGCGCCCGCTCCTCCTCTGCGGGGAGCGGGCCGAACAGCAGGCTGAGGGTTGCTGCCGGCGGTGGTGATGGCGTCGAGCCGCCGCTGCCTCGCCCACCCCCCTCCTCCCCCTCTGTCTCCCCCCGCTCCTCCTCCTCCTCCTCCTCGCGCCTCAGCAGCCGCTGCACCACGGCCTCGCGCGGGGCGCACCACAACCCCCCCCACCACTGCTGCGCGGGCGTCCCCCCCGCGGGCGGGTCGAGCACCAGCCGCAGCACCTGGCGCGCCGCGTTCTCGTTGGCGGCGCCGTGGCGGTGGGGGTGGGGGTTGCTGCTGCCTCCGCCATTGCCGCCGCCCACGCCCGAGAGGCCGCACAGCAGCACCTCGGCCTCGGACGCCGGGCCCAGGATGGTCGTCGGGCTCGACGGGTCCACCAGCGCCGCGAGACAGGCCGCGGGCCCGGCGCCGCGCACGACGATGGACGCGAGGTACTCGGTGTCGGCGTTGGCGGCGTTGCTGGTGGTGGGGGTGGCGGTGGCGGTGGCGGCGTTGCCGGTGGCGTTGCTCACGCGGCGGCAATAGATGGCGACGCCGTTGGCGATGCGGTACGGGACCCAGCGCTGCGGTTGCTGGTGGTACAGCTGGTGGTGGTGCTGGTGGTGGTGCTGCTGCTGTGGGGGGTAGCGCCGTGGGTGCTGCCTCTCCTCCTGCGGGATCAGCAGGGGGGCTCTAGGTTGCGGCGGCGGCGGCCGCGGCGCAACTGCCGCCGGCGCCGCCGGCGCCGCCGCTGACGCCGACGGCGCGCCGTCGCCTCGCCGCCGCTCGCGCCCGAGAAGGGCCGACAGGCGGCCGCGCCGGCGCGCGCCCGGGGAAGGCGGATGCGCGACCTCGCTCATGGTGTGGCTGCTGCCCGGGGGTGCTGGCGCAGAGGGGCGGTTGGGGGAGAGGGTGCGCGCAGAGGGAGAGAGGTCTCTGCCCTTGTGTGTCGCGCGTCCTGTTGGCTCTCTCCCTCTCTCGGGCGTCAGGGTTCAACTCGTGTCATAGAGGTGTCGTCTGCTGTCTGTATCCGTGTCCGGGGGGGTAAAAAGGAATGGGGTTTGAGGAGGCCAGAGAGAGAGGGAGGGAGGGAGAAGAGGAGGGCGAGGTCTCGCGCAGGCCAGGCTTTCGTCTTGTCCAAAAGCGACGCCCCCTCTCTGCCCGCTCGTTCCTCGTTTTGCGCATAACTCAACGTCCTCGCACTCGGGGCATCAAGGACCATACAGCCAGCGCGCGCGTACGCCTTACAGAACACAGCCAGCGATCAGTCGTACGCTCTAACCAACTTGTTTTGGCCCTCACGCCCGCCACCCACCCCCCGGACCCAATGTCCCAACACGCCGCGAAAACGTCCACGCAGCGCGCGGCGCTCGCAGATATCTGTCGCGGTCGCGCGCGCCGGCCGCCGGCCCTCCTGAGGCCGCGGTTTGTGCGGCGAGGCGTCGACGCGGCCGACGTCGCCGACGGCGGCGGCGACGCTCCCTCGCCCTCTTCCCGCCGCCCACCCGCCGCCACCACTGTCGTCTTTGACGAGGTCCTCTTTGACACGGGTGACGAAGACGGCGACGGCCAATCCGTGCCCATGTGGGTGGCCCGGCCAGTCGAGCTAGCAATAAAAACAGCACCAACGGCGGCGGTGGTCCTGTGGCTGCACGGCAAGGGCGAGCGGCGCGGCGCCTACCTCGCCGCGGCTCAGCGCCTCGCCGCGCGCGGCTGCCTGTTTGCCGTGCCGGAGATGCCCTACCACGGCGCGCGCCGGCGGAGGAGGCGAGACAGTGGCGTGGCGGAGGTCGGGGCAGCAGAACAAATAACAGCCGAGGAGGACGACGCTGCTGCCTTTGACGCGGCCGTGGCGCGCGCCGTGAGAGAGGGAAGAAACGGCCCGCTGATCCTCGACTGGGCGTGGGACGCGCTGTGCGCGCTCGACGCGCTCGAGGCGCTGTATGGCGGCGGCGGCGGCGCTGGTAGCAGCGTGCTTCTCGCCGGTTCGTCGATGGGCGGCTCGGCAGCGCTGCTGCTGGCGGCGGCGCTCTCCTCCGGCAGCAGCGGCGGCCCGTCGTGGCGCGTCGCGGCGTGCGTCCCCGTGATCGCGCTGCAGTACTGGCGGTGGGGTTTTGAGAACGGGGAGGCGTGGCGGGGGAGGGCAGAGTCGCTGGGACCGGCGCTGCAGGCGGCGATTGAAGTGGTGGAGGAGCAGGGCGATCGGGAGGCGCCCTCGTTGTCGCCGCGCGAGGCGTGGCGGCGCGCGCTGCAAAGGCTCGTCCCTGGCATCCTCACCGACTATGATGCGCCCCGCGTCCTCGCCGCCCTAAGAGCCGCCGGAATCCCTCTCCTCGCGTGCAGCTCGGCCTCCGACCCGCGCTGCCCGATCGGCGGCGTGCGTGCGGCCTGGCGGGAGGCAGAGGAGGAGGACAAAGAGGCGTCGTCGTCGTCGCCGCTGCCGCCGAAGCACGAGCTGTTTGTCGACGACTCGGCGCGCGGGCACAAGTTCACGGGCGCCATGATGTTGCGCGTCGAGGATTGGCTGCTCGGGGGGGAGAAGCAGGAGGAGCTCGGGTTGTTTGGTTGAGAGGAGACGAGGAGAGGCGGCGTCTGTGAGTGCGATCTGTCGGTTTCAAATGATGTTGGTTTTTAGGAAAATTTGAAAGGCCGCGCGTGCGTCTCTCTCTCCGTCGGTCAATGGTCAAGGGTCAAAAGTACGGTCAGAAGTGCTGTTTTTCGGAGGGAAAAAAAGGGTCGGTGCGAGCTAAAAAAAAGAACCTCCCGCCTTTCTGCGGGGGGCTCAGTGCGTCTTTTCGCTGTCGGAAAGGAAAAGAAGAAGAAGAACATGAATGCAGGTTTTTTCGTTGCTCGTCAGGCGCCACCGTTCGGCAGCAGGTGCGGCAGGAGGCGCGCCGGCCGCGGTTTTTCGTCGCTCCTCGTCAAGCTCAGGCGCCGCCGCCGTTCAGGCGCGGCAGGAGCGGGATGGCCACGCGCCACGCGGGGGGCGCGGCGGCGGCGGGCGGCGCGGAAGAAGAGGAAGAAGAAGAAGCCGCGCCGTACGCCGTCACCAGCAGGACGCTCACCTCGCGCCCGTGCCCCAGGCCCCAGCGCGCGCCCCACCCGGCCATCCACGCGGGGAGCTCGAGCGTGAGCTTGGTCAGGCACGCGAGCGGGCGCACGGCCTTGCCGCCCAGAGCGCGCTCGGAGCAGTCGAGCAGCAGCAGGCGCGCGAGCAGGCACGCGGCCGAGGCCGAGGCCGCGTCGCAGCACGCGAGCAGAGCCGGGGCGGCGGGCTCGAACTTGCGCCACAGCGACGCGCGGTCGCAGCGCGTCAGCGAGACGTAGCCCTTGAGCGAGGAGGCCGGCACTGTGTGCCAGTGCGGCTGCAAGGCCGCGTCGAGCTCGGCAGAGGCGTCAAGCAAGAGGGCGAGGGCGGGGTGGGCGTGGGCGGCGCAGGCGGCCTCGCCGCACGTGAGCCCGAGCGTCGCGCACACCCATTGTTCGACGCTGCTGGGCGGGAGGGCGCCCGGGGGCAGGTAGAAGTTGCCGCCGCCGCGGCCGCAGGAGCGCTTGATGAAGCGGGTTGGTGTTGTTGTGGTGATGGTGCCGTGCGCGGCGTCGTCGGCGCAGACGAGCAGCGTCGTCGTCTCGCTGCCTCCGCCTCCTCCTCCTGCTTCACAGGAGCAACGCTTCATCGCGGCCACGCGGCAGCAGCCTAGGCTGGGGCGGAACGATGCGAGGGTCGTGTGTGTGTGTGGGGGGGGGGTGGTTGAGAGAGAGAGCGCGCGGGGGCGCGCGCGAGAGTTTGGGGGGGGGGGGAGAGGAAGAGGGGTGTGTGTGTTTCGAGTCGTCGTCTTCCGTGTCGTGTCGTCAGAGGAGGTCAAGAGGCAAGGGGACAGGTCAGGAGTGGTGGTTGCGTGTGTGTTGGTCGGTTGAGCGCGCGATGGCGCGCGTTGTGGTATTAGGTTGTGTGAGGGAGGATAGAGGGGCGGCGGCGCGCGCCGCTTTTGGGCAGCGGCGCGCGCGAGCGGCGCCGACGATAGAGGAGCCAGGCCGCGCGGCCGCTGTCTCTCACTTCCCCGACCCGACCCCGCCCGCGCGCACACACACACACACACACATACCAACCAATAGCTCGACCACTCTCACAACGCTCAAGCTTTCTTCGACCTGTGTCGACTCTTCCGTTGCAGCAAGCAAGAGAGGCGCGCACGAACGCGAATCGATTTACCCTTCCGTCCTCAGCCGACCTCTGCCTTCTCGCCTCCTCGTCCCGCCCCCCCAACCGCCCTCTTTCCCGGCACGGACTCGACGGCGCGCATAGCGATCGGCTCGGAAGCGTCCAGAATTGCTTCCTGAGCCCTTGAAGCTCGACACCAGGCCCTTTCACTGCGCGCGCGCGCGGCCCAACGCAAAAAAAGGAAGGGAAGAGGCCAACAGGCTTACTCTCGCGACCACACCATGGCGCGGCACCAACCCCAAGGCAAGGCGCTCCCGGCCGCCACCCTCTCCCTCGGCCTCCTCCTCGTCCTAACAACCCTCTCCTCGGCCCCGGCCCCTGCCGACGCCCAGAACAATGGCGGCGCCTCATTCGCCGCCGCCGCGCAGCAGCTCGCGCAGCGAGCCGCGCCCATGGTGCGGAGGGCGGCCGGCGCCGCCGCCCAGCAGGTGCGCGCGCGCGCGGCGGCGGCGCGCGAGTCGTCGGGCGGCGGAGGCGGCGGTAGTGGGGGCTTCAACAACGGCGGCGGCGGCGGGCAGGGGCCCAAGCCGCCGGTCATCCGCCCCGACGACTTCAACAACAACAACAACGGCGGCGGCTTTGGCCACGGCGGCCACGGCGGCGGCGGCGGCGGCGGCGGCTACAACGGCGGCGGATGCGGCGGCGGCTGCGGGTGCGGCGGCTGCAACGGCGGCGGCGGCGGCGGCGGATGGGGCGGATGGGGCGGCGGCATCAACGCCGTGGGTCTCGTGGGCCTGGCGGGGACGGGCGTCGACGCCTACACGTCCCTCACGGCGCCCATCGTCACGGAGATCGGCAGCAAGATTCCCGTGAGCGTCCCCGCCGTGTTCACGGGACCGGACGGCGCCGCCGTGTGCAAGTTTGGCCAGCCGTTCCAGGACGAAAGCGGGAGGCTCATGTGCCAGCTGACAGATATGGGCCGCGTCGCGGCCTACGGCTACCGCGCCTTGGGCGTGGCCACAAACGTCGGGATGCAGGCGGCCAACACGTTCCTCGGGAAAAAGCTCAGGCGGCGCCTGGCCATGCTCGCAACGGCGCCCGTCGCGGCGGTGGCCGACGCTGCTGTGCCGCCCCCCACGGTCGAGGCGCAGCAGGCGCTGCTGGCGAACATCGACCTGCCCACGTGGGCGAGGTGATGGGAACGATGAGGCTTTGTGTTCTGTAAAACGATTTGTTTTGTCTTTTCACCGCGCCGACGCGTCTGGTCGCCGCTTCGTCTGCTCCTCCCCCTCGCCCTCCTCCCTTTGCTCTTCCCGGCCGACCGCCACGTCCGTCGCGACCACGTCGATGGCGCCGCTCGCCTCTTGTTGGGGGGATGCCTCGCTCGCCACTGCTGCTGCTCCTGCTGCTGCTGCTGCTGCTGCCGCCCCCGCCGTGCCGCTGCTGCTGCTGCTGCTGCTGCTGCTCCTGCTCCCCCTCGCCCTTGCCGCTGCCCCCGCCCCCGCCCCACCCCCAACCCCCCGCCCGCGCATCTCCCCCGCCCGCTCGATCGTGTCCATCAGCACGTCCGTCGCGTCCATCTCGTCGATGTACTTGGGAAACTTGACCCCTCTCGCCCGCGCGGCGTTGCGGCGCGCGAGCGTCCACCGCTCAAACTGCCGCTGGAAGCCAAACGCCTCCCACGCCAGCAGCACCAGGGAGCCCACGGCGATCGCCGCCCAAAAGCGCGCCTTGCCCGGCTGCTGCCAGTACTGGGTGAGGGTAATCGGGGTGGACGTGGAGGAGGTCGGGGCGATGGACGACAGAGGAGTGGGGCGAGGCTGCTGCTGCTGTTGGTGTTGTTGCTTTTGCGTCGGAGGCCTCCTCCTCATCGCCGCCGCCGCGCTCGCGACGACCGACGCCTCTGGCGGTGGTGGCGGCGTTGCTGTTTGGGCGGCGGCGTCTTTGTCTTCCGCCGTCGCGCGCCGCACCAGCTCGCGCTCGAGCGAAGACGACGACGGCCCTTGCTCCTCCTCCCTCTGCTCCTCTCCCCAAAGCGGCGCCAGGCCCAGCAGGTCGCGCCCCAGCGGCGAGTGGAGGCCCGGGAGCAGCTCGAGCGGCGGGCCCGCGCGCCCCTTGCCGCCGCCGCCGCCGAGCGCCCTCGCGCGCGCC
This sequence comes from Mychonastes homosphaera, assembly GCA_009193075.1. NCBI lineage: Eukaryota > Viridiplantae > Chlorophyta > Chlorophyceae > Sphaeropleales > Mychonastaceae > Mychonastes > Mychonastes homosphaera. The sequence goes on from VXJC01000010.1 coordinate 980,489, forward strand.
AGGTTGACGGCCCGCAGCAGGCGCTCGGCCGTGAGCGCGGGCGCGTCGGCGTCGGCCCTCCAGCGGGGCGGCAGTCGGATGCACCCGGGCGCGCCCTCGACAAACACCACGGCCGTGGGCAGCTCCTCCACGCCCAGCAGGCGCGACGCCACCTCGGCCGCGCGGGGGGACTCGGTGGCGTCGAGCGCCGAGACGCGCAGGCGGCCCTTGTTGATGGCGGTGTTTGTGATGCTGTTCTTTTTCCCTGCTGCTGCTGCTTCAAAGTCCAAGAACCGCAGCTCGTGCATCAGGCCGCTCGCGAAGCGCTCGACCTCGTCCTCGCACGCGCGCGAGGCGGCGCATTTGGGCGAAAAGACGACGACGACGTGCGTGCTCTCGGGGCGGCGCGCAAACGCCAGGCGGTGGAGTAAAGCGGCCTGCTCCGGGTGCATGGGCTCGACGGCCGAGCCCGGGTACTGCCACAGGGGGCGGGTGGTGGTGGTGGACTTGGTGTTGTTGGATTTGTTGTTGAACAAGGCGGAGGCTGCGGCCGTGGGGCGGCGGGACAAGTGGGATTGGCCGCCGAGCGGTGGCGTCGGCGGTGGGCGGGCGGCGGCGGCGCGCAGAGGGCGCGGCGGCGGCGGTCGAGGGTGGTGGTGGCTGCGGAGCGGCAGCGCGGCACAGCGCGCGCCGGTGGTGATGCTGGACGTCGTCGTCGACATCATCACGGGATTGACGCGTACGCAGGCGCGCGCGCGAGAGAGAGCGGGCTTCTCAGCGGACGACGCCCCCCATCACGGCACCTTTTTGTTTTGTCGGCAATCGTCGGCGCGTTTGAGCACTCTCTCTTTGTCGGTCGAGCGCGCGTTTGTGTGTGGTACTGTGGGAGGTGTGTCGGTGGCGGAAAGTATTGGGATTGAGTGTGGTTGGATGATGAGGGCTTGCTTTTTGATGGGTTGGCGGGGGCGAGGAGGAGGGAGGTGGGAGGAGGAGGAGGGAGGAGGGAGGAGGAGGAGCCCCCAGTCACCAGCCAAAGCCCGCCCCCCGCCACCAATGCCAATCGCCAGCACGCACGCTTGGATTCGAGCAGCCTCGATCGTCACAGAAGACACACCCAGACACACGCTCTCTCGCACGATCCCAAGCGCATCAACGAGCGCGGGACAAGGGCGACGGCACCCACAGAAGGCAGTCGCTCTCTCTCTCTCTCTCCCTCCTCAAAGCGCCGCGCGCACGCAGAGTCGCGGCCGTCACCGACTCCATTGCTCGATCCGGGTCAGGTGGGTAGCGTACCTGCTGGCGCCGACGCGCGCGCGCGTCCCAAAGAGATGAGCGGATGATGGGGAGCCTCTCCTCCTCTCTCTCCCCTTCCGCCGGCTCTCTCTCTCACCGATCGCTCCAACGCCCCCACACAACACAACACAACACAACACACACTCCAGGCCCTCGCAGGAGCAGTCCCACCAAAGCACCAAGCACAGCATGCACCATCACGCCCTGCGCTGCCGGCGGCAGGGCGGCGTCAGCGGCGGCGCTCGGGCGCCGGCGGCGCCGCCGGCCGCTGCGCCGCTCCTCCGCCGCCTCGCCGCCCTCACCACCACCCCCCCCCGGCCACCCCTCGTCCGCGCCGCCGCGCGCAAGCCCCAAGGAGCTGGTGGCAGCAGCGGCAGCGGCGGAAGCAGCAGCGGCACCGGGAGCGGCCAACAACAACAACAAAAGGGCCCCCCCACCGCGCGCGACGAGGCGCCGCCGCGCGCCCCGCCCGCGCCCCCGTCCAAGGACAGCCGCAGCACGGCCCCGCTGACCCCCCTGCAGCGCGCGCGCCTGGCCGCGCAGGCGGCGGTGGCGGCAGCGGACGCGGAGAAGGCGGCGGCGGCGTCGGGTGACAGCAGCAGCAGCAGCAGCAGCAGCAGCAGCACCGGAGCAGCAACACCCACCGCCGGGCAGCAGCAGCAGGCAGCCGCGGCTGCCGCGCTCGGCATGGGCGGCCCGTCCGTCTCGGACAAGATCCGCGCCGCGGCCGCCGCGGCCACCGAGCAGGCCCGCCCGGCCTCCCCGACGTCGATTGGGGGAGGAGCTGGACAGCAATCAACAACCTCAACCTCCTCCTCCTCCTCGCTCGCCGCCCTCTCGACGACCGACGACGACGGCTTTTCGTGGCCAGCCTTTTTCGCGGGCCCGCTCCCGGGGAAACTCGCGCAGCTCCTCGCGCTCATCGCCCTCAGCCGCGCCGGGGTCTACGTCCGCCTCCCTGGCGTGGACGTCGACGCCTTTAGCGCCTCCATGCAGGCCAACGGCTTGTTGGGGTACGTCGACGCTCTCTCCGGCGGCTCCATCTCGCGCGTCGGCCTCTTTAGCCTCGGCATCATCCCCTACATCAACGCCTCGATCGTCCTGCAGCTCTTCTCCACGGCGTTTCCCTCGCTCAAGAAGATGCAGCGCGAAGATGGGCCCCAGGGTCGGGCGCGCTTCCAGTACTACACAAAGCTGGCGGCGTTTGCGTTTGCCATCGCGCAGGCCGTCGGGCAACTAACCTACATCCGGCCCTACGTGGAGGACTTTTCGCCGACTTGGCTTGCCGGGTCTGCCGCGGCCCTGGTTGCGGGTGCTATGGCCCTGGTCTACACGGCCGACGCCATCTCGGAGCTGAGGCTGGGCAACGGGACCTCCGTGCTGATTTTCGCGGGCATCGCGTCGAGCCTCCCCACGTCGCTGTCGGCGCTGCTGGCGACGGCCGGGGGCGGAGGGGGGGCGGTGGTGGCGGCGGCCGGGGCGGCGGCGGGCGAGGCGGCGGCGAGCGCGCCCAGCGGCACGTCGGGCGTGGCCATCTACGGCGTGGCCTTCTTGCTGACAACGCTGGGGATCATCTACGTGCAGGAGGCGGAGCGGCGGATCCCTGTCAACTACACCAGCGCGGAGCGCGGGACTGGGGGCGGGGGTGGTGGCGGCGGCAGCGGCTCGTCTTCCTCGTCCCGCGCCCAGCAGCAGCGCCAGCAGCAGCCCTACCTCCCCTTCAAGGTCAACGCCACGGGCGTCATGCCCCTCATCTTTGCCTCCTCCCTCTTGGGGCTCCCCGCCGCCGCCGCCCGCTACTTTGACACCCCCGCCTTGGACGCCGTCGCCGCCAACATCGCCCCCGGCGGCTCGCTTTATCTTCCCGTCAACGTCGTGCTGATCGCCCTCTTCAACTACTACTACACCTTTTTGCAGCTCGAGCCGAAAGACCTGGCCGAGCAGCTCAAGCGCGCGGGCGCCGCCATCCCGGGCGTTCGGCCGGGAAAGGCCACGGCCGAGTTTGTCGCGGGCACCTTATCGCGCATGTCGCTGCTGGGGAGCGCGTTTTTGGGCGCGCTGGCGATGGCGCCCGCGGCGGTCGAGTCCTTAACGCACCTGACTGCCCTGCGCGGGTTCGCGGGCACGTCCGTGCTGATCATGGTGGGCGTGGCGACCGACTCGGCGCGCCGCATCCGCGCGGAGCAGGCGATGGCCAAGTACGAGGACACGGAGCGCGCGTACGACAAGATTTGATTGATACATTCGAGATTTGAGATTTTCTTTTTGAACGTCGAAAGGAAATAGGAGAGACCCTCTCTCCGTGTGTGCGTTAAAAACACGTGTTAAGAAGCAAGTCTCGATGCCACTACTTGTACCTCTCCCACTCGGCCGCGTCCGCCCCCTCGGCAAACGTCCCTCGACCGAGCAGCACGCCCGACTCGACGCGCTTGCTCGCGGCGGCCACGCGACGCGCGTCAAAGGCCGGCCACCCTTGCGCTGCGCGCATCTCCTGCGCCGTGATGGGGTTGTCGTCGAGCGTGAGGACGCACAGGGAGGGGCACGGAGGGGGGCCGCCGTCATTTCCGTCGTCGCCAAACAGCGAGTCCGGTAAAGGCCCGCGCACCAGGTTGTGGTCGAGGCGGAGCGAGCGCAGCGCGGGCATGCGGCGCGAGAGCGGGTTTTCGGGGTTTTTTGTGGTTGGTGTTGGTGTTGTTGTTGTTGCTGTGGTGGTTGTTGTTGTTGTTGCCGGCCCCTGCTCCCCCTCCTCAGTCGGCGGCTCGAGGGCGCGGATGCAGTTGCCGCGCGCGTCCAGCTCGACCAGGGAAGCGAGGCAGCCCGCGGCCATGTCCTCCCAGGGGAGCGAGGCGAGCGCGCCGTTGAACGAGACGTCGAGCGCGCGCAGGCGCGAGGAGGAGGACGAGGACGAGGGGGCCGGTGGGGGTGCTGCTGGTCCTGCTGCTGCTGCTGCTGGTCCTGCTGCTGCTGGTCCTGCTGCTGCTGCTGCTGCGCCTGCTGCGCCTGCTGCGCCTGCTGCGCCTGCCGCGCCCTCTTCGTCCTCTCCCCGCTCGCTCCCGCTGCCGCCGAAGTCCAGCGCCCCGGGCTCGAAGCGCGCGATGCGGTTGCGCGAGAGCGTCAGCACCGCCAGCCGGCCGAGCTTTTTTTTGCGACGCTGCTGCTGCCGCCCCGCCCGCTCCTCCTCTTCCTCTTCCCCGAGCTCGCTCAGCCCTCTGGGAACGCGGTCGATCGCGTTGCCGTCGAGCGCCAGCGACGTGAGCCCGGGCGGCAGCCACGCCCAGGGGACGCCCTCGGTCGTGAGGCCGCACGACACGAGGCGCAGCGACCGGAGCGCCGCGCGCAGCGGGGGCGGGAAGAAGACCTCGCGCGGCAGCCGCAGCAGGGCCGGGTTTCCCGACAGGTCCATGGCGCGGGGCGCTGCGACGGGGGCGAGGTCGGCGAACAGGAGGGCGGCGGTGGCGGTGGTGGTGGTGGTGGTTGCGGTTGGGCCGTTGCCTCCTCCGCCGCCGCCCCCCGCCGCAGCCCACTCTGCCGCCTCCCGCCCCAACGCCTCGCTCGCGCCCGCGTCGCGGTACGCCACGACCCCTGTTTTGCCCCACACCTCCCGCCGGGCCTTCCACGTGGCTGCCGTTGTTGTGGTGGTTGGTGCTGCTCGTCCCCCCCCTCCTCCTTCGCGCGCCCGCTTGAGGCGCGCCTCGGCGGCCGCGGCTGCCGAGGCGGCCAGCGCCGCGGCGCCGCGGCTCGTCGCGGCGGCGGCGCCGCCGTCCGCGCCCGGCGGCGCCGCCAGCAGCATCAGCGTCACTGCTCCTCCTCCTGCCGACGACGAGGGAGCTACGCGCGCATCGTCCGGAAGCACCTTGCCCTTGTAGATGAGCTTTTGCCGGCGCGCAAAGGTCGACGTCCTGTCCTCGATGAGGCGTTTGAGCTCGGCGACTGTCGTTTCGGCAGGGAGCGCGGGGAAGAGGAGTTGCGTCGCGCCTTGCTTGACCGTGACGTCGATCGTTGAGGCGGGCGGTGGTGGGGGTGGGTCTGCCATGATTTGGTTTTGAGTTGGTTGGTCGGGTCGGGAGGATCGTTTCGCGGTGGAGGGGGAAAAAATAGGGCGGTTGCGACGCTGCCGGCGGGGGCGGGAAGAGGGGGCGGGGCGGCGCGGCCCGCGCTGCCGCCGGCGGCCGCTCCAATCAGGGTTCTCGCTTTTCAAGCCCCGCCGCCCCCACGCCCTTCGGTCTCCCGTCAAGATACACAACTAGTCCACAGTCGTATCGAGCGTCGCGCAAAGCCGTTTCATCCTCCCCGAACCTCCTTTGTTCGAGCGACCCCCTATATTCCATCGACCGCTCCTCCAGTCCGACTTTTCCTGAGCTCCCTCCTCTCGATCCGCCCCACCGAACCAAAACCCCTCCTCCGCACCTCGACTTCGGAAGCAGTAGTACTAGTACCAAGGCGCCTCGAAGAAGAAGAATCTTTCTCTCTCTCTCGCTCGGAACAAACACGAACATCGGCCGTCGCCGCCGCCGCCGCCCCGATCGATCGATCGAGCCGGGGGGTTGCCCCGTCCTCCGCCCCACGCCCAAAAATGGCCGCCGCTCTGCACCGCCCCTGCTCGGCGCTGGCCCTGTTCGTCCTCCTCGCCGCCCTGGCCCTCGCCGTCGCCCCGAACCCGGCGAGCGCGCAGCGCTGGCGCACGGACCAAACGTATCGACCCTTTGGCACTGGCGGCAAGCAGCAAAAGCAGCAGCAGCAAAAGCCGCCGCAGCAGCAGCAGCAGCCGCCCCCGCCCCCGCCCCCGCCCCAACAACCCCAACAACAAGGCCAGTCCTACAGCGCCGGGTCGATTCGCGACTTTTTCGCAGGTGGGCGCTTGCCCGACGCCGGGCCCGTCTTGCGCCTCCACAACACCTTTCGCGCCCTGCACGTCGCGCAGCCGCTCGCGTGGGACGAGGGGCTGGCGCGCGAGGCGCAGGCGTGGGCGGACCGGTGCCGGTGGCGGCACGCCGACGCCAACAGCGGCGAGAAGCCCAAGGACGTGGGCGAGAACCTCTACTGGAGCCTGCGCTACAAGAGCGAGGAGAGCGGCGCCAGGGCCGTGAAGGCGTGGTACCGCGAGGTGGCCGACGTCGACTGGCGCGCGTCGATGGACCGCCGCGCGCGCGAGCCGGGGCGCCTGGTCGGCCACGCGACGCAGCTGCTCTGGCGCTCGACCAGTAAAGTCGGGTGCGGCTTTAGCCAGTGCGCGCAGCTCGAGGGGTCCCCCGCGGGGAGCGCGCGCTCGGACGGGTCCCGGGTGGACTATGTGGTTTGCAGGTACTGGCCGACAGGGAACTACATGGGCCAGATGGAAAAGGAGGTCTTGCCGGGCAAGATTGGCGGGCCAGAGATAGGAAGGCGGTGATAGCGGCCGCGTGTAGTCGGGGTTTGGTTTTTTGTGTGTCTTTGGACACGCCACCGATATCGATCCCCGTGTTGCCCCGTCGAAACGAAGACGTTGTACTCCCCGCTCTCGCTGCCCGCACACGCATATGCGCAGGGCCGTGCGCGAGAGAACGTAGTTTGGAAAGTAGTTTTTTGTTTGCTTTTTGAGTGCATTTCTTTGTTTTTTTTCGAGCGTCCTCCAAACCCCCTTAATGACCCAAGGGGCAGCCTTCAGCAAGGCGCCCGAGAAGATTTCCTCCTCATCATCATCAACGACACGAAACGCCCTTGCACACTCTCTCTCTACAACACACACACCACACTCCTCCATCATGCCACCACACTCTCTTTTTTTGTTGGGTTGCGCTTGCCGTCCTCGCTTCACCCCCCCTCGCCTCCTGCCCCGCCTTTGATCGAACACCGACGACGACGACGGCCGCTCTTTGAATCATCATTCTACACACACACCTTGTTTGTTATTCGCACGCCTCTGTCGCCGCCGCCGCCGAGGCCGAGACGGTCACTACTGCCGCCGCCGCCGCAGCGTCCGCTGCCGTCGCCTCTTTTCCCCTCCTCCTCAATTCGCCGCCGCCTCCACCGCCCCCGCCAGCAAACAAAGCCTCGAGCGCCGCCACGAACATCGGGTGGGGCGTCGCGCACGGCCGAGCGGCGCGCACGGCCGCGAGCGCCTCGGCGGGCGTCTGGCCGCACCGCGCGATCAGGTAGGCCGCCACGACGGCGGCGCTGCGCGAGCGCCCCTCGGAGCAGTGGACGAGGACGGCGCTCGGGGGGTGGCGCGGGGGGGTGTTGTTGTGTCTGTCGTTTTCGTCGTCGTCGCTGCTGCCGCCCTCGCCCTCGTCCGAGCCGTCACGCCCCGCCGCATCGAGCGCCCCGTCGATCCACGCCACCGCCGCGTCCAGGCGCTCGAGGAGCAGGGCCTGGGCCTGTGCTGCTGCTGCTGCTGCTGCTGCTGCTGCTGCTGCTGCTGCTGCTGCTGCTGCTCCCCCCCGGCGCGACGCCAGCGGGTTGCCCCCACCCCCTCCGCCGTCGACCAGGGCCAGGCGCGCGGCCGCCTTGAAGAGGCCACCGCCGCCGCCGCGGCCGCCGCGCCACGCGGGCGGCCACGCCAGCTCCTCGGCGCAGCACAGGACCCGGCGCACGCCCAGGCGCCTAAGCACGTGCGCGCAGTCGGAAGCGACGACGTCGCCGATGAACAGGCGGCGGGGCGACGATGACGACGATTGCGACGGCGGCAGCGCGACCAGGTCTGGCGCGCGCGCGGCGGCCGCCGAGGCCAGCAGGCGCGCGCGGCGCAGGAGCGGGGCCAGGCGCGCCGCAAGGTCGTGCGCGTCGGCCAGCGGGGATGATGATGACGAGGATGAGGGTGATGATGACGAGGATGAGTAGGGGCCAAGGTAGGAGGCGAGGAGGTAGGAGGATGATGAAGACGAAAAGGAGGAGGAGGCGCAGCACGGCAGGGCGGGGCTGCTGTCGTTGCCGTTGCTGTTGCCGTCGCCTTGCTCGTCCCCCCCGCCGCTTTGCCGCAGCCTCTGCCGCCGCTCGTGCCAGTCCCGCGCCGCCTCGGCCAGCAACCCGAGCTCGCGCCGCAGCCGCTCCTGCCAGGCCGCGACCAGCTCGGCCAGGCGCGGGTCGCCGCCGCCGCCGCCGCGGCGCGCCTCGGCCGTGATGGAGGCAAGCGCGGCGGCCGACACGAGCGGGGGCGGGGGCGCTCGTTGTTGGGGGGCTCGGGGCGGCCTCGCGCCATTGCCGCCGCCGCCGCTGCCACAGAGCAGCGTCAGGTCTTGGAGGTCGATCGTCGCTGGGGCCGGAGGACGCGGCGACGGCAAAGCATTTGAAGCGCTCGAGCCCTCTGAGCGCCCGACGCGCAGCCCTCCCGCCCGGCCGGCGGGCGAGGGCCGGGGCGACGACGGCAGCGAGGGCGGGGACGGCGAGGGCGGCGAGGGCGACGGCGGCGGCGGCATCAGCGGCGCGGCCTCGTCCGCAAACGCGCCCAGCGACCTCCTGAGGGCCGCCTCGGTGGCCTCGATCAGGCCCAAGAGCGAGTCGGCGCGCAGCAGCGCCGAGCGCAGGCCTTGCTGGAAGGAGGCTGCTGCGGCGGAGGAGGAGGAGTTGGCGGCCGCGGCCGCGCCGGCGCCGAGCGCCAGCGCCGCCCTCAGCACCCTGCCCGCAAACCGCTCGTCGGCCGCGACCAGCTGCGCCACGCGCTCCGCCTGGAGCTCGGCCGGGGTGAGAGGGGGTGGGGCAGAGGCGGCACCGGCAGCAGCAGCAGGGTCTTGGCTTTCCCACGGCGCTGGAGGCCGACGCCGCTGCTGCTGCTGCTGGCCCCGCCCTCCTGCTCCTCCGGCCGCCGCCGCCGCGGGGCGGGGCCGCGGCACGCTCGCGTCGATGGCGACGAGGCGATGGTGGTGATGAGGGGGCAGCGGCCCCGACGACGTCGTCGCCGCCAGCAGCATCGCGTTGCCCAGGTTCCCGCGCCACCCGACCAGGCCCTTGCGCGCGAGTGGGAAGCGGTCGGCGTTGTCGAGCAGCAGGTCGAGCGCCAGCACGGCGCCGGCGTCGCGCGCGAGCGGCGAAGAGCAGGAGGAGGACGAGCAAGGGGGCGTCGCCGTTGTGGAGGGGGCAAAGAGGGCCGAGGCGACGCAGTCGGCCCCGCAGCGCGCCAGAGGGGTGCCCGGGCAGAACTCAAGCAGCAGCGCGGCGGGCGGGCACGCCGGGGCGCGCAGCTCGGCCAAGAGCGAGGGGGAGGAGGAGGAGGGGATCGGGGGGTTGGCGGCGGCGGCGGCGGCGGCGCTCGGCCCGCCGCCGCCGCCGCCGAGGCTCCAGGCCGCCCAGCTGGGGCGCCGCGTGCGGTTGTGCTGTTGCGCCGCCAGCGCCGCCGAGAGGCCGTCCGCCGCCGCCACCAGCGCGCCCCACTCGCGCGACGGCCGCCGCAGCAGGCGCACCGCGGGCGTCGGCACGCCCATCCCCCGCGCCAGCTCCGACGCCAGCGCCTCGGCCTGCGCGGCCAGGCGCCCGGAGCTCGCCTCCTGCTGGGGGAGCTTGAGCACGGCCAGCTGCTCCTTTTTCGTCGTCTTTTTTGTTGTTGTTGTTGACGGGGCTGCTGGGGCGAAGACCAGCACAAACACGGCGCCGCCGCTGTTGACATTGACGGCGCGCGGGCGTCGGCGGCGGTGGGGGTGGGGGTGGTGGGGGTGGTTGGGGGGCTGCTTAGTGTCGGTCGCTGCTGCTGCTGCCGTTCCGCCGCCGCCGCTGCCGCCGCTGGAGCCGCCTCCAGACGACGACCCCGACGCCGCCATGGACAGGTCGGCGATGCTGTAGGCCGCGCGCAGGCGCGTCCACAGGTCCGGGGACAGGAGCAGCTCGTGGGCAGGGAGGGGCTCGGCGGCAGCGACGCGGAGATAGGACAGGAGCGGGGCGTGGCCGCCGCCGCCGCTTCCGCCGCCGCCGCCGCCGCTGCTGCTCGAGGCGTGCGTGGACGCGGCCAGGGCGCCGTACGCGCCGCCCGTGCTAGTGAGGCGGCGGTTGTTGTTGTGGATGCTGTTGTCGTGCGCAGCGGTCGGTGGTGCGCCCGGCGGGATGTAGTAGGACGAGAGGGCTTGGGGGTTGGTGATGCTGTTGCAGTTGCTGTTGTCGGCGTCGGCGTCGTTTTGCTCGTCGTCCTCGATTGCCAAGGCGTCGGCGGTGTCGTCGGCGGCGTCGGCGGCGGCGTCGGCGCTCGCCTTGTTGTCGTGCTCGTCGTTGCCGTCATCGCCGCTGTGGCTGTGGCCAGGAGCCAAGCGTGGTGCTTGCCCCTCTTCTCGTCCTCCTCCTCGTCCGCACCCCAGCAGGCGCCGGACCCAGGAGGTCATGGTTTGGGGGCGATTGAGGAGAGGAGGGTCTAAAAAAGAAGAGACAGCTGCACCTGTCTCATGCCCTCTCTTCTTCTTCAAGAGCAGCGAGCGCAGGGCGGCATCACCGCGGTCATCAACACCACCTGCTTATTGTATTTTGTGAAAAGAGACGTATATGTAGAACAAAAGCAACAGACGACAAGGCGCAATCAATCGGAGAGAGAGAGGCGCTCTCTGTTTTCTCCCCACCGAAATCAACACCCCACGCCTCTCGCGTCGCCTCGACGCCTCGACAAGCGCCAGTGCGACCCCCCCAACTCCCGACAGCACAGCGCCATCGTCAGCAGCACACACAGACAGACAAACAAGACCCCCACAACTCGATGCGCCGCCAACCGAGCCGCCTGGCAATCTCGCTGGGCGACGCCGGCGGCGGCGCGCGCAGCGGCGGCGGTGGCGCGAGCGGTGGGCGGCGGGCGGCGGCGGCGCGGCGGCACCGGGACACTCTCGGCGTCCTTCTGGCTGTGATCGCGTTCCTGGCGCTGGTGGGCCTGCTGGGCGTTAGGCGTTTGGCTATGCCGGATGAGCAGGAAGATGGTAGTAGTAGTGGAGGGGCGGCGGCGGCGGCCTTGAAGGCGGCGGCGACGACAGCGACGACGACAGGGACGACGACAACGGCGACGCCCGTCGAGCGGCGCGACGCAGCGGCGGCCGGCGTCAACGAGGCGGCAGCAGCAGCAGGAGGAGGAGAGAAGGCGGCTGCTGCTGATGCGGCGGCGGCGGCGACGGGCGAGAAGGACCAGGCCGCCGCCGCCGCCGCCGCCGCCGCGCCCCCCTTGCTGCCGCCGCTGCGCCTGCCGAAGCGCCAAGGCGGCGAGGAGGAGGGCGAGGAGATGAAAAAGACGACGAACGACGCGGCTGCTGCTTCTGGTCCCGCCCTCGCCCCACCCGCCAAAAAGGGCAACCGGGACGGCTGGCGGCGGCGGCTGCGGCACTCCAATCGGCGGCGGCGAGCGGGTTGATGACTGATGACGACGTTTGATGGCGATGCTGACGTGGGATCATTGTTTGTTGGTGTCGTTGGGCGTGCGGTGGGCGCGAGTCGGCCGTCGTCGCCGCCCCCTTTTTCGGCTCGGCGCCGCCACTCACTGCGCCCTCTTCACTTTGAATTCATTTGCAACACCCAACACACACAACCCCCCACGCAGCGCAGCACTTTGTTCTCTCGCGACCCCGCGTTGCTCCATCCCTCGTTGTGGAGAGAGAGAGGTTCCGCGACTTTCACGAACCCTCGGAGAAAAAAAAAAGAGAGACCCTCTGACACCCGTCGTCGGTCCTTTTCCCTTTTCGGCCCGCCACCGCATCGGTCGCGGCCGCGCGCCCTCGGGAGCGATACCTGCGGGCGCAATCTGCACGCGCGCGCCCCATTCTCCTGCGGCTTTTGCGGTCGCCGCAGCTGTTTCTCGGCGGAACGACACGGGGGCGATTTTCTCGCCCTCCCTCCCCTCTCCCTTCCCTCTCCCTTCCCCCGAGACGCACCCGCGCCGCGCGCCCTTGAGGGCCCCATCGCGCGCAACACGACCCCCGCGATAGGCTCGCGAGGGTCATTTACGCCTATTTGTCGCGCGCGCCCGGCACGCGACGCAGCCCCGGGCGCTCTCCGGGGAGGTGCGAACCAAGGAGGAGGAAAAAGACAGGGAGAGATAAGATGGCCGCCGCGGGTGACGCCTCTGCCGCGAGAGGGCGGCCGAGGCGGCACCCGCGCCTCGTTGCAGCGGCAGCACCACCACCGACTGCCGCGCTTTCCTTCTTGCTTCTCGTCGTCGTCGCTTGCCTCGCCGCGACAGCGCTAGCGCAGCCGAAGTTCGACTGCGCCTTGGGCTGCGCCCTGTCGTCCGAGGTCGTGTGCGGCGACGACGGCCTCGTGTACGCGGGCGAGTGCCTGGCGTTTTGCGCAGGGGCGCGTGCGGTCGCCTGCGGCGGTGGCGGGAGCGGTGGCGGGAGCAGCAGCGGCACGCTCAAGTCGTCGTCTGATTCGGCTGCGTCGGCTGCATCTTCCGACGCTCCCTCTCCTCCGCCTCCTCCTGCGCTGGGCCGCCTGCTCGACCTGTCCCGGTCGAGCGACTTTGCCGTCAAGCGCGTTGCCGGCAGCAGCACGGGCGGCACGAGCGGCGGCGGCACGCTCGCCAGCCGGGGCGGCGGCGTCGGCAGCGCCTTGCCGCCCACGCCCGCCTTTACCCGCGACGACATCCAGCGCTACGCCGACCAGGGCTTTGCGCTGCTCGGCCCGGCGCGCTTCGAGTCCTTCAAGCCCCAGATGCCGGCGATTGTGCGCAGTGGTGGCGCTGGTGGTGGTGGGGGCGGTGGCGGCAACGACGCCGGTAACGCCCCCGCCGCCGAATCCGACGTCCGCGCCGTGCGCGTCGCCAGCGACACGGGCCTAGTATACGCGACTCAGAAAAGCGTCTTCAGTGGTGGAGGCAGCACCGCCGGCGTCGCCGCCATGGCGTCGCTGCTGGCCGGCGGCGGCGCCCCGCCCAAGGGCTGGCGGCCCGTGCGCGCAGGGCGGGTCGCCTCGTCGTCGGCGTCGGCGTCGGCGTCCGGCAACAACAGCACCACCCCAACAACAACAACGGGCGCCGCGATCAGCAAGGGCGCCGGCATGAACGACGCCGCGTGGCTCGAGGTCACCACGTCCGCGGCCGCCAAGGTCTACCCCTACTCGGCCGTCGCGAGCGTCTCGGTCGGCGGGTGGGGGTGCTCCGGCGCGCGCATCAGCAAGTGGTCGGTCCTGACGGCGGGCCACTGCGTCTACGACTTTGACAAGGCCAGGCTGCAAAAGGCGTCGACCATGAAGGTGACGATGGCGCGCTTCAAGGGCAGCAACGGGCGCCTGCAGTCACCCTACAGGTCGTCGTCCGTGCGCTCTTACACGTACTTCAAGGACTTTGCCAAGGGGCGCGAGTTTTCGATCGGCGGGCTGGACGTGGCGGTGATGCAGCTGTCGACCGACCCGGGCAACACGGGGACGCTTGGACTTGAGTCGAGGGAGGCCGCCTGTGGGCTGGCCAAGTGTCCTTCTTCTTCTGGTTTGGATGGTGGTGATGGTGGCGGAGTGACACCCACCAACACGTCGCCCGCGACGTGCCCGGCCGACGCCGCGTGCACGACGCCGCTCGACTCGGCGGCCTACCCAGGCGACACCAAGGACTTTGGCCGCCTGTTCCGGTACCGCGGCCTGGCGTACGGGCGCGCGACGCTCGACGAGAACGCGCAGGACGGCGTCGTGATGTCGGCGTGCTTCACGCCCGACAGCGCGGCGCAGCCCGTGCTGCCCCGGATCGAGCCGGGCATGAGCGGGAGCGCGCTGTGGACGGTCGGCGGGAGCAGCGCCGCGCCCGCCTACCGGGTGGTTGGCGTGCTCAGCGGGCTCGAGGTCGAGTCGTTCAGCGCGCCGTACACGTGCTCGGGCGTGTTTGGGTACACCGAGGTGACGACGCGCGTGTTTGACATGGTGTCGAAAGCGGCGGCCGGCTATGACAAGGCCAGGGGGAGGGCGACGGGGCAAAAGGGCGTTTGATTGATGCTTTTTCTTTTGGGACACACTGGATCGGCTATCTACTTTTTATAATTATTATTACCTCCCCCCCCCTAAGACGCCTAGCAGTACCTTTGTATCTTCTTCTCAAGGGTTTTTACTGTCTCGATGATTGACGATGCCAGGAATCGCCCTGCCTTGGCTCTATTCCTGTGGCGTCACTATGCTTTGTAATGACCAGCCAACACGACTGTCGAATCTCTCGGCAGCTCTCCTCTCTCCGAGTCCTCGCGACTCGGAGTAGTTACTCTTAGACTCTCTCTCTCAGGGTGTCCCACCCGGAGTCTCCCCGATTGGCGGTGTGTGCTCGGGTTACACTTGTATCGGGAAATGATCGTCCCCCCCTTCCCAGAAGCCGTGAGCCCAATGGTATATACCCCCTTGGTACCATCGGCTCAACTCGGCTAACTAATTGCTATACCACACGCGGGGTGACCCGATGCAAGAATCAGGCCATCTTGCAGCTCGCCGACTCACCGGGAGAGTCGGGTCACCCCAGAGGCCCTCTCCCCCAGAGGCCCTCCTCTTTCTCCTGCTAATACACCACCCCCTAGCAGAGAGCCCCACACAAGAGAACAACCATACCCACATACGTGTAAAGCCATCTCACGTACATACCACAGACTCGGTCTCGCTTCCCCCGCGGACGGAGAAGTGTTCCTTGCTGACTCGGACCCCTGGGAGCAGTGGCCCCCAGTGCCCCGAGCTAGACCCCGATCCTGGACCCGCGCGGACAGGCCACGAGGGCGCTGTTCCTTGCATCTGGTTCCGACGGATAGGACTGACGGACAGTCCCAACGCGTGGAATTTTTTTTTCCGCTGCGCGCGCGCGAGAGAGCTTGCGACGCGAGCGAACAAAAGAGCCAACACGAAAAGTTTTTTTTTCTTTTCTTCTTCGCTCCCCTTTCTCCACCCGCCCCTCCCCCCCCCTCTCCCCCGGCACACCGGCGAGGTCGCACCGCGCCCACGTCACACGCGGTCGCTCGCGTAGCCAAGAGGAGGACGCGCAGTGGTGAAAAGGAGAGTAAAGGAAAAAGAAGCTAGCGGCGCCGCCCCGTCAGCGCCGCCCCGTCAGCACCCCCCCCCGCCCCCCCTCTTCTCTTTCCGCGTACCCCCCCCTTCCCCCCCCCCGCCCTTCCTCTCGCGCGCGTTCAAGGTAAGAACCTGACCTTCGTGCGTCGCGCGTGAGAGCAAGCTGGACGCGGGAGAGCAAACAAAGAGGGAGCGCCGTTTTTTTGAGCGCGAAGAGCGCCGCCGCCTGCTCGAGGACGAAGAAGCGCGCCGACGCGCCGCCGCCGTCGCTTTGCACGGCGACAGCTCCCCCTCTGGCACGCTGTCCGGCGACGGAAACACCACCGACGCGCAGTCCGACGACGCCGCCGCGTCCGACGACATGGCGGCCCCCACCCCTTTTGTTCCGAAAGTCGAGAAGCCGACGTTCGACGGCTCCACCAAGCCGGAGGACACGCAGCTGGCGCTGGAGCAACTGTCGCGCTACCACGTCTATCTGCTGCGCAAGGGCGCGCTCCCGCAAGTCGCTTTTGAGCATGTGACGGACCAGTGCCTTGAGGGCACGGCGGCGACATGGTGGTCGACCGCCAAGGGCGACGTCAGCACGTTTGGCGAGTTCGAGAGCGCGTTCAAAGAGCGGTTCATGCGCGACACAGACTGCCTCACCGCAGGCCGGCGCGTCATGTATGGCCTCCGCCAGGGCAGCAAGACGTCCTCGCAGTACCACGAGGAGTTTGTCAAGCGCATGGAGACGCTCCGCGTCGTCGACTTCGACTGGGCCGTTCACGGGCCCAAACTCGTGTACCTCAACGGGCTGAACGACAGCCACAAAAACATAATCATCACCCACGGGGACATCGAGGTCAAGAGCGTCAGCGACATGGCCGCCATCCTCCGCAACGCGGAGGCGGCCGGTGCGCTGAGCATCGTCGGCGGTGGCGCCTCGGGCAGCGGCTCGGGTGGCAGCACCCGCTACGACAACACCCGCTACCCCAAACGCACGAGTACCAACACCACCGCCCCCAACTCCACCAAACCCACCGCCAGCAACAGCGGCGATGCGGCCCCTCGCGGTGACAGCGCTGATGGTCCTCCTCGTCGCTCTGCCAGATATGGTGGCGGCAACGGCGGCAACGGCAGCGGCAAGCGCGAGCCCCGCGAGCCCCGCGAGCCCCGCGACCTCTCCAAGGTCGACTGCAACCGCTGCGGCGAGCTCGGGCACCTCGCCTATGACTGCCCCGCCGACAGCGGCAAAATGCGCGCCCACCGCGCCGCCAAAGCCGTCAAGCGCAAGTGAACGCCAGGCGCGCAAAGAGCCCATCGAGACTGCAAAGAGCCTCGTCTTCCAGGGACGCATCCGCGACATTTCCGCCAAGCTCCTTAAGGACGGCGGGAGTGAAGCCTGCTGGGTCTCTCACGACTTGGTTCGCAGGCTCAACTGGCTCCACAAGATAAAACCACTGGAGACTCCGCAGTTCTGCGCAGGGGCGTTCGGGCGCCGCAACCCCATCATCGGGACGATTCGCCTCGTCTACCACATCGGGTCGCGCAGGAACGAGGAGCCGTTCCACGAGTACCGCGAGTTTGCAGTCATGAACAACAGCTCGCACGACGTCATCCTGGGCATGCCGTTCCTCGTGGAGCACAACCCCCAGTCCGACTACAAACAGCGCACGATGAGGATCAGGCGCAACACGGAGCAAGGCACCAGAGAAACCTTGCTCTTTCCGGCTGTGAAGCAGAGCACCCACAGCCCCGACGTCGAGCTCGTGGACATACAACTACTTCGCTGCCAGCTCCGGAGCGCAAAGGTGCGCGCCAAAACCGAGCTGTACTGGGTGTATGTCCGCCCCAAACAGGAGCTAGAGGACGCCAATGGCCCCGAGAACGATCAATCGCTACCAGCAGAAGTCAACGTCGCCGCCGCTTCTGTGGTCTCAGGAGACGCAGGACGTGATCCCCAGTCGGGTGCGCCCACGGATCACACGCCCAGCAAAGAAACACCGGGCAAGAGCGAGGGTGAGCCCTCGCTAAGCGATCGTTTGGCAGCGACGTTGGCCAAATACGATGTCGTGTTCACCGAACCGAGAGGAGTGATTCCCCGGCCGGGCTTTGAACACCGCATTCAACTCAAGGAGGGAGCAGCCCCTCCCAAGTCACCCGCCTACCGCATGACACCCAAAATGCTCGTAGAAGCAAAGAAGCAGCTCGCGGAGCTGCTGGACAAGGGCCACGTCAAACCCTCTAGTTCCCCCTTTGCAGCGCCGATTCTTTTCGTGGGCAAGAAAGACACGGAAGAATTGCGCATGTGCGTCGATTACCGGCGACTCAACGCTATCACCAAAAAAGACGCCTACCCCATTCCCCGAATCGATCAACTCATCGAGGTCCTGCAAGGAGCGACGCGTTTCTCCAAGCTCGACCTCGCGGCCGCGTTCAACCAAATTCCGGTCGCTCCCGAGGACACCGAGAAGACTGCCTTTACAACGCGATACGGGCAGTTTGAGTTCACGGTACTACCCTTTGGGCTATGCAACGCCCCGGCCACCTGCATGCGCCTCATGCAAAACGTTCTTTCAGACTACCTGGACGACTTTGTAGTCGTGTACTTGGACGACATTCTCATCTTCTCCAAAACAGACGACGACCACGCGCGACATGTCGAGCTCGTCTTGCATCGACTCGCTCAAGCGGACCTCCGTCTCAAGCGCAAGAAGTGCGTCTTCGGCGTCGACTCGGTCGCGTACCTCGGGCACGTGGTGTCCAAGGACGGCGTGTCGATGGACCCGTCCAAAGTCGAGGCGATTTTGGACTGGCCGAAACCGAAGAACGTGACGGAGCTGAGGAGCTTTCTGGGACTCATCGGCTACTACCGCAAGTTCCTGGTCAGCTTTGGCGAGGTCAGTGCCCCTCTCGTTGAGCTCACCAAAAAGGACGTGCGCTGGGTTTGGGACGCCTCCCGACAAACGGCCTTCGACGCTCTGAAGGAGCTGATCACGACCGCGCCAACGCTCATCATCCCGGACACGTCCGAGGGCAACTCTTTCGTCATCCACATCGACGCGTCTGACTACGCAATCGGCGCTGTCTTGCTCCAGGACCAAGGCAAAGGCTTGCAACCCTGCGCCTACTACAGCAAGAAGCTCGACCCTGCCCAGCGCAACTACTCGGTGGGCGACAAGGAGATGCTCGCGATGAAACTCGCACTGCTCGAGTACAAAATCTACGTGGAAGGTCTGCCAACCGTGATGTGCACGGACCACCGCAACAACATCGACCTCATGACTCGCCCCCCGGACGCTGTGGCTTCGCGCCGCATCGCTCGCGTCATCGAGTTCATGCAGCAGTTCAGCCCCAACCTGACCCTCGCCTACGTCAAAGGTGAGGAAAACCACGCCGACGCTTTGTCGAGGCGCCCGGACTTGCAAGAAGCAGGCGCGCTCGATGAGCAAGGCCCGGACCCCGAGTGGCGGGAAAAACACTTTGGCTACCGCCAGCTTGACGCGCAACTGCCGACGGCCGCGATTCGCTGCAACGTGATCACGTACCAACCGGGAGCACTCGAGCGCGACATCGTCGCCGGCTACCCGCGCGACCCGGACTACCACCGCTCGCGGCACAGGACCAACCCTTTCCTGGGCCAAGTGTCCCGCGCGCCCGGAGAACAAGTGTACCGCCACGAAGGTCGGATCGCCGTACCCAACGACGACAACATCAAACGGCAGATCCTGCAACTGTGCCACGACGAGCAAGCACACATCGGCGAAAACAAGACGCTGGCCGCAGTTGGCATGCGGTTCTGGTGGCCTAAATGGCAACAGGACGTACGCTCCTACGTGAAGGAGTGTGCTACGTGCCAACGCGCCAAGACGTCGACCCAAAAGCCACACGGGCGCATGCTTCCCATCGCTGTGCCTTCGCGCAACGGGCAGGTCATCACGATGGACATGATGGGCCCGCTCAACCCCTCCAACGGCAAAACAGCCATCCTCGTCGTGGTCGACAAGCGTTCCAAGTGGGTGATTGCGATCCCCACAACCAATCAACTCACCTCCCTTGGGCTCCGGCAGCGGCTCGAGCTCAACGTCTTTCCAGTCCTTGGCAAGCCAGAGGCCATCATCTGCGACAACGGGCCCCAGTTCACCAGTGCCGAATTTAGGAGCTATTGCAGCGCGGAGGGCATCGACCTACGGCCGAGCACGCCCTACCACGCGCAGACCAACGGGCAAACGGAACGCGCCAACCGTACCATTAGCGACCTCCTGCGCGCGATCGTCCAAAACAAGTATCGGTGGTACTGGAAGCTCAGCAAGGCAGTGCGGGCGTACAACGAGTCGGTCAACGCTTCGACAGGACACTCCCCGCACCTTCTGCTCTACGGCCGTCACCCTCAGCAGCACATCGACCTGGCCGTCCCGAGCGGGTATCCCCGAGGAGGACACCCCGGACGTCCAAAGCGAGACATCGAGCGCGAAGTGACCCACAACCTCCAGCGCGCCTCGGCGCAACAAGCCAAGCAGTACGATAAACACAGACGAGACACCGTCTACGACGTTGGCGACAAGGTCTACGTCGACTCGCAATACCTTCCAGGCTACGAGATGACCAAGTTCGCCAATCGAAGGGAAGGCCCATTCGAAATCGTCGAAGTCAAAAACAGGAACTCTTACGGCGTTCGTGTGCCCGGCACCACCTACAACCAGTACGTCACCCTTCGACTGTCAGTGGACAAGCTCGCTCCGTACAGGGAAAGCGAACGCTGGCGCTTGGACCCGGGACGTGTGCGTCGTTTGCGAAACAGGCAAGTCGAGCGCATCCTCGCCCACCGCGAGTTTCGTGGTCACACCCGCCAGTACCTCTGCCGTTTCGTCGGCCACCACCCAGGGCACGACCAGTGGCTTCCTGCCGCACTCATCGCGCCTGCTGCAATCGTCATAGCGTACAAACAACGGCACAACCTGTCTGCCGAGGAGCACCGCCCGTGAGTTCTGAAAAAAAAAAAAAAAAAAAAAAAAAAGGATCCCCTTGAAAGGATCCCCTTGGGAATGCGTTCCCTCTTCGACAACCCCTTTCGTTTTTTTATGAGCCCCGTACATTTTCATGTCTGAGTTTTTCCGTTCAGGATCGGAGACCGAGTTCCACCCCTCGAAGAAGGGAGGGATGATGCAAGAATCAGGCCATCTTGCAGCTCGCCGACTCACCGGGAGAGTCGGGTCACCCCAGAGGCCCTCTCCCCCAGAGGCCCTCCTCTTTCTCCTGCTAATACACCACCCCCCAGCAGAGAGCCCCACGGAACAGAACAACCACACCAATACACGTGTAACACCACCTCACGTACATACCACAGACTCGGTCTCACTTCCCCCGCGGACGGAGAAGTGATCCCTGCTGACTCGGACCCCTGGGAGCAGTGGCCCCCAGTGCCCCGAGCCAGACCCCGATCCTGGACCCGCGCGGACAGGCCACGAGGGCGCTGTTCCTTGCATAAGTCCTCTT
This sequence comes from Mychonastes homosphaera, assembly GCA_009193075.1. Lineage (NCBI taxonomy): Eukaryota > Viridiplantae > Chlorophyta > Chlorophyceae > Sphaeropleales > Mychonastaceae > Mychonastes > Mychonastes homosphaera. The sequence goes on from VXJC01000010.1 coordinate 1,001,126, forward strand.
TGGGCCTGCTAGACCCCTAAACCCTGGCTTCTACGGTCTAGGTCGGCAGTCCCTGTTCCACCGGCTATAGCAATTAGTTAGCCGAGTTGAGCCGATGGTACCAAGGGGGTATATACCATTGGACTCACGGCTTCTAGGAAGGGAACGATCATTTTCCGATACAAGTGTAACCCGAGCACACACCGCTAATCGGAGAGACTCCGGGTGGGACACCCTGAGAGAGAGAGTCTAAGAGTAACTACTCCGAGTCGCGAGGACTCGGAGAGAGGAGAGCTGCCGAGTGATTCGACAGTCGTGTTGGCTGGTCATTACAAAGCATAGTGACGCCACAGGAATAGAGCCAAGGCAGGGCGATTCCTGGCACGTGGTTCCGACGGACTAGCTCGAGTTGGCAGCCGCCCGGATAAAAATCCTACGTGGCAGATACACGTCGAGTTTGATCTTAAGAAAAAACAGGTTTGGTTAAGAGAGAGACACGGATTCCTACGGTCTGATTTTCGTGGCAAACTTCCACGCAGGGAAGAAGTTGCCAATTTAAGCGGCGGCGGCGGCGGCGCGTTTTGACGTGGTCGTCCACGCCAGAACGGCGCCGACGGCGGCGGCGACGGCAAGAAAGGAAAAAATATAATTTTCCCCAAGTCCAAAAAAAAAATATATACAACACGGCGCCCCCAGTTACACGCAGTCAGCGGCGTGTCACTATGGCACCCCCCGCTGAGCCAGAGCAGCAGGCGCGCGAGGAGTACGCTCGCGAAAAGGACCGGCGCGCGGGGACCGCGAGTCTTTTGGCGCGTTTTTCCAAGAAAGAGCTCAGCTTCTCGGGCGAGGCGGGCAAAGGACTGACTCTGCGGCAATTTGCCAACGACGCTCTACTCTACGGCAATCTGTCGCTCATGACGACGGAGGGAATCGACATCCCGATGAGCGTGCAGTTTGACCTGATGATGAGCGGGTGGCTCACGAGCCGCGCGAAAGTCTGGTGGGAACAGAACAAGAGCGCCTACGACGACAAGACATGGCCCGAGGTGATCCAGGGACTCATCACGGCGTTTGTCGACCCCCTCGAGAAGAAGGCCCTGGCGCGCGAGTTCGTGGGGCTGACGCAACACAAGGGGGAAGAGATGTTTGACTACATCGGTCGCACGCAAGACTTGCTCGCTCGCGCGGAGCAGGTCGAGTTCACGACCACCCCCGACGTGGTCTGGTCCGTCTTTACGGCGGGCCTCACCGCGCGGTTCGCGCAAGCAGCCAGCGTGCTTGACCTGGTGAGCAGCGGACAGGACTGCTGGCCAGAGGGAGCGGAGCGGCTGAGGCGCTGGGAAATGGCCAACCCGGTTCCGAAACACCACCTCGGCTCGGAGTCGGCGAAAAATTCCTCGCCCAACAGCAACAACAACACCAACAACTACTCCGTGCGCAACACGAGCAGCAGCAGCAACACCACCAACCGTTGGCTAAGCAAGAAAAAGTACGATGGAGCGTTCGGTACTAAGGCCCGCAACGGGATGGGCGGCGTCTCAGCGGGCGCGTCTTCTCCCGCTGCGACAGCTGAGGCCGATTTGCGCGAGGCCGGAAAGAAGTGCTACAACTGCGGTCAACTTGGGCACCTGGCGTGGAGGTGTCCCGACAAGGACAAGCCGCAAAGGAAACCGCGCCACGAGTGAGGGCGACGGCACCCCTGATGTCGTATCGAGTCTGATTTTCCGAGGACGGTCGTACGAGAAGCAGTGCGATTTTCTCTTGGACAATGGCGCGGAGACGTGTGTGGTCTCGCTGAGCAAGCTGCAAAAGCTCGGCATGACGCACAAAATCGTCAACTCAGACGACCCCCGCGTGATGTGTACGGCGAGTGGTGAAGAGTCGCCGATTCGCGGGACGGTAACACTCTCGTACTCGTTGGGTGGATTCTTCGAACGGCGCAAGTTCACGGTCGTCAACAAATGCACACACGACTTTGTTCTTGGCATGCCGTTCTTCTTGCAGCACGGACCAAGCGTCGACTACAACAACCGGACCATGACGGTCGGTCTGTTCAACCAGAAAGAGTGTCAGCCGGAATATTACACTATTCCCGCTGTGGACACGGACGTGGTCCCGGGTTCGGACACGGCAATCAAGTTTATGCGCCTGGGCGAGGCGCGTAGGCTCTGCAGGAAAAACATGGCGGCAGTGCTGCTGGTGCATGTTCGTCCTGCTCTTCGTGCGGGTAGGGACCTTACGGATGATGAAGAGGGAAAAGACGGCCCCAAATCTTCCACAGCACGCGGATTGCAGCAACGCGCGGACACCTTGGTCGACGGTCCCGCGCGTGTGCATTTGGCTTCTTTGGCTGCATCCCCTGCGGAAAGTGCGCGCCAACCAATGGCCGCAGCGGCAAGTTCTGGCTCTGCGATGGAGTCGGGACACCCCTCGCCGATACGCTCGTCGGACACTACGAGTGACGAGGGTTGGGCACGTCAGGTTGAGAGTTTGGTCAGTGAATATCCCACAGTCTTCAGGGCGCCGGACGGAGTAATTAACCGGCCAGGCTACGAGCACAAAATCGAGCTCGTGGAGAACTCCACTCCCCCGAAAAAGAACGCCTACCGCATGACGCCGCGCATGCTGGCAGAGCTGCGAAAGCAGCTAACGGACCTCTTGGAGCGCGGGCACATTCGGCCTTCCAACTCGCCGTATGGTGCTCCCGTTATCTTTGTGGCCAAGAAGGACACCGATGAGTTGCGCATGTGCATCGACTACCGCGCACTCAACAACATTACGGTCAAGGACGCTTATCCAATTCCGCGGATTGACCAACTCGTAGACATTTTGCACGGCAGCGCCTGCTGGTCCAAGATGGACATGGCGTCGGCCTACAACCAGTTCCCCGTGCACAAGGATTCGATTGCGCTTACAGGTTTCGTGACGCGCTACGGGACCTTCGAGTGCACGGTGATGCCGTTCGGGCTGTGCAACGCCCCAGCTACTTGCATGCGCTACATGCAGCACGTACTTCGAGACATGCTGGACATGAGCGTGGTGGTGTATTTAGACGATGTTTTGGTCTATTCGCCATCACGTGAGCAACATCTCATCGACCTGCGTAACGTCATGGACCGGCTTCAGGCGGCGGACTTGCGCCTAAAACGCAAAAAGTGTTTTTTCGGAGTCGACCGAGTAGAGTACCTCGGCTTCATCATCACCAAAGAGGGGGTGTCGATGGACCCGGCCAAGGTCAAGTCGATTGTCGGCTGGCCGGCGCCGAAGAGCGTGACAGACGTACGGAGCTTTCTGGGCATGGTGGGGTACTACCGCAAGTTCTTGATGAGCTTTGCGGATATCTCGGCTCCTCTCGTCGAGCTGACCAAAAAGGGAGTCCCTTGGGGGTGGAACGACGCCCGGCACTTTGCCTTTCAAGCTCTGAAGGAGATGCTCGTGACCGCTCCGACGCTGCTGATTCCGGACACTTCCCCGGGACAGTCGTTCGTCATCCACACGGACGCGTCGGACTTTGCGGTCGGTGCTGTTTTGCTGCAGGACCAGGGTCAGGGACTTCAACCGTGCGGCTACTACAGCAAAAAGATGAACTCCGCGGAGCGCAACTACTCCGTAGGCGACAAGGAGATGCTGGCGATGAAGCTGGCGCTCAACGAGTACCGCATCTACGTGGAGGGTGTGCCGACTGTGCTGTGCACGGACCACCGCAACAACGTGGACTTGTTGACGCGGCCGGCGGACAAAATCACGTCGCGCCGGGTAGCTCGGTGGGTCGAGTACATGCAACAGTTTGGACGTAACCTCAAGCTCGCTTTCATTAAGGGGGAGGAGAACCAAGCGGACGCGCTCTCCCGGCGGGCAGACTACTACGATGAAGGAGAGGAGGACGAAGACGCGAGTGCCGAGAACGGGGAGAAGAAAACAACGCTTCAGCCGCCCCTTCTACTGCTGGCGAGCCCGACGAATTTACGCGAGCAACTGTTGGACCCGGAGGACCGGACCCAGCTGATGACTGCGATTCGCTGCAACGTCATCCAGGTTTCTCCTGGGTTACTTGAGCGCGAGATTCGTCAAGCTTACGCCCGCGATGGCAGCTACAGTGGCATGGGACAAGCGGCCCGAAACTTTCGGACGGAACACGACTTGCAGTTCATTCGCGGCTTTTGGTACAAGGGCTCTCGCATGGCGGTGCCCGATGACCTGAGCCTGCGCAAGCGTATCTTCCGGCTGTGTCACAACGCGCAGTCGCACATCGGCGAGAACAAGTTGCTTGCAGCGCTTGTGCTGCGGTTTTGGTGGCCGGGGATGATTCGCGATGCACGTTCGTACGTCAAGGAGTGCGCAGTGTGCGCGCGCGCCAAGACTTCGACACAAAAGAAGTTTGGTAGGTTGCACTCGATTCCCATTCCCGCGGCTAGCTTTCAGGGCATCTCCATGGACTTGATGCACCTGCCCAAGACCGTGGAGGGGGATTTCGACACGCTCCTGGTCGTCGTGTGCCGGCGGAGCAAGTACGTGATTGCTGTTCCGACCACGGTGCGGGCAACGACCGCGACGATTATTGGGCTTTTGGAAGAGCACGTCTTCGAGGAATTTGGTGCTCCGGACTCCATCATCTGCGACAACGACATTCGGTTTACGTCTGATGAGTTTGCGCGTTTTGCGTCGCAGTACGACATCGACGTTCGTTTCTCTACGACGTACCACCCGCAAACGGACGGCCAGACGGAACGCGCCAACCTCACGATTGCCAACATGCTCCGGACGCGTCTTCGCAACCGCGCGGAGTTGTGGGTCGAGTACTTGGACTCGGTCGTGGAGGATTACAACAACTCGGTGCACGCGTCGACCAAGCTGTCGCCCCACTTTGCGGTCTACAAGCGTCACCCCAAGCAACCAATTGACGTGGAAGTGCCGCGAGCGTATCCGGTGGCTACACCGTTGGACGTGCGCAACGCAGAGACGACACTCGAGCGCAATGTGGCCCACGCGGTGCAACAACAGGCGAAATACTACGACAAACACCGGCGGGACGTTTCGTACGCGGTGAACGACAAGGTGTACGTGGACGCGCGGTTCTTACCCAAGCGGACCACCATGACGAAGATGCACCATAGGCGCGAGGGACCTTTTAGGATCTCGCGCGTGGTCGCGGACGGCAAGGCCTACGTGGTGAGCGTGCCCAACGGGTACGACAGCATGCAATATGTGACGCTATCCGTCGACAAGCTGTCTCCGTACCAACCCAGCTCCCGGTGGGGCACGGATAGGGGTAGGACCGTGGTGGAGGACAACCCGGAGCCGGTGCTCATTTTGGGTCACTCGCAACGACAGCACGAGCAGCCGCGTTACTTGGTGCGCTACCGGGGTCACCACGCGGGACTGGACGAGTTCGTCCCAGCGCGCTACTTGCCGAAGGGCTTAGTACATGCGTATTTGCGCAGCAACAAAAAGGTCGTGCTGGACCCGGTCTGATGCGTTTCTTGTTCTACGGAGGAGCTACTCTTTCACGCAGACCCGGAATTTTCCATGCACGATCCCTGCTTTTGGAGTTTCATGTTTCAATGTTCCCATGCACTACGGCTACACGCGGTCGCGCGAGTGGTTCGAGGTCTTCCACCCCGGGGAGGAGGTTGCCTTTTAAGGGGGGAAGGGTGCAAGGAAACGACCCTTGCCAGCTGAGAAGCCATGTGGGCAATCAGTTGGGTGGCACGTCAGGTGGATGGACCAAGTGGCCGGGGGGGTGCCAGGTGGAGGGATGCCAGGTGGGACCCCTCCGGGTGGTGCTACAGCCGAGGGTAATTATATTAACATGTCGGCTATGCCGGCTATAGCAATTAGTTAGCCGAGTTGAGCCGATGGTACCAAGGGGGTATATACCATTGGGCTCACGGCTTCTAGGAAGGGGGACGATCATTTTCCGATACAAGTGTAACCCGAGCACACACCGCTAATCGGAGAGACTCCGGGTGGGACACCCTGAGAGAGAGAGTCTAAGAGTAACTACTCCGAGTCGTCGAGGACTCGGAGAGAGGAGAGCTGCCGAGTGATTCGACAGTCGTGTTGGCTGGTCATTACAAAGCATAGTGACGCCACAGGAATAGAGCCAAGGCAGGGCGATTCCTGGCACAAGGAAACGACCCTTGCCAGCTGAGAAGCCATGTGGGCAATCAGTTGGGTGGCACGTCAGGTGGATGGACCAAGTGGCCGGGGGGGTGCCAGGTGGAGGGATGCCAGGTGGGACCCCTCCGGGTGGTGCTACAGCCGAGGGTAATTATATTAACATGTCGGCTATGCCGGCTATAGCAATTAGTTAGCCGAGTTGAGCCGATGGTACCAAGGGGGTATATACCATTGGGCTCACGGCTTCTAGGATGGGGGACGATCATTTTCCGATACAAGTGTAACCCGAGCACACACCGCTAATCGGAGAGACTCCGGGTGGGACACCCTGAGAGAGAGAGTCTAAGAGTAACTACTCCGAGTCGTCGAGGACTCGGAGAGAGGAGAGCTGCCGAGTGATTCGACAGTCGTGTTGGCTGGTCATTACAAAGCATAGTGACGCCACAGGAATAGAGCCAAGGCAGGGCGATTCCTGGCACGTGGTTCCGACGGACTAGCTCGAGTTGGCAGCCGCCCGGATAAAAATCCTACGTGGCAGATACACGTCGAGTTTGATCATAAGAAAAAACAGGGTTGGTTACGAGAGAGACACGGACTCCTACGGTCTGATTTTCGTGGCAAACTTCCACGCAGGGAAGAAGTTGCCAATTTAAGCGGCGGCGGCGGCGGCGCGTTTTGACGTGGTCGTCCACGCCAGAACGGCGCCGACGGCGGCGGCGACGGCAAGAAAGGAAAAAGTATAATTTTCCCCAAGTCCAAAAAATATATATATACAACACGGCGCCCCCAGTTACACGCAGTCAGCGGCGTGTCACTATGGCACCCCCCGCTGAGCCAGAGCAGCAGGCGCGCGAGGAGTACGCTCGCGAAAAGGACCGGCGCGCGGGGACCGCGAGTCTTTTGGCGCGTTTTTCCAAGAAAGAGCTCAGCTTCTCGGGCGAGGCGGGCAAAGGACTGACTCTGCGGCAATTTGCCAACGACGCTCTGCTCTACGGCAATCTGTCGCTCATGACGACGGAGGGAATCGACATCCCGATGAGCGTGCAGTTTGACCTGATGATGAGCGGGTGGCTCACGAGCCGCGCGAAAGTCTGGTGGGAACAGAACAAGAGCGCCTACGACGACAAGACGTGGCCCGAGGTGATCCAGGGACTCATCACGGCGTTTGTCGACCCCCTCGAGAAGAAGGCCCTGGCGCGCGAGTTCGTGGGGCTGACGCAACACAAGGGGGAAGAGATGTTTGACTACATCGGTCGCACGCAAGACTTGCTCGCTCGCGCAGAGCAGGTCGAGTTCACGACCACCCCCGACGTGGTCTGGTCCGTCTTTACGGCGGGCCTCACCGCGCGGTTCACGCACGCAGCCAGCGTGCTTGACCTGGTGATCAGCGGACAGGACTGCTGGCCGGAGGGAGCGGAGCGGCTGAGGCGCTGGGAAATGGCCAACCCGGTTCCGAAACACCACCTCGGCTCGGAGTCGGCGAAAAATTCCTCGCCCAACAGCAACAACAACACCAACAACTCCTCCGTGCGCAACACGAGCAGCAGCAGCAACACCAGCAACCGTTGGCTAAGCAAGAAAAAGTACGATGGAGCGTCCGGTGCAAAGGCCCGCAACGGGAAGAGCGGCGTCTCAGCGGGTGCGTCTTCTCCCGCTGCGACAGCTGAGGCCGATTTGCGCGAGGCCGGAAAGAAGTGCTACAACTGCGGTCAACTTGGGCACCTGGCGTGGAGGTGTCCCGACAAGGACAAGCCGCAAAGGAAACCGCGCCACGAGTGAGGGCGACGGCACCCCTGATGTCGTATCGAGTCTGATTTTCCGAGGACGGTCGTACGAGAAGCAGTGCGATTTTCTCTTGGACAATGGCGCGGAGACGTGTGTGGTCTCGCTGAGCAAGCTGCAAAAGCTCGGCATGACGCACAAAATCGTCAACTCAGACGACCCCCGCGTGATGTGTACGGCGAGTGGTGAAGAGTCGCCGATTCGCGGGACGGTAACACTCTCGTACTCGTTGGGTGGATTCTTCGAACGGCGCAAGTTCACGGTCGTCAACAAATGCACGCACGACTTTGTTCTTGGCATGCCGTTCTTCTTGGAGCACGGACCAAGCGTCGACTACAACAACCGGACCATGACGGTCGGTCTGTTCAACCAGAAAGAGTGTCAGCCGGAATATTACACTATTCCCGCTGTGGACACGGACGTGGTCCCGGGTTCGGACACGGCAATCAAGTTTATGCGCCTGGGCGAGGCGCGTAGGCTCTGCAGGAAAAACATGGCGGCAGTGCTGCTGGTGCATGTTCGTCCTGCCTCTTCGTGCGGGTAGGGACCTTACGGATGATGAAGAGGGAAAAGACGGCCCCAAATCTTCCACAGCACGCGGATTGCAGCAACGCGCGGACACCTTGGTCGACGGTCCCGCGCGTGTGCATTTGGCTTCTTTGGCTGCATCCCCTGCGGAAAGTGCGCGCCAACCAATGGCCGCAGCGGCAAGTTCTGGCTCTGCGATGGAGTCGGGACACCCCTCGCCGATACGCTCGTCGGACACTACGAGTGACGAGGGTTGGGCACGTCAGGTTGAGAGTTTGGTCAGTGAATATCCCACAGTCTTCAGGGCGCCGGACGGAGTAATTAACCGGCCAGGCTACGAGCACAAAATCGAGCTCGTGGAGAACTCCACTCCCCCGAAAAAGAACGCCTACCGCATGACGCCGCGCATGCTGGCAGAGCTGCGAAAGCAGCTAACGGACCTCTTGGAGCGCGGGCACATCGGCCTTCCAACTCGCCGTATGGTGCTCCCGTTATCTTTGTGGCCAAGAAGGACACCGATGAGTTGCGCATGTGCATCGACTACCGCGCACTCAACAACATTACGGTCAAGGACGCTTATCCAATTCCGCGGATTGACCAACTCGTAGACATTTTGCACGGCAGCGCCTGCTGGTCCAAGATGGACATGGCGTCGGCCTACAACCAGTTCCCCGTGCACAAGGATTCGATTGCGCTTACAGGTTTCGTGACGCGCTACGGGACCTTCGAGTGCACGGTGATGCCGTTCGGGCTGTGCAACGCCCCAGCTACTTGCATGCGCTACATGCAGCACGTACTTCGAGACATGCTGGACATGAGCGTGGTGGTGTATTTAGACGATGTTTTGGTCTATTCGCCATCACGTGAGCAACATCTCATCGACCTGCGTAACGTCATGGACCGACTTCAGGCGGCGGACTTGCGCCTAAAACGCAAAAAGTGTTTTTTCGGAGTCGACCGAGTAGAGTACCTCGGCTTCATCATCACCAAAGAGGGGGTGTCGATGGACCCGGCCAAGGTCAAGTCGATTGTCGGCTGGCCGGCGCCGAAGAGCGTGACAGACGTACGGAGCTTTCTGGGCATGGTGGGGTACTACCGCAAGTTCTTGATGAGCTTTGCGGATATCTCGGCTCCTCTCGTCGAGCTGACCAAAAAGGGAGTCCCCTTGGGGGTGGAACGACGCCCGGCACTTTGCCTTTCAAGCTCTGAAGGAGATGCTCGTGACCGCTCCGACGCTGCTGATTCCGGACACTTCCCCGGGACAGTCGTTCGTCATCCACACGGACGCGTCGGACTTTGCGGTCGGTGCTGTTTTGCTGCAGGACCAGGGTCAGGGACTTCAACCGTGCGGCTACTACAGCAAAAAGATGAACTCCGCGGAGCGCAACTACTCCGTAGGCGACAAGGAGATGCTGGCGATGAAGCTGGCGCTCAACGAGTACCGCATCTACGTGGAGGGTGTGCCGACTGTGCTGTGCACGGACCACCGCAACAACGTGGACTTGTTGACGCGGCCGGCGGACAAAATCACGTCGCGCCGGGTAGCTCGGTGGGTCGAGTACATGCAACAGTTTGGACGTAACCTCAAACTCGCTTTCATTAAGGGGGAGGAGAACCAAGCGGACGCACTCTCCCGGCGGGCAGACTACTACGATGAAGGAGAGGAGGACGAAGACGCGAGTGCCGAGAACGGGGAGAAGAAAACAACGCTTCAGCCGCCCCTTCTACTGCTGGCGAGCCCGACGAATTTACGCGAGCAACTGTTGGACCCGGAGGACCGGACCCAGCTGATGACTGCGATTCGCTGCAACGTCATCCAGGTTTCTCCTGGGTTACTTGAGCGCGAGATTCGTCAAGCTTACGCCCGCGATGGCAGCTACAGTGGCATGGGACAAGCGGCCCGAAACTTTCGGACGGAACACGACTTGCAGTTCATTCGCGGCTTTTGGTACAAGGGCTCTCGCATGGCGGTGCCCGATGACCTGAGCCTGCGCAAGCGTATCTTCCGGCTGTGTCACAACGCGCAGTCGCACATCGGCGAGAACAAGTTGCTTGCAGCGCTTGTGCTGCGGTTTTGGTGGCCGGGGATGATTCGCGATGCACGTTCGTACGTCAAGGAGTGCGCAGTGTGCGCGCGCGCCAAGACTTCGACACAAAAGAAGTTTGGTAGGTTGCACTCGATTCCCATTCCCGCGGCTAGCTTTCAGGGCATCTCCATGGACTTGATGCACCTGCCCAAGACCGTGGAGGGGGATTTCGACACGCTCCTGGTCGTCGTGTGCCGGCGGAGCAAGTACGTGATTGCTGTTCCGACCACGGTGCGGGCAACGACCGCGACGATTATTGGGCTTTTGGAAGAGCACGTCTTCGAGGAATTTGGTGCTCCGGACTCCATCATCTGCGACAACGACATTCGGTTTACGTCTGATGAGTTTGCGCGTTTTGCGTCGCAGTACGACATCGACGTTCGTTTCTCTACGACGTACCACCCGCAAACGGACGGCCAGACGGAACGCGCCAACCTCACGATTGCCAACATGCTCCGGACGCGTCTTCGCAACCGCGCGGAGTTGTGGGTCGAGTACTTGGACTCGGTCGTGGAGGATTACAACAACTCGGTGCACGCGTCGACCAAGCTGTCGCCCCACTTTGCGGTCTACAAGCGTCACCCCAAGCAACCAATTGACGTGGAAGTGCCGCGAGCGTATCCGGTGGCTACACCGTTGGACGTGCGCAACGCAGAGACGACACTCGAGCGCAATGTGGCCCACGCGGTGCAACAACAGGCGAAATACTACGACAAACACCGGCGGGACGTTTCGTACGCGGTGAACGACAAGGTGTACGTGGACGCGCGGTTCTTACCCAAGCGGACCACCATGACGAAGATGCACCATAGGCGCGAGGGACCTTTTAGGATCTCGCGCGTGGTCGCGGACGGCAAGGCCTACGTGGTGAGCGTGCCCAACGGGTACGACAGCATGCAATATGTGACGCTATCCGTCGACAAGCTGTCTCCGTACCAACCCAGCTCCCGGTGGGGCACGGATAGGGGTAGGACCGTGGTGGAGGACAACCCGGAGCCGGTGCTCATTTTGGGTCACTCGCAACGACAGCACGAGCAGCCGCGTTACTTGGTGCGCTACCGGGGTCACCACGCGGGACTGGACGAGTTCGTCCCAGCGCGCTACTTGCCGAAGGGCTTAGTACATGCGTATTTGCGCAGCAACAAAAAGGTCGTGCTGGACCCGGTCTGATGCGTTTCTTGTTCTACGGAGGAGCTACTCTTTTACGCAGACCCGGAATTTTCCATGCACGATCCCTGCTTTTGGAGTTTCATGTTTCAATGTTCCCATGCACTACGGCTACACGCGGTCGCGCGAGTGGTTCGAGGTCTTCCACCCCGGGGAGGAGGTTGCCTTTTAAGGGGGGAAGGGTGCAAGGAAACGACCCTTGCCAGCTGAGAAGCCATGTGGGCAATCAGTTGGGTGGCACGTCAGGTGGATGGACCAAGTGGCCGGGGGGGTGCCAGGTGGAGGGATGCCAGGTGGGACCCCTCCGGGTGGTGCTACAGCCGAGGGTAATTATATTAACATGTCGGCTATGCCGGCTATAGCAATTAGTTAGCCGAGTTGAGCCGATGGTACCAAGGGGGTATATACCATTGGGCTCACGGCTTCTAGGAAGGGGGACGATCATTTTCCGATACAAGTGTAACCCGAGCACACACCGCTAATCGGAGAGACTCCGGGTGGGACACCCTGAGAGAGAGAGTCTAAGAGTAACTACTCCGAGTCGTCGAGGACTCGGAGAGAGGAGAGCTGCCGAGTGATTCGACAGTCGTGTTGGCTGGTCATTACAAAGCATAGTGACGCCACAGGAATAGAGCCAAGGCAGGGCGATTCCTGGCACGTGGTTCCGACGGCGAGTGCCGAGAACGGGGAGAAGAAAACAACGCTTCAGCCGCCCCTTCTACTGCTGGCGAGCCCGACGAATTTACGCGAGCAACTGTTGGACCCGGAGGACCGGACCCAGCTGATGACTGCGATTCGCTGCAACGTCATCCAGGTTTCTCCTGGGTTACTTGAGCGCGAGATTCGTCAAGCTTACGCCCGCGATGGCAGCTACAGTGGCATGGGACAAGCGGCCCGAAACTTTCGGACGGAACACGACTTGCAGTTCATTCGCGGCTTTTGGTACAAGGGCTCTCGCATGGCGGTGCCCGATGACCTGAGCCTGCGCAAGCGTATCTTCCGGCTGTGTCACAACGCGCAGTCGCACATCGGCGAGAACAAGTTGCTTGCAGCGCTTGTGCTGCGGTTTTGGTGGCCGGGGATGATTCGCGATGCACGTTCGTACGTCAAGGAGTGCGCAGTGTGCGCGCGCGCCAAGACTTCGACACAAAAGAAGTTTGGTAGGTTGCACTCGATTCCCATTCCCGCGGCTAGCTTTCAGGGCATCTCCATGGACTTGATGCACCTGCCCAAGACCGTGGAGGGGGATTTCGACACGCTCCTGGTCGTCGTGTGCCGGCGGAGCAAGTACGTGATTGCTGTTCCGACCACGGTGCGGGCAACGACCGCGACGATTATTGGGCTTTTGGAAGAGCACGTCTTCGAGGAATTTGGTGCTCCGGACTCCATCATCTGCGACAACGACATTCGGTTTACGTCTGATGAGTTTGCGCGTTTTGCGTCGCAGTACGACATCGACGTTCGTTTCTCTACGACGTACCACCCGCAAACGGACGGCCAGACGGAACGCGCCAACCTCACGATTGCCAACATGCTCCGGACGCGTCTTCGCAACCGCGCGGAGTTGTGGGTCGAGTACTTGGACTCGGTCGTGGAGGATTACAACAACTCGGTGCACGCGTCGACCAAGCTGTCGCCCCACTTTGCGGTCTACAAGCGTCACCCCAAGCAACCAATTGACGTGGAAGTGCCGCGAGCGTATCCGGTGGCTACACCGTTGGACGTGCGCAACGCAGAGACGACACTCGAGCGCAATGTGGCCCACGCGGTGCAACAACAGGCGAAATACTACGACAAACACCGGCGGGACGTTTCGTACGCGGTGAACGACAAGGTGTACGTGGACGCGCGGTTCTTACCCAAGCGGACCACCATGACGAAGATGCACCATAGGCGCGAGGGACCTTTTAGGATCTCGCGCGTGGTCGCGGACGGCAAGGCCTACGTGGTGAGCGTGCCCAACGGGTACGACAGCATGCAATATGTGACGCTATCCGTCGACAAGCTGTCTCCGTACCAACCCAGCTCCCGGTGGGGCACGGATAGGGGTAGGACCGTGGTGGAGGACAACCCGGAGCCGGTGCTCATTTTGGGTCACTCGCAACGACAGCACGAGCAGCCGCGTTACTTGGTGCGCTACCGGGGTCACCACGCGGGACTGGACGAGTTCGTCCCAGCGCGCTACTTGCCGAAGGGCTTAGTACATGCGTAT
>VXJC01000010.1:1020000-1048672 GCA_009193075.1 Mychonastes homosphaera
TGTCGTATCGAGTCTGATTTTCCGAGGACGGTCGTACGAGAAGCAGTGCGATTTTCTCTTGGACAATGGCGCGGAGACGTGTGTGGTCTCGCTGAGCAAGCTGCAAAAGCTCGGCATGACGCACAAAATCGTCAACTCAGACGACCCCCGCGTGATGTGTACGGCGAGTGGTGAAGAGTCGCCGATTCGCGGGACGGTAACACTCTCGTACTCGTTGGGTGGATTCTTCGAACGGCGCAAGTTCACGGTCGTCAACAAATGCACGCACGACTTTGTTCTTGGCATGCCGTTCTTCTTGGAGCACGGACCAAGCGTCGACTACAACAACCGGACCATGACGGTCGGTCTGTTCAACCAGAAAGAGTGTCAGCCGGAATATTACACTATTCCCGCTGTGGACACGGACGTGGTCCCGGGTTCGGACACGGCAATCAAGTTTATGCGCCTGGGCGAGGCGCGTAGGCTCTGCAGGAAAAACATGGCGGCAGTGCTGCTGGTGCATGTTCGTCCTGCTCTTCGTGCGGGTAGGGACCTTACGGATGATGAAGAGGGAAAAGACGGCCCCAAATCTTCCACAGCACGCGGATTGCAGCAACGCGCGGACACCTTGGTCGACGGTCCCGCGCGTGTGCATTTGGCTTCTTTGGCTGCATCCCCTGCGGAAAGTGCGCGCCAACCAATGGCCGCAGCGGCAAGTTCTGGCTCTGCGATGGAGTCGGGACACCCCTCGCCGATACGCTCGTCGGACACTACGAGTGACGAGGGTTGGGCACGTCAGGTTGAGAGTTTGGTCAGTGAATATCCCACAGTCTTCAGGGCGCCGGACGGAGTAATTAACCGGCCAGGCTACGAGCACAAAATCGAGCTCGTGGAGAACTCCACTCCCCCGAAAAAGAACGCCTACCGCATGACGCCGCGCATGCTGGCAGAGCTGCGAAAGCAGCTAACGGACCTCTTGGAGCGCGGGCACATTCGGCCTTCCAACTCGCCGTATGGTGCTCCCGTTATCTTTGTGGCCAAGAAGGACACCGATGAGTTGCGCATGTGCATCGACTACCGCGCACTCAACAACATTACGGTCAAGGACGCTTATCCAATTCCGCGGATTGACCAACTCGTAGACATTTTGCACGGCAGCGCCTGCTGGTCCAAGATGGACATGGCGTCGGCCTACAACCAGTTCCCCGTGCACAAGGATTCGATTGCGCTTACAGGTTTCGTGACGCGCTACGGGACCTTCGAGTGCACGGTGATGCCGTTCGGGCTGTGCAACGCCCCAGCTACTTGCATGCGCTACATGCAGCACGTACTTCGAGACATGCTGGACATGAGCGTGGTGGTGTATTTAGACGATGTTTTGGTCTATTCGCCATCACGTGAGCAACATCTCATCGACCTGCGTAACGTCATGGACCGACTTCAGGCGGCGGACTTGCGCCTAAAACGCAAAAAGTGTTTTTTCGGAGTCGACCGAGTAGAGTACCTCGGCTTCATCATCACCAAAGAGGGGGTGTCGATGGACCCGGCCAAGGTCAAGTCGATTGTCGGCTGGCCGGCGCCGAAGAGCGTGACAGACGTACGGAGCTTTCTGGGCATGGTGGGGTACTACCGCAAGTTCTTGATGAGCTTTGCGGATATCTCGGCTCCTCTCGTCGAGCTGACCAAAAAGGGAGTCCCTTGGGGGTGGAACGACGCCCGGCACTTTGCCTTTCAAGCTCTGAAGGAGATGCTCGTGACCGCTCCGACGCTGCTGATTCCGGACACTTCCCCGGGACAGTCGTTCGTCATCCACACGGACGCGTCGGACTTTGCGGTCGGTGCTGTTTTGCTGCAGGACCAGGGTCAGGGACTTCAACCGTGCGGCTACTACAGCAAAAAGATGAACTCCGCGGAGCGCAACTACTCCGTAGGCGACAAGGAGATGCTGGCGATGAAGCTGGCGCTCAACGAGTACCGCATCTACGTGGAGGGTGTGCCGACTGTGCTGTGCACGGACCACCGCAACAACGTGGACTTGTTGACGCGGCCGGCGGACAAAATCACGTCGCGCCGGGTAGCTCGGTGGGTCGAGTACATGCAACAGTTTGGACGTAACCTCAAGCTCGCTTTCATTAAGGGGGAGGAGAACCAAGCGGACGCGCTCTCCCGGCGGGCAGACTACTACGATGAAGGAGAGGAGGACGAAGACGCGAGTGCCGAGAACGGGGAGAAGAAAACAACGCTTCAGCCGCCCCTTCTACTGCTGGCGAGCCCGACGAATTTACGCGAGCAACTGTTGGACCCGGAGGACCGGACCCAGCTGATGACTGCGATTCGCTGCAACGTCATCCAGGTTTCTCCTGGGTTACTTGAGCGCGAGATTCGTCAAGCTTACGCCCGCGATGGCAGCTACAGTGGCATGGGACAAGCGGCCCGAAACTTTCGGACGGAACACGACTTGCAGTTCATTCGCGGCTTTTGGTACAAGGGCTCTCGCATGGCGGTGCCCGATGACCTGAGCCTGCGCAAGCGTATCTTCCGGCTGTGTCACAACGCGCAGTCGCACATCGGCGAGAACAAGTTGCTTGCAGCGCTTGTGCTGCGGTTTTGGTGGCCGGGGATGATTCGCGATGCACGTTCGTACGTCAAGGAGTGCGCAGTGTGCGCGCGCGCCAAGACTTCGACACAAAAGAAGTTTGGTAGGTTGCACTCGATTCCCATTCCCGCGGCTAGCTTTCAGGGCATCTCCATGGACTTGATGCACCTGCCCAAGACCGTGGAGGGGGATTTCGACACGCTCCTGGTCGTCGTGTGCCGGCGGAGCAAGTACGTGATTGCTGTTCCGACCACGGTGCGGGCAACGACCGCGACGATTATTGGGCTTTTGGAAGAGCACGTCTTCGAGGAATTTGGTGCTCCGGACTCCATCATCTGCGACAACGACATTCGGTTTACGTCTGATGAGTTTGCGCGTTTTGCGTCGCAGTACGACATCGACGTTCGTTTCTCTACGACGTACCACCCGCAAACGGACGGCCAGACGGAACGCGCCAACCTCACGATTGCCAACATGCTCCGGACGCGTCTTCGCAACCGCGCGGAGTTGTGGGTCGAGTACTTGGACTCGGTCGTGGAGGATTACAACAACTCGGTGCACGCGTCGACCAAGCTGTCGCCCCACTTTGCGGTCTACAAGCGTCACCCCAAGCAACCAATTGACGTGGAAGTGCCGCGAGCGTATCCGGTGGCTACACCGTTGGACGTGCGCAACGCAGAGACGACACTCGAGCGCAATGTGGCCCACGCGGTGCAACAACAGGCGAAATACTACGACAAACACCGGCGGGACGTTTCGTACGCGGTGAACGACAAGGTGTACGTGGACGCGCGGTTCTTACCCAAGCGGACCACCATGACGAAGATGCACCATAGGCGCGAGGGACCTTTTAGGATCTCGCGCGTGGTCGCGGACGGCAAGGCCTACGTGGTGAGCGTGCCCAACGGGTACGACAGCATGCAATATGTGACGCTATCCGTCGACAAGCTGTCTCCGTACCAACCCAGCTCCCGGTGGGGCACGGATAGGGGTAGGACCGTGGTGGAGGACAACCCGGAGCCGGTGCTCATTTTGGGTCACTCGCAACGACAGCACGAGCAGCCGCGTTACTTGGTGCGCTACCGGGGTCACCACGCGGGACTGGACGAGTTCGTCCCAGCGCGCTACTTGCCGAAGGGCTTAGTACATGCGTATTTGCGCAGCAACAAAAAGGTCGTGCTGGACCCGGTCTGATGCGTTTCTTGTTCTACGGAGGAGCTACTCTTTTACGCAGACCCGGAATTTTCCATGCACGATCCCTGCTTTTGGAGTTTCATGTTTCAATGTTCCCATGCACTACGGCTACACGCGGTCGCGCGAGTGGTTCGAGGTCTTCCACCCCGGGGAGGAGGTTGCCTTTTAAGGGGGGAAGGGTGCAAGGAAACGACCCTTGCCAGCTGAGAAGCCATGTGGGCAATCAGTTGGGTGGCACGTCAGGTGGATGGACCAAGTGGCCGGGGGGGTGCCAGGTGGAGGGATGCCAGGTGGGACCCCTCCGGGTGGTGCTACAGCCGAGGGTAATTATATTAACATGTCGGCTATGCCGGCTATAGCAATTAGTTAGCCGAGTTGAGCCGATGGTACCAAGGGGGTATATACCATTGGGCTCACGGCTTCTAGGAAGGGGGATGATCATTTTCCGATACAAGTGTAACCCGAGCACACACCGCTAATCGGAGAGACTCCGGGTGGGACACCCTGAGAGAGAGAGTCTAAGAGTAACTACTCCGAGTCGTCGAGGACTCGGAGAGAGGAGAGCTGCCGAGTGATTCGACAGTCGTGTTGGCTGGTCATTACAAAGCATAGTGACGCCACAGGAATAGAGCCAAGGCAGGGCGATTCCTGGCAAAAACCTAAAACCTAAACCCTAAACCCTAAAACCTAAACCCTAAACCCTAAACCCTAAACCCAAAAACCCTAAAACCCTAAAAACCTGTCCTTGCCAGGAATCGCCCTGCCTTGGCTCTATTCCTGTGGCGTCACTATGCTTTGTAATGACCAGCCAACACGACTGTCGAATCACTCGGCAGCTCTCCTCTCTCCGAGTCCTCGACGACTCGGAGTAGTTACTCTTAGACTCTCTCTCTCAGGGTGTCCCACCCGGAGTCTCTCCGATTAGCGGTGTGTGCTCGGGTTACACTTGTATCGGAAAATGATCGTCCCCCTTCCTAGAAGCCGTGAGCCCAATGGTATATACCCCCTTGGTACCATCGGCTCAACTCGGCTAACTAATTGCTATAGCCGGCATAGCCGACATGTTAATATAATTACCCTCGGCTGTAGCACCACCCGGAGGGGTCCCACCTGGCATCCCTCCACCTGGCACCCCCCCGGCCACTTGGTCCATCCACCTGACGTGCCACCCAACTGATTGCCCACATGGCTTCTCAGCTGGCAAGGGTCGTTTCCTTGCACCCTTCCCCCCTTAAAAGGCAACCTCCTCCCCGGGGTGGAAGACCTCGAACCACTCGCGCGACCGCGTGTAGCCGTAGTGCATGGGAACATTGAAACATGAAACTCCAAAAGCAGGGATCGTGCATGGAAAATTCCGGGTCTGCGTAAAAGAGTAGCTCCTCCGTAGAACAAGAAACGCATCAGACCGGGTCCAGCACGACCTTTTTGTTGCTGCGCAAATACGCATGTACTAAGCCCTTCGGCAAGTAGCGCGCTGGGACGAACTCGTCCAGTCCCGCGTGGTGACCCCGGTAGCGCACCAAGTAACGCGGCTGCTCGTGCTGTCGTTGCGAGTGACCCAAAATGAGCACCGGCTCCGGGTTGTCCTCCACCACGGTCCTACCCCTATCCGTGCCCCACCGGGAGCTGGGTTGGTACGGAGACAGCTTGTCGACGGATAGCGTCACATATTGCATGCTGTCGTACCCGTTGGGCACGCTCACCACGTAGGCCTTGCCGTCCGCGACCACGCGCGAGATCCTAAAAGGTCCCTCGCGCCTATGGTGCATCTTCGTCATGGTGGTCCGCTTGGGTAAGAACCGCGCGTCCACGTACACCTTGTCGTTCACCGCGTACGAAACGTCCCGCCGGTGTTTGTCGTAGTATTTCGCCTGTTGTTGCACCGCGTGGGCCACATTGCGCTCGAGTGTCGTCTCTGCGTTGCGCACGTCCAACGGTGTAGCCACCGGATACGCTCGCGGCACTTCCACGTCAATTGGTTGCTTGGGGTGACGCTTGTAGACCGCAAAGTGGGGCGACAGCTTGGTCGACGCGTGCACCGAGTTGTTGTAATCCTCCACGACCGAGTCCAAGTACTCGACCCACAACTCCGCGCGGTTGCGAAGACGCGTCCGGAGCATGTTGGCAATCGTGAGGTTGGCGCGTTCCGTCTGGCCGTCCGTTTGCGGGTGGTACGTCGTAGAGAAACGAACGTCGATGTCGTACTGCGACGCAAAACGCGCAAACTCATCAGACGTAAACCGAATGTCGTTGTCGCAGATGATGGAGTCCGGAGCACCAAATTCCTCGAAGACGTGCTCTTCCAAAAGCCCAATAATCGTCGCGGTCGTTGCCCGCACCGTGGTCGGAACAGCAATCACGTACTTGCTCCGCCGGCACACGACGACCAGGAGCGTGTCGAAATCCCCCTCCACGGTCTTGGGCAGGTGCATCAAGTCCATGGAGATGCCCTGAAAGCTAGCCGCGGGAATGGGAATCGAGTGCAACCTACCAAACTTCTTTTGTGTCGAAGTCTTGGCGCGCGCGCACACTGCGCACTCCTTGACGTACGAACGTGCATCGCGAATCATCCCCGGCCACCAAAACCGCAGCACAAGCGCTGCAAGCAACTTGTTCTCGCCGATGTGCGACTGCGCGTTGTGACACAGCCGGAAGATACGCTTGCGCAGGCTCAGGTCATCGGGCACCGCCATGCGAGAGCCCTTGTACCAAAAGCCGCGAATGAACTGCAAGTCGTGTTCCGTCCGAAAGTTTCGGGCCGCTTGTCCCATGCCACTGTAGCTGCCATCGCGGGCGTAAGCTTGACGAATCTCGCGCTCAAGTAACCCAGGAGAAACCTGGATGACGTTGCAGCGAATCGCAGTCATCAGCTGGGTCCGGTCCTCCGGGTCCAACAGTTGCTCGCGTAAATTCGTCGGGCTCGCCAGCAGTAGAAGGGGCGGCTGAAGCGTTGTTTTCTTCTCCCCGTTCTCGGCACTCGCGTCTTCGTCCTCCTCTCCTTCATCGTAGTAGTCTGCCCGCCGGGAGAGCGCGTCCGCTTGGTTCTCCTCCCCCTTAATGAAAGCGAGCTTGAGGTTACGTCCAAACTGTTGCATGTACTCGACCCACCGAGCTACCCGGCGCGACGTGATTTTGTCCGCCGGCCGCGTCAACAAGTCCACGTTGTTGCGGTGGTCCGTGCACAGCACAGTCGGCACACCCTCCACGTAGATGCGGTACTCGTTGAGCGCCAGCTTCATCGCCAGCATCTCCTTGTCGCCTACGGAGTAGTTGCGCTCCGCGGAGTTCATCTTTTTGCTGTAGTAGCCGCACGGTTGAAGTCCCTGACCCTGGTCCTGCAGCAAAACAGCACCGACCGCAAAGTCCGACGCGTCCGTGTGGATGACGAACGACTGTCCCGGGGAAGTGTCCGGAATCAGCAGCGTCGGAGCGGTCACGAGCATCTCCTTCAGAGCTTGAAAGGCAAAGTGCCGGGCGTCGTTCCACCCCCAAGGGACTCCCTTTTTGGTCAGCTCGACGAGAGGAGCCGAGATATCCGCAAAGCTCATCAAGAACTTGCGGTAGTACCCCACCATGCCCAGAAAGCTCCGTACGTCTGTCACGCTCTTCGGCGCCGGCCAGCCGACAATCGACTTGACCTTGGCCGGGTCCATCGACACCCCCTCTTTGGTGATGATGAAGCCGAGGTACTCTACTCGGTCGACTCCGAAAAAACACTTTTTGCGTTTTAGGCGCAAGTCCGCCGCCTGAAGTCGGTCCATGACGTTACGCAGGTCGATGAGATGTTGCTCACGTGATGGCGAATAGACCAAAACATCGTCTAAATACACCACCACGCTCATGTCCAGCATGTCTCGAAGTACGTGCTGCATGTAGCGCATGCAAGTAGCTGGGGCGTTGCACAGCCCGAACGGCATCACCGTGCACTCGAAGGTCCCGTAGCGCGTCACGAAACCTGTAAGCGCAATCGAATCCTTGTGCACGGGGAACTGGTTGTAGGCCGACGCCATGTCCATCTTGGACCAGCAGGCGCTGCCGTGCAAAATGTCTACGAGTTGGTCAATCCGCGGAATTGGATAAGCGTCCTTGACCGTAATGTTGTTGAGTGCGCGGTAGTCGATGCACATGCGCAACTCATCGGTGTCCTTCTTGGCCACAAAGATAACGGGAGCACCATACGGCGAGTTGGAAGGCCGAATGTGCCCGCGCTCCAAGAGGTCCGTTAGCTGCTTTCGCAGCTCTGCCAGCATGCGCGGCGTCATGCGGTAGGCGTTCTTTTTCGGGGGAGTGGAGTTCTCCACGAGCTCGATTTTGTGCTCGTAGCCTGGCCGGTTAATTACTCCGTCCGGCGCCCTGAAGACTGTGGGATATTCACTGACCAAACTCTCAACCTGACGTGCCCAACCCTCGTCACTCGTAGTGTCCGACGAGCGTATCGGCGAGGGGTGTCCCGACTCCATCGCAGAGCCAGAACTTGCCGCTGCGGCCATTGGTTGGCGCGCACTTTCCGCAGGGGATGCAGCCAAAGAAGCCAAATGCACACGCGCGGGACCGTCGACCAAGGTGTCCGCGCGTTGCTGCAATCCGCGTGCTGTGGAAGATTTGGGGCCGTCTTTTCCCTCTTCATCATCCGTAAGGTCCCTACCCGCACGAAGAGCAGGACGAACATGCACCAGCAGCACTGCCGCCATGTTTTTCCTGCAGAGCCTACGCGCCTCGCCCAGGCGCATAAACTTGATTGCCGTGTCCGAACCCGGGACCACGTCCGTGTCCACAGCGGGAATAGTGTAATATTCCGGCTGACACTCTTTCTGGTTGAACAGACCGACCGTCATGGTCCGGTTGTTGTAGTCGACGCTTGGTCCGTGCTCCAAGAAGAACGGCATGCCAAGAACAAAGTCGTGCGTGCATTTGTTGACGACCGTGAACTTGCGCCGTTCGAAGAATCCACCCAACGAGTACGAGAGTGTTACCGTCCCGCGAATCGGCGACTCTTCACCACTCGCCGTACACATCACGCGGGGGTCGTCTGAGTTGACGATTTTGTGCGTCATGCCGAGCTTTTGCAGCTTGCTCAGCGAGACCACACACGTCTCCGCGCCATTGTCCAAGAGAAAATCGCACTGCTTCTCGTACGACCGTCCTCGGAAAATCAGACTCGATACGACATCAGGGGTGCCGTCGCCCTCACTCGTGGCGCGGTTTCCTTTGCGGCTTGTCCTTGTCGGGACACCTCCACGCCAGGTGCCCAAGTTGACCGCAGTTGTAGCACTTCTTTCCGGCCTCGCGCAAATCGGCCTCAGCTGTCGCAGCGGGAGAAGACGCACCCGCTGAGACGCCGCTCTTCCCGTTGCGGGCCTTTGCACCGGACGCTCCATCGTACTTTTTCTTGCTTAGCCAACGGTTGCTGGTGTTGCTGCTGCTGCTCGTGTTGCGCACGGAGGAGTTGTTGGTGTTGTTGTTGCTGTTGGGCGAGGAATTTTTCGCCGACTCCGAGCCGAGGTGGTGTTTCGGAACCGGGTTGGCCATTTCCCAGCGCCTCAGCCGCTCCGCTCCCTCCGGCCAGCAGTCCTGTCCGCTGATCACCAGGTCAAGCACGCTGGCTGCGTGCGTGAACCGCGCGGTGAGGCCCGCCGTAAAAACGGACCAGACCACGTCGGGGGTGGTCGTGAACTCGACCTGCTCTGCGCGAGCGAGCAAGTCTTGCGTGCGACCGATGTAGTCAAACATCTCTTCCCCCTTGTGTTGCGTCAGCCCCACGAACTCGCGCGCCAGGGCCTTCTTCTCGAGGGGGTCGACAAACGCCGTGATGAGTCCCTGGATCACCTCGGGCCACGTCTTGTCGTCGTAGGCGCTCTTGTTCTGTTCCCACCAGACTTTCGCGCGGCTCGTGAGCCACCCGCTCATCATCAGGTCAAACTGCACGCTCATCGGGATGTCGATTCCCTCCGTCGTCATGAGCGACAGATTGCCGTATAGCAGAGCGTCGTTGGCAAATTGCCGCAGAGTCAGTCCTTTGCCCGCCTCGCCCGAGAAGCTGAGCTCTTTCTTGGAAAAACGCGCCAAAAGACTCGCGGTCCCCGCGCGCCGGTCCTTTTCGCGAGCGTACTCCTCGCGCGCCTGCTGCTCTGGCTCAGCGGGGGGTGCCATAGTGACACGCCGCTGACTGCGTGTAACTGGGGGCGCCGTGTTGTATATATTTTTTTTTTTTGGACTTGGGGAAAATTATACTTTTTCCTTTCTTGCCGTCGCCGCCGCCGTCGGCGCCGTTCTGGCGTGGACGACCACGTCAAAACGCGCCGCCGCCGCCGCCGCTTAAATTGGCAACTTCTTCCCTGCGTGGACGTTTGCCACGAAAATCAGACCGTAGGAGTCCGTGTCTCTCTCGTAACCAACCCTGTTTTTTCTTATGATCAAACTCGACGTGTATTTGCCACGTAGGATTTTTATCCGGGCGGCTGCCAACTCGAGCTAGTCCGTCGGAACCACGTGCCAGGAATCGCCCTGCCTTGGCTCTATTCCTGTGGCGTCACTATGCTTTGTAATGACCAGCCAACACGACTGTCGAATCACTCGGCAGCTCTCCTCTCTCCGAGTCCTCGACGACTCGGAGTAGTTACTCTTAGACTCTCTCTCTCAGGGTGTCCCACCCGGAGTCTCTCCGATTAGCGGTGTGTGCTCGGGTTACACTTGTATCGGAAAATGATCGTCCCCCTTCCTAGAAGCCGTGAGCCCAATGGTATATACCCCCTTGGTACCATCGGCTCAACTCGGCTAACTAATTGCTATAGCCGGCATAGCCGACATGTTAATATAATTACCCTCGGCTGTAGCACCACCCGGAGGGGTCCCACCTGGCATCCCTCCACCTGGCACCCCCCCGGCCACTTGGTCCATCCACCTGACGTGCCACCCAACTGATTGCCCACATGGCTTCTCAGCTGGCAAGGGTCGTTTCCTTGCAGTCCTCCTCGGGGATACCCGCTCGGGACGGCCAGGTCGATGTGCTGCTGAGGGTGACGGCCGTAGAGCACAAGGTGCGGGGAGTGCCCTGTCGAAGCGTTGACCGACTCGTTGTACGCCCGCACTGCCTTGCTGAGCTTCCAGTACCACCGATTGCAACCGGAGGGGGCTGATTGCAACAAAGGAGTGAGAGAGCTGAGTTGGGAAGGGTTTGGAATGGTTTGTGTTTACTTTGATGTCCCTCCAAAGTGGGGGAAGGGGACCCCTTTTTATAGACTTGGTGAGGGGCTTGGCCAGCTTCTAGCACCATCTGCATGGGAAGCTTCTGCATGGGAAGCTTCTGCATGGGAACCTTCCAGAAGCATCTAGTAGGTTCTCGACCATCCTCGATTCGATGGTCTCAAGGGTTCTGGAAGCTTCTAGAAGAGGCCTGGGTCGGAAGGGGGAACAGGGACTCTAAGTCCTCGTTGGGCCTGCCAGACCCCTAAACCCTGGCTTCTAGGGTCTAGGTCGGCAGTCCCTGTTCCACTCTCCCCCCCTCAAAGGAAAAGTTAAAATCTAAGAGAAGAAAAATCAAAATGTTCTAAGGTTCCAAAGTTGGGTTTGCTTCATATGCAGGAAAAACCATGAGGGCAAAAACCTGCTCCCCAACTCGTACCATCTCAACTCGACCGTCGACTTGATCGCATGCTCTCCCAGTAGTCGTTAATCGCATCCCTAGTGACGAGACGCTCGTCCAACCATCGGTCGTCTTCGCGGCCATAGCCCGCAAATCTGACGCGGTATTGGCGTCGTCCGCGGTGGCGCCGGTGGTTGTAGACGTCTTCGATCTGGAACCAACCGTCTCCGAGTTGAGGCGGAGGAGGGGGCATGCGCTGGAAGAGATCATCGGACTTGTACTTTTTAAGTTTGCTCACGTGGAAGACGCGGTGGAGTCGACCCATGGTGGCCGGCATCTCCAGCTCGTAGGAAACATCTCGGATGTTCCGTACCACCTTGAACGGTCCGATCCACTTGTCTTGGAGCTTGCGTGGTCCACCTTGGCGCAGGTCTTGCGTGGAGAGGTAGACCTTGTCGCCGGGTTGGTAGACGACCTGTGTTTTGTGTTTGTCATATTGTTTCTTTTGTTTGAGTTGGGCGAGGCGAAGGTTAGTACGCGCTTGGGCCCGCGCTCGCTGAGCGTCGGCCATAGGGGTGTTGACGAGGGTGTTGGGGATTCGAGGAAGGGCCTCATCCAACGGCTGTGAGGGGTGATAGCCGTAGTTCAGGTAGAACGGGGTGAATCCCGTGCTCAGATTCATCGAGTTGTTATAGTATTCCGTAATCTGGGGAAGCTGTTCGACCCAGTTGTCCATTCGCGCGTTGGACGCAGCGCGAAGCATATCGAGCAGGGATCTGTTTGCCCTTTCGCTCTGGCCATCCGTCTGCGGATGATACGCCGACGACATCCGATGTCGAATGTTGTTTTGATCAACATAGCTTCTCCACGGCCTTCCGAAGAATCTTGGGTCTCGATCAGACACAAGGTAGTCTGGCATCCCAAACTGATCGACGATGTTCCTTCTGAACACGTTCAGGAGCCGGCCGGAGGTTATCGTCTTGCTGACTGCTTTTGCCACGATCATCTTGGTGAGTTTGTCGACGAACACGACGATCGAATCTTTTCCTCTCACCGGTGGCAGATCTGTCACGAGGTCTAGAGTGACGCATTCCCAGGGTCTTGTCGGGATCGGCAGGGGCACCATCTGTCCGGGCAGTCGAGAGTTTCGGGACTTGGTCTTGGCGCAGATGGGGCAGGCCGTGACGTACTCGCGCACATGCTCCACGAGCTTGGGCCACCAAAAGCGTCGTTGAACCAGTTCCTGAGTCTTGTCGATGCCGAGGTGACCGGCCTTGTCGTGGCACTGGTCCAGGATGGTCCTTTGCACGTCCAAATCGTCTGGGATCACCAAGCGTCCACTTTTGAACCATAGACCTCCTCGACCCTGTCGCATGCTCTGCGTAAAACTCGCGTCTCCGAACGCGGGGTCGGTCTGGTAGGCCGCACGAATCGCTCTTTCGAGTTGCGGGAGTGGGATCATCAAGAGGTTGAGTGCGTGATCAGGGCGGCGCGACAGTGCGTCGGCCTGATTCTCTCCTCCCCTTTTATAAAGGATCTCCAACTCCGGCAGGAAACGTTGCAGGTAGCAGATCCATCTGGCTACTCTCGGCGTTTCAAACTCTTCGGCCTTGCGACTGAACAAGGTCCGGTGGTTGGCGTGATCGGTGTAGAGCTTCGTGGGCACGCCTTGAACGTAAACGGAGTATTCTCGCAAGGCGTCGATAATCGCCAGCAGCTCCTTGTCGCCGACGGAGTAGTTCTTTTCCGCCGGCCGCAGCTTGCGGCTGTAATACGCGCATGGGCGCAATCCGTCGCCTTGGTCCTGCAGGAGCACGGCGCCAACAGCAAAATCGGAGGCGTCGGTGTAGATGACGTATGGCTGGCCGAACTGCGGGATCGCGAGTACGGGAGCCGTCGTCAACGCTTCCTTTAGCTGGTTGAACGCCTCGCGATGCCGGTCGGTCCAAGACCACGGCACGTTTTTCTTGATCAACTCGGTCAGGGGCGCAGAGATTCGTGCTAGTCCCGGCACGAACTTGCGGTAGTACCCGACGAGGCCAAGAAAGCTCCGCAGTTTGCCAAGGTCGTCAGGTTCAGGCCAGTCCCGGACTGCCTTGACCTTCTTGGGGTCGACCTTGAGTCCGTCTTTTCCAACCACGTGCCCCAAGTAGTCGACTTCATCGACGCCAAACACACACTTGCTGAGTTTGAGGTGCAGGTCGTTGTCTTTGAGCCTTTGCAAGATGAGACGCAAGTCTCGGATGCTGTCCTTTTTGCTCGTATTGAACTGCAGGCAGTCGTCCAGATAGACCATCACGAATTTATCGAGAAAGTCAGCTAGGACGTCTTGCATCAGTCGCATACAAGTAGCGGGGCCATTGCAAAGACCAAAGGGTAGGACCGTGTACTCAAACTGTCCGTAGCGAGTGTTGAAGGCTGTCTTCTCGATGTCGTCCGGGTTCATGGGGATTTGGTTGAAGGCGGCTGTTAGGTCGAGCTTGTTGAAAACCTTTTTCCCTTGGAGCAGGTCCATCAGCTGGTCGATGCGAGGGATGGGGTACGAGTCCCGGATGGTGGCTTTGTTGAGCATGGTGTAGTCCACGCACATACGTAGCTCATCCGTATCCTTCTTATCGACGAACAAGATGGGCGCTCCATAGGGTGAGCCTGACGGGCGAATGTGTCCCTTGTCCGTCAGCTCCTTGAGTTGGCGTCGAAGCTCGACCAGCTTTTTAGGTGACAATCGGTAAGGGTTGCGAAAGGGAGGCTCCGTGCCTTCCTTGAGCCTTATCGAGTGCTGGATTGGGCGGTCGATGATGCCTTGAGGAGGGTCAAATACCTCTGCGAATTCGAGCAACAGGGGTGTGATCTCCTTGATGTACTCAGGGTCTCCGTGGATGGGGCCGGCCAAGATCTGGTCCCTTCCCGAAGGAGGAGGGGGCGCAGAATCTTGGGACGTCGGCGCCTCGTCACCGCCATCGCCCCGCGTGTCCGCCGATTTTGCATGCACGGCGTACACTTCGACGTTGTGTAGCCGTATCTGTTTGGCTAGGGCGCGGGCCGAGATGGTGGTGGAATCGGCTGGTGTAAGTGCTTTTGGGTTGGTAGAAGCTTCAGTCAGCACATGTTCTTGGCCATTGTAGAACAACTTGACGACGTGCGCCTGCCAATCGATGTCCGGTTTTAGTTGCGTCAGGAAGGGCTTCCCAAGGATGACATCTACGTGTAGATCGAGAACGAGGAAGGGACGAACCTGTCGGAAAGATCCGATCCTAACCGGAAGGGTTGCCGATCCAGATATTGGAACCTTCTCGGCTTGGCCGCCCACAGTGCATTCAAGCTCGTCTCGATTCTCGAAAGCGACCTTGGTCCTTTCAAGAAATGAGCGGCTAACGAAATCGTGTGTGGCGCCCGAATCTAGAAGGATCCGCGCTGGTTCGTTGGCCAACCTTCCTTGGAGGATGATCAGGTCGTGCTGCTTCTCGAACTCACTGCCGAGCCTGGTCGTTGGGCATCGGGCAGTCGCGCGCGTAGTGTCCGGTCCCTTTGCAACGAAAACACTTGACGTTGGCGAGGTGTGTGCCGTTGTTGTTGTTGGATTGAACCATCGGGGGCCCAGGCCTGGGTGGAGCTCCTAAGCGGGGCCTCCAGTTGGGCTTCCAGATGGGTTTGAGCGGCTCGCGCCTCGGCATGACCCGTGCCGTTGGGTCGTAGTCGATCGTGCGTGGAGGGCTGTACGGTGCGCGCGCACGGCCGGGGGTTTGCCTAAAGCGGCGCACGATGCCGGGCGGGGGAGCTTGGAGGGTCGGATCCCTCGGGGCTTCCAGAAGGTTCGCGAAGGGGGAAGGCAACGCTTCGAGTTTCTCAAATGCATCCCGATAGTTCTTGACGTCCGGGTGCTCGGCGAGCTTCTCCTTGTAGTAGTCGTTCAGCGTGAGTCGGTAGCGCTGGAAAGCTTCTTCGTCGGACAGCTTGAGGCCCACGCTCTCAAGTTCCAGGACCAGGTTTTCAAACTGCTGGTTGTGGAGAGGAATCGGGCACCTGTTCTGTCGAAGGCTGTACAGCGCGTCCGAGAACGTGTTGACGGCGTTGTGCAGAGCAAAACGCTTGGACAACTGCTCCGTGAACGAGTTCCAAGTGGAGAGGGCACCGTCGCCCGCGCCCTTGAACCAAGAGCGGGCGGCATCCCTGAGCAGATACGAGGCAAGGGCAACTTTGTCCTTGTCTGGAAGCGTCGGGGCAGAGAACTGGAAGTAAGCTTCCATGCCTTCGAGGAACACCTCTGCCTTGCCGCGAGCCCCCGTATAGGGCTCCGGCAGGGGCAGCTTGATAGTCTCCACACGAGTAGTCTCCGCACGCGGCGGCATCCTGTTGGTGTGTGGGGGTAGAAGGGTGAGGGAGGTTCACACTTTTTTTTTTTTGGAGTAACCTGAGGGAAGGTTACTCTTTTACGTTTGTTTTGTTTGGTTTCCGAACGTGAGGGGTTGTTCGCTTTGATCCGTCGGAACCACGTGCAACCGGAGGGGGCTGATTGCAACAAAGGAGTGAGAGAGCTGAGTTGGGAAGGGTTTGGAATGGTTTGTGTTTACTTTGATGTCCCTCCAAAGTGGGGGAAGGGGACCCCTTTTTATAGACTTGGTGAGGGGCTTGGCCAGCTTCTAGCACCATCTGCATGGGAAGCTTCTGCATGGGAAGCTTCTGCATGGGAACCTTCCAGAAGCATCTAGTAGGTTCTCGACCATCCTCGATTCGATGGTCTCAAGGGTTCTGGAAGCTTCTAGAAGAGGCCTGGGTCGGAAGGGGGAACAGGGACTCTAAGTCCTCGTTGGGCCTGCCAGACCCCTAAACCCTGGCTTCTAGGGTCTAGGTCGGCAGTCCCTGTTCCACCGATACTTGTTTTGGACGATCGCGCGCAGGAGGTCGCTAATGGTACGGTTGGCGCGTTCCGTTTGCCCGTTGGTCTGCGCGTGGTAGGGCGTGCTCGGCCGTAGGTCGATGCCCTCCGCGCTGCAATAGCTCCTAAATTCGGCACTGGTGAACTGGGGCCCGTTGTCGCAGATGATGGCCTCTGGCTTGCCAAGGACTGGAAAGACGTTGAGCTCGAGCCGCTGCCGGAGCCCAAGGGAGGTGAGTTGATTGGTTGTGGGGATCGCAATCACCCACTTGGAACGCTTGTCGACCACGACGAGGATGGCTGTTTTGCCGTTGGAGGGATTGAGCGGGCCCATCATGTCCATCGTGATGACCTGCCCGTTGCGCGAAGGCACAGCAATGGGAAGCATGCGCCCGTGTGGCTTTTGGGTCGACGTCTTGGCGCGTTGGCACGTAGCACACTCCTTCACGTAAGAGCGTACGTCCTGTTGCCATTTGGGCCACCAGAACCGCATGCCAACTGCGGCCAGCGTCTTGTTCTCGCCGATGTGTGCTTGCTCGTCGTGGCACAGTTGTAGGATCTGCCGTTTGATGTTGTCGTCGTTGGGCACGGCGATCCGACCTTCGTGGCGGTACACTTGTTCTCCGGGCGCGCGGGACACTTGGGCCAGGAAAGGGTTGGTCCTGTGCCGCGAGCGGTGGTAGTCCGGGTCGCGCGGGTAGCCGGCGACGATGTCGCGCTCGAGTGCTCCCGGTTGGTACGTGATCACGTTGCAGCGAATCGCGGCCGTCGGCAGTTGCGCGTCAAGCTGGCGGTAGCCAAAGTGTTTTTCACGCCACTCGGGGTCCGAGCCTTGCTCCTCGAGCGCGCCTGCTTCTTGCAAGTCCGGGCGCCTCGACAAAGCGTCGGCGTGGTTTTCCTCACCCTTGACGTAGG
The DNA here is from genome assembly GCA_009193075.1 of Mychonastes homosphaera. Lineage (NCBI taxonomy): Eukaryota > Viridiplantae > Chlorophyta > Chlorophyceae > Sphaeropleales > Mychonastaceae > Mychonastes > Mychonastes homosphaera. The sequence goes on from VXJC01000010.1 coordinate 1,037,143, forward strand.
CGAGGGTCAGGTTGGGGCTGAACTGCTGCATGAACTCGATGACGCGCGCGATGCGGCGCGAAGCCACAGCGTCCGGGGGGCGAGTCATGAGGTCGATGTTGTTGCGGTGGTCCGTGCACATCACGGTTGGCAGACCTTCCACGTAGATTTTGTACTCGAGCAGTGCGAGTTTCATCGCGAGCATCTCCTTGTCGCCCACCGAGTAGTTGCGCTGGGCAGGGTCGAGCTTCTTGCTGTAGTAGGCGCAGGGTTGCAAGCCTTTGCCTTGGTCCTGGAGCAAGACGGCGCCGATTGCGTAGTCAGACGCGTCGATGTGGATGACGAAAGAGTTGCCCTCGGACGTGTCCGGGATGATGAGCGTTGGCGCGGTCGTGATCAGCTCCTTCAGAGCGTCGAAGGCCGTTTGTCGGGAGGCGTCCCAAACCCAGCGCACGTCCTTTTTGGTGAGCTCAACGAGAGGGGCACTGACCTCGCCAAAGTTGACCAGGAACTTGCGGTAGTAGCCGATGAGTCCCAGAAAGCTCCTCAGCTCCGTCACGTTCTTCGGTTTCGGCCAGTCCAAAATCGCCTCGACTTTGGACGGGTCCATCGACACGCCGTCCTTGGACACCACGTGCCCGAGGTACGCGACCGAGTCGACGCCGAAGACGCACTTCTTGCGCTTGAGACGGAGGTCCGCTTGAGCGAGTCGATGCAAGACGAGCTCGACATGTCGCGCGTGGTCGTCGTCTGTTTTGGAGAAGATGAGAATGTCGTCCAAGTACACGACTACAAAGTCGTCCAGGTAGTCTGAAAGAACGTTTTGCATGAGGCGCATGCAGGTGGCCGGGGCGTTGCATAGCCCAAAGGGTAGTACCGTGAACTCAAACTGCCCGTATCGCGTTGTAAAGGCAGTCTTCTCGGTGTCCTCGGGGGCGACCGGAATTTGGTTGAACGCGGCCGCGAGGTCGAGCTTGGAGAAACGCGTCGCTCCTTGCAGGACCTCGATGAGTTGATCGATTCGGGGAATGGGGTAGGCGTCCTTTTTGGTGATAGCGTTGAGTCGCCGGTAGTCGACGCACATGCGCAATTCTTCCGTGTCTTTCTTGCCCACGAAAAGAATCGGCGCTGCAAAGGGGGAACTAGAGGGTTTGACGTGGCCCTTGTCCAGCAGCTCCGCGAGCTGCTTCTTTGCTTCTACGAGCATTTTGGGTGTCATGCGGTAGGCGGGTGACTTGGGAGGGGCTGCTCCCTCCTTGAGTTGAATGCGGTGTTCAAAGCCCGGCCGGGGAATCACTCCTCTCGGCTCGGTGAACACGACATCGTATTTGGCCAACGTCGCTGCCAAACGATCGCTTAGCGGGGGCTCACCCTCGCTCTTGCCCGGTGTTTCTTTGCTGGGCGTGTGATCCGTGGGCGCACCCGACTGGGGATCACGTCCTGCGTCTCCTGAGACCACAGAAGCGGCGGCGACGTTGACTTCTGCTGGTAGCGATTGATCGTTCTCGGGGCCATTGGCGTCCTCTAGCTCCTGTTTGGGGCGGACATACACCCAGTACAGCTCGGTTCTGGCGCGCACCTTTGCGCTCCGGAGCTGGCAGCGAAGTAGTTGTATGTCCACGAGCTCGACGTCGGGGCTGTGGGTGCTCTGCTTCACAGCCGGAAAGAGCAAGGTTTCTCTGGTGCCTTGCTCCGTGTTGCGCCTGATCCTCATCGTGCGCTGTTTGTAGTCGAACTGGGGGTTGTGCTCCACGAGGAACGGCATGCCCAGGATGACGTCGTGCGAGCTGTTGTTCATGACTGCAAACTCGCGGTACTCGTGGAACGGCTCCTCGTTCCTGCGCGACCCGATGTGGTAGACGAGGCGAATCGTCCCGATGATGGGGTTGCGGCGCCCGAACGCCCCTGCGCAGAACTGCGGAGTCTCCAGTGGTTTTATCTTGTGGAGCCAGTTGAGCCTGCGAACCAAGTCGTGAGAGACCCAGCAGGCTTCACTCCCGCCGTCCTTAAGGAGCTTGGCGGAAATGTCGCGGATGCGTCCCTGGAAGACGAGGCTCTTTGCAGTCTCGATGGGCTCTTTGCGCGCCTGGCCTTCACTTGCGCTTGACGGCTTTGGCGGCGCGGTGGGCGCGCATTTTGCCGCTGTCGGCGGGGCAGTCATAGGCGAGGTGCCCGAGCTCGCCGCAGCGGTTGCAGTCGACCTTGGAGAGGTCGCGGGGCTCGCGGGGCTCGCGGGGCTCGCGCTTGCCGCTGCCGTTGCCGCCGTTGCCGCCACCATATCTGGCAGAGCGACGAGGAGGACCATCAGCGCTGTCACCGCGAGGGGCCGCATCGCCGCTGTTGCTGGTGGAGGGTTTGGTGGAGTTGGGGGCGGTGGTGTTGGTACTCGTGCGTTTGGGGTAGCGGGTGTTGTCGTAGCGGGTGCTGCCACCCGAGCCGCTGCCCGAGGCGCCACCACCGCCGATGCTCAGCGCGCCGGCCGCCTCCGCGTTGCGGAGGATGGCGGCCATGTCGCTGACGCTCTTGGCCTCGATGTCCCCGTGGGTGATGAGGATGCTTTTGTGGCTGTCGTTCAGCCCGTTGAGGTACACGAGTTTGGGCCCGTGAACGGCCCAGTCGAAGTCGACGACGCGGAGCGTCTCCATGCGCTTGACAAACTCCTCGTGGTACTGCGAGGACGTCTTGCTGCCCTGGCGGAGGCCATACATGACGCGCCGGCCTGCGGTGAGGCAGTCTGTGTCGCGCATGAACCGCTCTTTGAATGCGCTCTCGAACTCGCCAAACGTGCTGACGTTGCCCTTGGCGGTCGACCACCATGTCGCCGCCGTGCCCTCAAGGCACTGGTCCGTCACATGCTCAAAAGCGACTTGCGGGAGCGCGCCCTTGCGCAGCAGATAGACGTGGTAGCGCGACAGTTGCTCCAGCGCCAGCTGCGTGTCCTCCGGCTTGGTGGAGCCGTCGAACGTCGGCTTCTCGACTTTCGGAACAAAAGGGGTGGGGGCCGCCATGTCGTCGGACGCGGTGGCGTCGTCGGATTGCGCGTCGGTGGTGTTTCCGTCGCCGGACAGCGTGCCAGAGGGAGAGCTGTCGCCGGGCAAAGCGACGGCGGCGACGCGTCGGCGCGCTTCTTCCTCCTCGAGCAGACGGCGGCGCTCGTCGCGCTCAAAAAAACGGCGCTCCCTCTTTGTTTGCTCTCCCGCGTCCAGCTTGCACTCACGCACGACGCACGAAGGTCAGGTTCTTACCTTGAACGCGCGCGAGAGGAAGGGCGGGGGGGGGGGGGGCACGCGGAAAGAGAAGAGAGGGGGCGGGGGGGGTGCTGACGGGGCGTCGCTGACAGGGCTGCGCTGACGGGGCGGCGCTGACGGGGCGGCGCCGCTAGCTTCTTCCTTTACTCTCCTTTCCACCACTGCGCGTCCTCCTCTTGGCTACGCGAGCGACCGCGTGTGACGTGGGCGCGGTGCGACCTCGCCGGTGTGCCGGGGGAGAGGGGGGGGGGGGGCCGCGGGTGGAGAAAGGGGAGCGAAGAAGAAAAGAAAAAAACTTTTCGTGTTGGCTCTTTTGTTCGCTCGCGTCGCAAGCTCTCTCGCGCGCGCGCAGCGAAAAAAAGAATTCCACGCGTTGGGACTGTCCGTCAGTCCTATCCGTCGGAACCAGATGCAAGGAACAGCGCCCTCGTGGCCTGTCCGCGCGGGTCCAGGATCGGGGTCTGGCTCGGGGCACTGGGGGCCACTGCTCCCAGGGGTCCGAGTCAGCAGGGAACACTTCTCCGTCCGCGGGGGAAGTGAGACCGAGTCTGTGGTATGTACGTGAGGTGGTGTTACACGTGTATGGGTGTGGTTGTTCTGTTGTGTGGGGCTCTCTGCTAGGGGGTGGTGTATTAGCAGGAGAAAGAGGAGGGCCTCTGGGGGAGAGGGCCTCTGGGGTGACCCGACTCTCCCGGTGAGTCGGCGAGCTGCAAGATGGCCTGATTCTTGCAAAAACCTAAACCTGCAAGGAAACGACCCTTGCCAGCTGAGAAGCCATGTGGGCAATCAGTTGGGTGGCACGTCAGGTGGATGGACCAAGTGGCCGGGGGGGTGCCAGGTGGAGGGATGCCAGGTGGGACCCCTCCGGGTGGTGCTACAGCCGAGGGTAATTATATTAACATGTCGGCTATGCCGGCTATAGCAATTAGTTAGCCGAGTTGAGCCGATGGTACCAAGGGGGTATATACCATTGGGCTCACGGCTTCTAGGAAGGGGGACGATCATTTTCCGATACAAGTGTAACCCGAGCACACACCGCTAATCGGAGAGACTCCGGGTGGGACACCCTGAGAGAGAGAGTCTAAGAGTAACTACTCCGAGTCGTCGAGGACTCGGAGAGAGGAGAGCTGCCGAGTGATTCGACAGTCGTGTTGGCTGGTCATTACAAAGCATAGTGACGCCACAGGAATAGAGCCAAGGCAGGGCGATTCCTGGCACGTGGTTCCGACGGACTAGCTCGAGTTGGCAGCCGCCCGGATAAAAATCCTACGTGGCAAATACACGTCGAGTTTGATCATAAGAAAAAACAGGGTTGGTTACGAGAGAGACACGGACTCCTACGGTCTGATTTTCGTGGCAAACGTCCACGCAGGGAAGAAGTTGCCAATTTAAGCGGCGGCGGCGGCGGCGCGTTTTGACGTGGTCGTCCACGCCAGAACGGCGCCGACGGCGGCGGCGACGGCAAGAAAGGAAAAAGTATAATTTTCCCCAAGTCCAAAAAAAAAAAATATATACAACACGGCGCCCCCAGTTACACGCAGTCAGCGGCGTGTCACTATGGCACCCCCCGCTGAGCCAGAGCAGCAGGCGCGCGAGGAGTACGCTCGCGAAAAGGACCGGCGCGCGGGGACCGCGAGTCTTTTGGCGCGTTTTTCCAAGAAAGAGCTCAGCTTCTCGGGCGAGGCGGGCAAAGGACTGACTCTGCGGCAATTTGCCAACGACGCTCTGCTATACGGCAATCTGTCGCTCATGACGACGGAGGGAATCGACATCCCGATGAGCGTGCAGTTTGACCTGATGATGAGCGGGTGGCTCACGAGCCGCGCGAAAGTCTGGTGGGAACAGAACAAGAGCGCCTACGACGACAAGACGTGGCCCGAGGTGATCCAGGGACTCATCACGGCGTTTGTCGACCCCCTCGAGAAGAAGGCCCTGGCGCGCGAGTTCGTGGGGCTGACGCAACACAAGGGGGAAGAGATGTTTGACTACATCGGTCGCACGCAAGACTTGCTCGCTCGCGCAGAGCAGGTCGAGTTCACGACCACCCCCGACGTGGTCTGGTCCGTTTTTACGGCGGGCCTCACCGCGCGGTTCACGCACGCAGCCAGCGTGCTTGACCTGGTGATCAGCGGACAGGACTGCTGGCCGGAGGGAGCGGAGCGGCTGAGGCGCTGGGAAATGGCCAACCCGGTTCCGAAACACCACCTCGGCTCGGAGTCGGCGAAAAATTCCTCGCCCAACAGCAACAACAACACCAACAACTCCTCCGTGCGCAACACGAGCAGCAGCAGCAACACCAGCAACCGTTGGCTAAGCAAGAAAAAGTACGATGGAGCGTCCGGTGCAAAGGCCCGCAACGGGAAGAGCGGCGTCTCAGCGGGTGCGTCTTCTCCCGCTGCGACAGCTGAGGCCGATTTGCGCGAGGCCGGAAAGAAGTGCTACAACTGCGGTCAACTTGGGCACCTGGCGTGGAGGTGTCCCGACAAGGACAAGCCGCAAAGGAAACCGCGCCACGAGTGAGGGCGACGGCACCCCTGATGTCGTATCGAGTCTGATTTTCCGAGGACGGTCGTACGAGAAGCAGTGCGATTTTCTCTTGGACAATGGCGCGGAGACGTGTGTGGTCTCGCTGAGCAAGCTGCAAAAGCTCGGCATGACGCACAAAATCGTCAACTCAGACGACCCCCGCGTGATGTGTACGGCGAGTGGTGAAGAGTCGCCGATTCGCGGGACGGTAACACTCTCGTACTCGTTGGGTGGATTCTTCGAACGGCGCAAGTTCACGGTCGTCAACAAATGCACGCACGACTTTGTTCTTGGCATGCCGTTCTTCTTGGAGCACGGACCAAGCGTCGACTACAACAACCGGACCATGACGGTCGGTCTGTTCAACCAGAAAGAGTGTCAGCCGGAATATTACACTATTCCCGCTGTGGACACGGACGTGGTCCCGGGTTCGGACACGGCAATCAAGTTTATGCGCCTGGGCGAGGCGCGTAGGCTCTGCAGGAAAAACATGGCGGCAGTGCTGCTGGTGCATGTTCGTCCTGCTCTTCGTGCGGGTAGGGACCTTACGGATGATGAAGAGGGAAAAGACGGCCCCAAATCTTCCACAGCACGCGGATTGCAGCAACGCGCGGACACCTTGGTCGACGGTCCCGCGCGTGTGCATTTGGCTTCTTTGGCTGCATCCCCTGCGGAAAGTGCGCGCCAACCAATGGCCGCAGCGGCAAGTTCTGGCTCTGCGATGGAGTCGGGACACCCCTCGCCGATACGCTCGTCGGACACTACGAGTGACGAGGGTTGGGCACGTCAGGTTGAGAGTTTGGTCAGTGAATATCCCACAGTCTTCAGGGCGCCGGACGGAGTAATTAACCGGCCAGGCTACGAGCACAAAATCGAGCTCGTGGAGAACTCCACTCCCCCGAAAAAGAACGCCTACCGCATGACGCCGCGCATGCTGGCAGAGCTGCGAAAGCAGCTAACGGACCTCTTGGAGCGCGGGCACATTCGGCCTTCCAACTCGCCGTATGGTGCTCCCGTTATCTTTGTGGCCAAGAAGGACACCGATGAGTTGCGCATGTGCATCGACTACCGCGCACTCAACAACATTACGGTCAAGGACGCTTATCCAATTCCGCGGATTGACCAACTCGTAGACATTTTGCACGGCAGCGCCTGCTGGTCCAAGATGGACATGGCGTCGGCCTACAACCAGTTCCCCGTGCACAAGGATTCGATTGCGCTTACAGGTTTCGTGACGCGCTACGGGACCTTCGAGTGCACGGTGATGCCGTTCGGGCTGTGCAACGCCCCAGCTACTTGCATGCGCTACATGCAGCACGTACTTCGAGACATGCTGGACATGAGCGTGGTGGTGTATTTAGACGATGTTTTGGTCTATTCGCCATCACGTGAGCAACATCTCATCGACCTGCGTAACGTCATGGACCGACTTCAGGCGGCGGACTTGCGCCTAAAACGCAAAAAGTGTTTTTTCGGAGTCGACCGAGTAGAGTACCTCGGCTTCATCATCACCAAAGAGGGGGTGTCGATGGACCCGGCCAAGGTCAAGTCGATTGTCGGCTGGCCGGCGCCGAAGAGCGTGACAGACGTACGGAGCTTTCTGGGCATGGTGGGGTACTACCGCAAGTTCTTGATGAGCTTTGCGGATATCTCGGCTCCTCTCGTCGAGCTGACCAAAAAGGGAGTCCCTTGGGGGTGGAACGACGCCCGGCACTTTGCCTTTCAAGCTCTGAAGGAGATGCTCGTGACCGCTCCGACGCTGCTGATTCCGGACACTTCCCCGGGACAGTCGTTCGTCATCCACACGGACGCGTCGGACTTTGCGGTCGGTGCTGTTTTGCTGCAGGACCAGGGTCAGGGACTTCAACCGTGCGGCTACTACAGCAAAAAGATGAACTCCGCGGAGCGCAACTACTCCGTAGGCGACAAGGAGATGCTGGCGATGAAGCTGGCGCTCAACGAGTACCGCATCTACGTGGAGGGTGTGCCGACTGTGCTGTGCACGGACCACCGCAACAACGTGGACTTGTTGACGCGGCCGGCGGACAAAATCACGTCGCGCCGGGTAGCTCGGTGGGTCGAGTACATGCAACAGTTTGGACGTAACCTCAAGCTCGCTTTCATTAAGGGGGAGGAGAACCAAGCGGACGCGCTCTCCCGGCGGGCAGACTACTACGATGAAGGAGAGGAGGACGAAGACGCGAGTGCCGAGAACGGGGAGAAGAAAACAACGCTTCAGCCGCCCCTTCTACTGCTGGCGAGCCCGACGAATTTACGCGAGCAACTGTTGGACCCGGAGGACCGGACCCAGCTGATGACTGCGATTCGCTGCAACGTCATCCAGGTTTCTCCTGGGTTACTTGAGCGCGAGATTCGTCAAGCTTACGCCCGCGATGGCAGCTACAGTGGCATGGGACAAGCGGCCCGAAACTTTCGGACGGAACACGACTTGCAGTTCATTCGCGGCTTTTGGTACAAGGGCTCTCGCATGGCGGTGCCCGATGACCTGAGCCTGCGCAAGCGTATCTTCCGGCTGTGTCACAACGCGCAGTCGCACATCGGCGAGAACAAGTTGCTTGCAGCGCTTGTGCTGCGGTTTTGGTGGCCGGGGATGATTCGCGATGCACGTTCGTACGTCAAGGAGTGCGCAGTGTGCGCGCGCGCCAAGACTTCGACACAAAAGAAGTTTGGTAGGTTGCACTCGATTCCCATTCCCGCGGCTAGCTTTCAGGGCATCTCCATGGACTTGATGCACCTGCCCAAGACCGTGGAGGGGGATTTCGACACGCTCCTGGTCGTCGTGTGCCGGCGGAGCAAGTACGTGATTGCTGTTCCGACCACGGTGCGGGCAACGACCGCGACGATTATTGGGCTTTTGGAAGAGCACGTCTTCGAGGAATTTGGTGCTCCGGACTCCATCATCTGCGACAACGACATTCGGTTTACGTCTGATGAGTTTGCGCGTTTTGCGTCGCAGTACGACATCGACGTTCGTTTCTCTACGACGTACCACCCGCAAACGGACGGCCAGACGGAACGCGCCAACCTCACGATTGCCAACATGCTCCGGACGCGTCTTCGCAACCGCGCGGAGTTGTGGGTCGAGTACTTGGACTCGGTCGTGGAGGATTACAACAACTCGGTGCACGCGTCGACCAAGCTGTCGCCCCACTTTGCGGTCTACAAGCGTCACCCCAAGCAACCAATTGACGTGGAAGTGCCGCGAGCGTATCCGGTGGCTACACCGTTGGACGTGCGCAACGCAGAGACGACACTCGAGCGCAATGTGGCCCACGCGGTGCAACAACAGGCGAAATACTACGACAAACACCGGCGGGACGTTTCGTACGCGGTGAACGACAAGGTGTACGTGGACGCGCGGTTCTTACCCAAGCGGACCACCATGACGAAGATGCACCATAGGCGCGAGGGACCTTTTAGGATCTCGCGCGTGGTCGCGGACGGCAAGGCCTACGTGGTGAGCGTGCCCAACGGGTACGGACAGCATGCAATATGTGACGCTATCCGTCGACAAGCTGTCTCCGTACCAACCCAGCTCCCGGTGGGGCACGGATAGGGGTAGGACCGTGGTGGAGGACAACCCGGAGCCGGTGCTCATTTTGGGTCACTCGCAACGACAGCACGAGCAGCCGCGTTACTTGGTGCGCTACCGGGGTCACCACGCGGGACTGGACGAGTTCGTCCCAGCGCGCTACTTGCCGAAGGGCTTAGTACATGCGTATTTGCGCAGCAACAAAAAGGTCGTGCTGGACCCGGTCTGATGCGTTTCTTGTTCTACGGAGGAGCTACTCTTTTACGCAGACCCGGAATTTTCCATGCACGATCCCTGCTTTTGGAGTTTCATGTTTCAATGTTCCCATGCACTACGGCTACACGCGGTCGCGCGAGTGGTTCGAGGTCTTCCACCCCGGGGAGGAGGTTGCCTTTTAAGGGGGGAAGGGTGCAAGGAAACGACCCTTGCCAGCTGAGAAGCCATGTGGGCAATCAGTTGGGTGGCACGTCAGGTGGATGGACCAAGTGGCCGGGGGGGTGCCAGGTGGAGGGATGCCAGGTGGGACCCCTCCGGGTGGTGCTACAGCCGAGGGTAATTATATTAACATGTCGGCTATGCCGGCTATAGCAATTAGTTAGCCGAGTTGAGCCGATGGTACCAAGGGGGTATATACCATTGGGCTCACGGCTTCTAGGAAGGGGGACGATCATTTTCCGATACAAGTGTAACCCGAGCACACACCGCTAATCGGAGAGACTCCGGGTGGGACACCCTGAGAGAGAGAGTCTAAGAGTAACTACTCCGAGTCGTCGAGGACTCGGAGAGAGGAGAGCTGCCGAGTGATTCGACAGTCGTGTTGGCTGGTCATTACAAAGCATAGTGACGCCACAGGAATAGAGCCAAGGCAGGGCGATTCCTGGCAAAACCCAAAACCAAAACCCTAGGCTGGTGTAAGTGCTTTTGGGTTGGTAGAAGCTTCAGTCAGCACATGTTCTTGGCCATTGTAGAACAACTTGACGACGTGCGCCTGCCAATCGATGTCCGGTTTTAGTTGCGTCAGGAAGGGCTTCCCAAGGATGACATCTACGTGTAGATCGAGAACGAGTGGAACAGGGACTGCCGACCTAGACCGTAGAAGCCAGGGTTTAGGGGTCTAGCAGGCCCAAAGAGGACTTAGAGTCCCTGTTCCCCCTTCCGACCTAGACCTCTTCTAGAAGCTTCCAGAACCCTTGAGACCATCGAATCGAGGATGGTCGAGAACCTACTAGATGCTTCTGGAAGGTTCCCATGCAGAAGCTTCCCATGCAGAAGCTTCCCATGCAGATGGTGCTAGAAGCTGGCCAAGCCCCTCACCAAGTCTATAAAAAGGGGTCCCCTTCCCCCACTTTGGAGGGATATCAAAGTAAACACAAACCATTCCAAACCCTTCCCAAATCAGCCCTCTCACTCCTTTGTTGCAATCAGCCCCCTCCGGTTGCACGTGGTTCCGACGGATCAAAGCGAACAACCCCTCACGTTCGGAAACCAAACAAAACAAACGTAAAAGAGTAACCTTCCCTCAGGTTACTCCAAAAAAAAAGTGTGAACCTCCCTCACCCTTCTACCCCCACACACCAACAGGATGCCGCCGCGTGCGGAGACTACTCGTGTGGAGACTATCAAGCTGCCCCTGCCGGAGCCCTATACGGGGGCTCGCGGCAAGGCAGAGGTGTTCCTCGAAGGCATGGAAGCTTACTTCCAGTTCTCTGCCCCGACGCTTCCAGACAAGGACAAAGTTGCCCTTGCCTCGTATCTGCTCAGGGATGCCGCCCGCTCTTGGTTCAAGGGCGCGGGCGACGGTGCCTTCTCCACTTGGAACTCGTTCACGGAGCAGTTGTCCAAGCGTTTTGCTCTGCACAACGCCGTCAACACGTTCTCGGACGCGCTGTACAGCCTTCGACAGAACAGGTGCCCGATTCCTCTCCACAACCAGCAGTTTGAAAACCTGGTCCTGGAACTTGAGAGCGTGGGCCTCAAGCTGTCCGACGAAGAAGCTTTCCAGCGCTACCGACTCACGCTGAACGACTACTACAAGGAGAAGCTCGCCGAGCACCCGGACGTCAAGAACTATCGGGATGCATTTGAGAAACTCGAAGCGTTGCCTTCCCCCTTCGCGAACCTTCTAGAAGCCCCGAGGGATCCGACCCTCCAAGCTCCCCCGCCCGGCATCGTGCGCCGTTTTAGGCAAAACCCCGGCCGTGCGCGCGCACCGTACAGCCCTCCA